>JBCFYV010000935.1:60368056-60968056 GCA_039000515.1 Timema cristinae
TCACCGATATTGGTGTATTAGTTTATAAATGTTGCCTGAAAAAGTTTGTACTTTCTAAAAGGCTCTTTTTATAAAAATTGGACTCTACATATAAAGAGTTGTTTTTCCACAGCGCTTTTACTACCGGTTTGGGCTTTACTACAGTTGCTCTAGTGCGAGCCTGACGACTTGTAGCCCACGACCACTGATGCATAAAATATTAGTGTCACTGTAATTATTTAACTATGAGAGGCTGAAATCATAAACAAAACCTTCCAAGTGCTGGTATGGGCTCAAACCAGAGTCCCTTAACGACCGCGGATATCGACCTAAATTAAAGACTTAATAGCCGCCCTCACGCGATATAACCGCGGGGAGGGAGGGGGTCGATCAGTGGAGAAGTCCCTTGTCCCCCTGTGGCACCGAACCAGCGACCCACCCTCCGTGCAGATTAGCATGAAATGTACGAGACTTGAGGGGTCCCGGGATTTAGCCCGCACCGACTTGTTTTGCTATGCTCGGGTCGTAGCGAGCATAATAATAACAATAATAATAATAATACCCGCGCATTATGCGAGCAACGCCCCCCCCCCCCCCTCTTCACCTAATGTTAAACTGTTACGATGCGCACCGGGACAGTCGGAGAAAACATATGTGGAGCACTAGCGCCCGATGTTTGTTCGTGGGGTCCGCAACAGTTTGGGTTGTTTGTCACCGCGTGTCTCTACTCGTTCGGGTTATACGCTTATGTACTATTTACGCGCATGGTGGAAGGTTTATAGGAACGCATTTACGTGGAATGAGAGCGAAAAAAAACAACACATTCTGTAAAAAGCTCCCTCAATACACCCAGCCGAGATTCGAACCTCAATCTCCCCGTCATCAGCAGTCTATAGTCTAATGCCAGAGTAGCGCCACAGACCATGCGGCCACCGAAGCAGTGATCACCACTTTGCCTCTAGTGTAGGCCGGTTTGCTATATATTGCTCTCTTTTTTTTAGCACCGCGCCCTACAAACCGTTCGGGTTATACGCTTAAGTACTAATTACGCGAATGGACTAGGAATTGGAAAGGTTGCATTTAGAGAAAGTGAACCCGCATTCGCGTGGAGGGAGAGTGGGGAAAACCACCCCAGTTCACCCGACCGAGATTCGAACCTCGATCTCCCCGTCCTCGGCAGTCTAGCTCAACACGAATCAGGCGCGTTAGCTAACTACGCCACCGAGACGGGTATCTATCACTCTGCACTCTGTTTAGAGAGTTAATCTCGACAAGTCTGGCTCTTCTCTATGTACACTTCAATCAAACCAAATATTACAACAGATTGAAAGGAGAAGCAGAACTGAGAATACAGATGTCTTCAATTAAGTCCGTTATCACGTGAGAACAAACAACAAACAAAACACGCATCTCACCAAAAAACAAACATTGTTTTGGGAAAAGTAAAACATATGTTATGTTTAAACCGAAATTATTTTAGTTGCCAAATTTCTCAAAGTTTTAAATTCCAATACGGTAACCGAATTATGTAAGCCATATTTTACAATATTTTCATTACCTATACACAAATATTTACGATTTAAAAAAAGGGGGGGAGGGAGAAATAATACCCAAACAATTTAAAAATATGTATATTTTTATAGGGGGTGGTGGCTCTGCAATAATATGATAATTTGTTAAGAGTGTAAAGGGCTCCGATGGGTCACAGTGAAATGTTATTATTGACAGGGCCTGGATTTTAATGACATGTCTTCTTTTTTCACAACACATACAATGCCCATGTGTACATACATTTTGTCCATGACCCCCTAGTCAAGGAAACATTTTTTTATGGGTCAGTCTTTGTCATTTTAAGTAATATTTTGTTGGTTTGGGTCCTTTTTAGACAGTTATAAGTCATTTACAAGCATTTCTGTTAAATAATTATATTTTAAAATACTATAGATCCTTTATAATACATCAATATCCAAACATACAATATTTTTAATCATACAGTTGTCGAAGTGAAAAGGCTCATGTTTGGTTTGGCGAGACAATGCTACAAGGCTGGAGAGGGTCGCGTTGGGAGCCAATCAGAAGCAGATATTCGTAAAGACACGCTACCGATTGGGCTAAGGTGTCGGACGAGAAACAAATTAATACGCTATAACTTGAAATAGTCGACGTTGATGGTCTCGGAGTAAAGCGTTCGCCTCAGGACCCAATGGTCGTGGGTTCAGAACCAACCTTGGAAGGTGGAATTTTCTTTGAGCGATAAAAGTCTGTAGCACAACTTCCTTCGGAGGGGGAGTAAAGCCGTTGGTCCCAGGTCGATTGTGCCATGTGGAAATACCTTTCGCTCTCGCTGATAGAAATTCTGTGTGGAAGGCAACAGGGAACCAGCACACAACTTCCTCAACTCCTCTAGTACCAGATGGTGCAGGTAGCAGTAACCAGCCCCCGGGGTCCATGGACCGTACAAGTATTATTAGCACCGCGTCTTACTACCCGTTCGGGTTATACGCTCTTACGCTAATGTGTAATGGTAGGGTGATTGTGAGATGAAATGAAGGACCTACAGTTTAACGTGGAATCCGAACCACGGTGGAGACCTGGTATTCCTCACATTCACAAGATATCTTGTCAGAGGTGAAGGAAGGGTTTGGTAATCAGATAAATCTTTGCCGGGACCGAGGATTGAACCCCGGCCGCCAGCATAGAAGTCTGACACCTTACCCCTAGACCACCAGGTCACCCCGTACAAGTAAAACCTAGGCTTAGTTCGCACTCACACCCTTGAGGAACGACGACCCGCGATACAGTTCCAGAGCAGTCGCCCGAGAGTCGAGACGAGTGTACCGCCCATTACGTCACATTAATAGCGCGGGACGTAATGGGCGTGCTAGTAATGCTAAATTACTCCGCCCACCCGCACGACACCAAACTACACGGATATTCCTACATACATAATATACACACTACCCCCATACATACACATACACATGCATTCTCTTTCGGTTGAGGGCGAAGAGGAGGGTGGGGGGGGAGCAAGGGGGCGAAAAAGGATTTCGCACAGTACCGGGGAAAGGGATGGAAGGGTGAGGGGTGGGCATTCGTTTGGTTCCTTCGTTGAGAGTTTTTACAGGCACATAAAGGACGCGTTATCACCAGAGTCGATCATTTTCGAAACTTAATCGAAACAACTTAATTAGAAAACAAGGTCGGGACAATCGAATGTTTTTATTTATTTATTTATTTTAGCACCGCGCCTTACTACTCGTCCAGGTTTTATACGTATGTACTAATTACGCCAGTGAGTTAGTTATGAGGAAGGCTGAATTTAGAGGAAGTGCACCCACATTCACGTGGAAAGCGAGTGTAAAGCAATTTTTTTTAAAACATACTCGAAGTATACTCGATCGAAATTCGAAACCTTGATCTCCCTGCCATTAACAGTATAGTCTAATGCGAGTGTGAAGCCTTAGAGCTTATACCACCAAAACAAGTTTATATTATTATTATTACTACTACTAACAGTGTCTTGGACGTCAATCTCAGTGAACTAACTCTCTATCAACGCTTCCGTGTTTTTTACAAGTGGTTTTCAACTCTACCTCCACGCAAATGCGGGTACACTTCAAAAGTCAACCTTCCTCATCACTTACACAAGCGTAATAAAGTAAATATGCGTATAGTCTGAACAAGTAGTAAGGCGCGGTGATATATAAAAAAGAATTTTTCTAATTGTTCAAAAGGTTCTACCTATGAAAATGGAACTGTACAAATTAAAGTTAAATAATGTAAAATCAGATCACACCAGTTGTTGTCGGACTCATCTAGTATAATTAACAAGTGACGGGAAGTTAAGGGTTCGTTCCCAGCAGGATGTACCGAGGGTATTTTATACCGACTGGTACCACCAAAATCCCTCCACAAAAATGCAATTACATTTCCTCTAAATTCTACTTTTCCCCGATCAGACCCCATTAACGCAATCAAAAGGCGTATATCCCTGATGGGTAGTAAGACGAGATGGCGGGGGGGAGGATTGTAAGAAGTGAGGGATGCGGGGTTCCTCTGAGCTAACAGCCCCATCACTTGGTTTAAGGTGGGATATAAAATGATGAACGCCGCTACGGTGATAACACCTCAACACTATCCGTCCTGCTCACCGGCCCACTGCAGATCCACCCCTAGCGGAACGCCGACAAAAGGGTCGCAATGGAAACAGTTTATCGGCGCTGAAGATCAAATCAATAGGACGACCGTGTTTTCAATTTCCGAACCTCCCCACGGGTCACAAGATAATAAATTGGCGGGCGTGAAACGGATACACCAGAGAGAGAAAAATAATGACGAAAGAAAATATATGTAATGTAAAAAAAAAAAAAAATCAGTTTCGGGGTCGGCGTCAGTTTATTGTTGTTTATCTGCGCGCAGCATCGTCGTCAGTTGACACGGTGGCCGTAATATCAACACGAGGCGCTAAATCCCCTCACCCTTTCCTTTTCACCCTATTGTACCTACATTTACAACCGACACACAGAAGGGTACTAATAAAACGAATCGTAGCTGGTTGATACTTTATCTCACAGGTTTAAAATAGGTGTCATATATATCTACTTCGATGGCCGCGTGGTCTTACGCGCTAATCTCGTGTTGGACTAGACTGTCGAAGACGGAGAGATAGGGTTCGATCCCGGTCGGGTGCACTGAGGTTTTTCCCCTTAAATGGTTTTCTACTCTCTCTCCAAGCCAATTCGGGTGCATTTCGTCTAAATTAAGCCTTCCTAACCCTAACCCATTAGTGTAATTAGTACATAAGCGTATAACCCGATCGGGTAGTAAGACGCGATGCTAAAAGTATATACCAGTACACAACTTATAAACTAACTTGAATCTAGAACAGACACAACACCCAGTCCCCACCCGGTTAATTCATCATTGTGTAGAGGGAAACCCCACATATCACTAATTATACATTTTTCGGCCATGCTGGTCATCGAACCCGGAACCCTTAGCTCAGTAGAAATACAGGCTAACGACTGGTCTAAGGAGTCGGACGGCAGAAGAATAGATTCCGACCGATGCAAAGTTCAGTGAAGATAATTTTAAGAGGGTACATTTTGATTCACACATTTCAGCGGAAATTGAAAGCAGAATCTGGTCGACTGGGGTAGGAATTCATAAGCTCGCAAAGATGTGTGTTGACCCATAATGCTTTACAACACAAACTTAAAACATCTGGTTAATTTTTAGAAGAAAAACTTATATTTTAGATGTAATGTCACGATGCATGTTTTACAATTATTATTGTGTTGTGAAACAAATCTACACAAAACAGGAAGGACACAGTAGACACAGCTGTCTGCTTGTATTCGATTGGTTCCTCCACGACGAATGTATGGGGAACGCGGTCAAAGCTGAGATTGTTTCTACGAGTGCAGAGCGAGCGACCTACGTTCTACGTAATTCGTGCTAGTTTCGTGTGATTGGTTTGGATCTCATCACGTGACATTTCAGCTCTGCTCTTGTTTTCCTGCGAACTTGTGAATCCACAGTAAGGTCTACGGAAAGATCTTGTAGGAAACAATCAGAAAAAAACATTCCTTACTTGCCATCGGGTCAAATGGTAAGCAGGGAGGAAGGGCAAGTGGGGAAATCCGATGGAACAATAGATTTGTATGCACATACCTAACTCGAAATAAAGATGGCCAGTGCCTTAACAGAGTTTGAAGAGTAGGTTTTATTTTAACATTTCTGTCAATGATTCCCTCTGTGGGACAGAATAACACTACCCTTATACTGCTAGTGATTTAGCCAAGACCTCCCTTCAAGAAGAACAGCCTTTGGGGCAAAGTAACACTACGCTTCAACTGTTAGTGATATGGCCAAGAACTTCCCAGCACTTGAATCACTACATTCAAGAAGAACGACCCTTGAGACAAAGTAGCACTACCCTTCAACGTTAGTGATATGGCCAAGAACTTCCCAGCACTTGAATCACTACATTCAAGAAGAACGACCCTTGGAACAAAGTAACACTACGCTTCAACCGTTAGTGATATGGCCAAGAACTTCCCAGCACTTGAATCACTACATCAAGAAGAACGACCCTTGAGACAAAGTAGCACTACCTTCAACCGTTAGTGATATGGCCAAGTACTTTGAATCACTACATCCAAAAAGCCCCACGGGACAACTATTGGTGAGATACGAGGTCCCCAAACCATTTGACGCGCTCGTTCCTATTGAATTATTTAATAGAAATCCTGTGAACACGGACATTTTAAAGAGGTATTTATCCAACTGAACGTAGATGAGCTATAATACTGCACGTGACCTCAGTGCGCCACCAAATGCCCGCGAGACCTGCTCGGAGAGCAGTGTGGATATAGTTCTGCCTCGTCATCAGGGGAGCAGCAACATGTTGTCTGAGGGTTAGGGAGGCACGAGCCTTGCACAGGGTTTGTTTACAACAGCACCCTCCACTCAAGCAAGCACCCCTCGCTTTCAGACAGAGGGCCATCTGCCGTCTGTGCGCGAGCTGCGTGTGTGTACCACCGACAAGACCTCAACAGGTCGGTCGGTAGGGCTGCACGCTGCGGTACAACACATTACCTCACTCCACATCAACCTGTACGTCAACACACCATCACCGACAGGGACATTCTTCCAACAAAAATGCTGGGGAACGGTTTATTTAAATTCAACCTTCTTATCCTACTCCCCATAAGCTGGCCGGGTTTTGTCGTAAAGAGCAAGACATAGTAACAAATACACTAATTAATATTATGGCGGTTTCTGCAACGTTTAATAGCTAGAGGGGTGACCTGGCGGTCTAGGGGTAAGGTGTCAGACTTCTGTGCTGGGGTCCGTTGTTCAATCCTCGGTCCCGGCACAGATTTATCTTATTACCAAACCCTTCCTTCACCTCTGACAAGACATCTTGTGAATGTGGGGAATGCCAGACCTCCACCGTGGTTCGGATTCCACGTTAAACTGTAGGTCCTTCATTTCAATCACCCTACCATTACACATTAGCGTAAGTGCGTATAACCCGAATGGGTAGTAAAACGCGGCGCTAATAATAATAATAATAATATGGTTAGAGAGAATGATTTGAAGCCTTATGGATACTGAGTCAATCACTTTTGATGTCTAAAACTGGCTTGAAAAGTTCCTGAGTAGTTTTTTTTTTTTTTTTTGCGTTCCACGTCTTACTACCCATCCGGGCTATCCGCATATTTTCACAAGTGGGATGAAGATAAGACCAATAGCATTTAGAGAAAATGTAACTGTCTGCGTGGAGCGAGAGAAGAAAATATTTAGGGGCGGGGGCATGGGATTCAAACCCCGACATCCCTGTCATCTGTAAACAACACGAGACGAAGTTGACTTCTGAGCGGGTAGGTGTTAATGTTCGCGTGAATCCACGTCCGAATCATTCGGAATACCCTTGGCCGTGTTGGGTTTAAAGGTTGTAGAGGCGGCAACACCGCGCCGAGCACGCGGCCGGTAACTGGAAGCTGATGATCCTGGAGAGGACAGCTGGAGGAACAGGAGCCGACACTCCAGGGAGAGAGAAACTGGACCGTCTGTGTATGGTCACGAGCACAACTCTAGTTCATGATGGGGGCGGGCGACGACGACTCAATGGAATCAGAACACAATACCGACAGAGCGGGCGCCATCTGTTGGCGAATATAGTAACAACTTCTGAGGATATATGGCGTCGTCCCTGTTCCCGTTCCCCTTTTCACACATTCATCTACAACATTTAGTCACCTTTTACACCTCTTACCCCTTCCTCTTTACTAGTATAGATACTGACAATATCTATAGGTGATCACATGTGACGTAGATCTAGACGTGCTTGTTAGTTGTTACACCGCGCGATGAGTGTGCTGGCAGCTACGTGCGAAACAAGGACGGAGAGTATCTTATCAAGTCTTCATGCCACGCTTGTCCTATACCGGTCTACGATGGGTCACCACCAGCCGGGACTCTCGTATCACAGCCGGAGAGATTTATTCTGCCACAGCATCTTACTACCCGTCTAGTTACGCTAACAAAGCCGCTTCAGCGCGACCGAATGGTCTAAGGCGTCGGTCGCTCTCGCGATAGATGTTGGGGACCGGCTCCAGTGTCCCCTATGGTCCTGGTGCATTTGGTCGGAAACAAAAGGGGCTCCCAGTTCATCGATTGGCATGAGAGGGTGGCTAAGGCTTGATTCACACGATCGCCGAAAATAGAGAACAGAATTTACCTCAGTGGCGCAGCAATTCACTCGCTGTATGTTGACCCATGATGCATTGCGACGCAAACTTAATATTTTATTTTCTAGTGGATAAACATATCTTTTAGATCATTGTCCCGATGATTGTTTTCAAATTATAACGCTGTGTCATAGCACAATCCAATACATTGCTACACACGCTTTACATTAACGAGTTGTTTCAAATCTCCTCACAACGGACAATGAAGCTGTCTGCTAACTTCTGGCTGTAGAGCGCACGCGTTGTCAAATGTGCATGCGCACTGATTTGAGATGGTTGGTTCTGATATTTGATTGGTTCTCTTGTGCCGAACATCTCGAGCAGAGCGGACAAAGTAGAGATGAGTTAAACTTTAAGCGAGCGTATAACCCGAACGGGTACTCAGAGTATAAGACGCGGCGTTGAGTATTATTATTAACTTTAAAAGGAATACCTCGCGCCGATGAGGCGTAACTCTTGTGCTCGGTTTTGAGATTGTCACGTGTCATCTGCGTTAGTTTTTCGGCGAGCGTGTGAATCCACAGTTACTGGCGTAGTCACCCAGTGCAGCCAAAATCACTACCAAGATAAGAGGAGTACCAACATCGCAAGGAAAATGTGTATTTAAGGGCAAGTTTAGTGGGCACGAACCCCCAATTGTCGGAGGCTAGAAAAAATTCTAAATTCTAAACAGTTCTAGAAGCTATCTGAAGTGCTTTTTATGGTAACACAGCCCCTTACCTTAATTTTGATATTGTGCGAACCATAAATAAAGCCATATCTATTTTGTTCATTAAATTTCAAGGGGAGGGGGGTTGAACCCCCAAATCCCCTCTGACTACGGCATTGGTAAATATAACATTAGTTGGATTATTAAAATTAGAGTACGTAGTGGTTTTAGATTAAGAAAGGTAATTCCATCTAAATAAATACATAAAAAATAGTTGGAGGTAGTAATAATATAATAGCATAATACTACCCATCATACAGGACAAAAAGGACTCTCACAATAGACAGGAGGGTTCTGGGTTCTAATCACGGCCGGGTGTACCGAAGTTGTTTATCTCTAAATTATTTTCCACTCTCTCTCACCCACTCTCTCTCTCTTCTCTCTCTCTATGTCTTTCCCTATGTAAATTCGGTTACACTTCTTCTAAATTCTACCTTCCTCCTCCCTGACATATTAGAGTAACTAGTACACATAAGAATAAACCGAACGGTTAGCGGTGCCTACAAAAATAAGACGTTGCTGGTGTGAGGATTAGGAAGGTAGAATTTAAATAAAACGTAACCACATTCACGTTGAAAAATAGTGGGAAACTAATAAGGTTAAATAACATCAACAGTTCACCTAAACTGGATTCCAATAACAGGAAAACGCAAACGAGATGAGCCCGCCATTTAGTCCGCGTGGCCACCAATGTATAGTGGGGAGAGCAAGTCAGAAATCAGACTCACTCCCATCAGGATCAAACACCAGCCTTCAGAAACACGGGCAAAGCAGCCAAACCTGCCCGTTAGAGTTTAGAGCCTATTTACAGCACCTTTTATTAATAAATTCCTCGGTCCCGGCACAATTTATCTGATTACCAAACCCTTCCTTCACCTCTGACAAGATATCTTGTGAATGTGGGGAATGCCAGGCCTCCACCGTGGTTCGGATTACACGTTAAACTGTAGGTCCTCCATTTCATCTCACAATCACCCTACCATTACACGTTAGCGTAAGTGCGTATAAGGCAAACGGGTAGTAAGACGCGGTGCTAATAATAATAATAATTTATTATTATTATTATTATTAGCACCGCGTCTAATAATAATAATAATAATAAATTATTATTATTAAAATAATTAGCATAAATTGTGAGAATCGAACATTCTTGAACTAATCCTATTCCTCTCCAATAATTTTGATGAGAAAGAACAGAAAATGCTGTCAGGATTGATAATAAGCGAGAAATCTCTAAAGAGTGTCTTCCAGGAAATGCAACGCGATTGTGCGTGTTTTGACAAGTCACACACAAACGTGATTTTTCTCTCTCTCTGCAAGGGATCGGTTCTGCATTAGTTAACAAAGACGAATTAGTTGATAAGTGTCGATCGCTGAGGGAGGTGTGTCGCGCGTTCCCCTCATCCTGTTTCCTGTGTTTTCTTAAACCTCTATAAGTGAGGGAAAAAAAATTCCCGGTCCCTTGAACTCTCGTTTATCCAGGTTCGACTGTATGTTACTATATTATTATTATTTTTTTAGGTATTGATAATAGCTATCAACAGTAATTTGCAAATTCCCCCACTTGACGTATTATACATTAAAGTAGATTCAGTAACTCTTCTAGATGCCACATGAGGCTCTAACTTTGAAAATTTGACTGTACAACACCTGGGTACTACTCAAACTCCAGTGACACTCCTGGTGAAAAAAAAACTACAGATTTTTAAGAGGCGTTTACCCTGAGTTCCGAGACTTTGATTCGTCCGTGCTTGAATATGTGAGCAAGTATTAGTTAGTGTGCCCTTAGAAGCTATTTTAAGACATTTCCAGACGAGGGTCTGGACACAATTAGAAAATTATACCTCTTTTAAAGATATTTGGAGGGGGTCCATCCGCAGACATTTTTTTGAAATTTGGATACCTCTTAAAACCCATCTAAAACGGTCCTCGCCTTTAAATTCCCGAGAGACGGAAAGACCGAGCTCTTTTCCCGATCAGTGGCCATGTTTAAAGTTGTATTTGTATGTCGAAAGGAACATTTCAACTTTTCCGTCGTCTAAAAGTTGAACTAAAAAATGTGTTTACTATCGTGAAAACCTTCCTTGGGGACCTGGCGGTCTAGGGGTAGGGTGTCAGACTTCTGTGCTGGGGGTTCGGAGTTCAATCCTCGGTCCCGGCACATATTTATCTGATTGCCAAAACCTTCCTTCACCTTTGACAAGACGTGTATTAATCACAACTTGTGAATGTGTGGAATGCCAGGCCTCCACCGTGGTTCGGATCCCACGTTAAACTGAAGGTCCTTCATTTCATCTCACAAAAGACGCGGTGCTAATAATAATAATAATAATAATAATAATAATAATAATAATAATAATAATAAAAGCTTCCTTCTCCCCCTTGCGAGGGTGTGGGTGTGCCAGTCAGCCTCTAGGAGAGGGGTAAGGTAGGGTAAAGTAGGATAAGGTACCACTAACGGCAGGGCAGACAGTTGAAGGCCACAGGCGGCAGGAAGTGGGAGTGAGTAGGGGCGGCACGCGACCAGTCCCCTCCCCTATTCTGCCTCCAAAAACACTGCGGATCGGAGAGGGGTTGCATCTAATGAAGCCTCGCTCGCCCTTAGCCCGACTACTGATGGTGCTCTATACCTTGACCCCACGGAGTGTCTGTGGGCATGCCTAGGCATGGCTAGGACACAGACAAACATACAGTAAAACCCCGTTATACCTAGTCCCGGTAGTTCGAAATTCGGGATAATCCGAGTACGGTTTTTAAAAAACGGGGAATGGAAAATGAAATATATTTTATTGATAACCAACACAAAATTAAACGAGTGTGATAATAAATCCTAAATATATAGGCCTACATCTTGTAGTCAACACAATGGGTTTTCCTCTAACTGAAAATAACTGTAATTTAAAATTTGTGAAAATAGTTTGTCTCGTCGCTGATCCCTTCGTATTCTCCCGTTTGGTAAGAATTTCCGCTAATCCGACCAGACACGCTTCAGTCTCAGTTCGGATTAGGCTGAGAAAAGATCAGTGGTTTTATAGTTTTTATAGCAAAACATTTGTTGGACAAAATAAATCAAATATTACTCCAGTATAAATATAAGAGTTACATTTTCTTCACACGGTGATATCAACAGTTGTTGAATATCTGTCAAGGGTGTCTTAGAATTTAATGACAACTTTTTCTCTTCATTTAAAATGTATTTCAACTAATACCGTTATGATCATGATAGATAGTATATGTATTCAACAACTGTTGACATCACCGTGTGAAGAAAAACTATACGTTTCCACTGGAGAGATATTTTATGTATTTTGGCAAAAAAATAAAAAGTTTTGCTATAAAAACTGCAAAAACACTGGACTATTCTCATTTCCCTTACATTCTCACCTTAAAGCATATATAGTAACTTTTTTTTAGCTGTTAGATAAGATTTTTTCTTTGAAAATTGGACTGTGTAAGTTATTTGTCCTAAGGTCACGGTTTGAGTCGGAAGTTGTTTACAATCTTAGGAGACTAGTCGAGGATGCATGAACGGGTCAAGTTATTTCTAAAACGCAAAAGCGCAACAGAAGTAGCGTGCCCCTGCACCCAAACGTGACCTGAAAGCCATCACGGAAATGTCAACAGTTCGGAAAGCGTCACGAAAAAAAACCTACATGACCGAGACGTATGACATCGGTCAAGTGGTAGACGTTAGTCGTATACTCTATTCACGGTAGGAATTACGCTCTGAAAGGTCTTATTTCCTACCAAGATACTACTACATAATACATTTCTGGTAGGGAAAAAGGCCTTTCAAAGAACAATTCCTACGCTGAACAGACTCTACGTCGGGAGTCGAACCGAGTCGACCGTATCGGTTGGTTAGGACGTGGGGTGGGGGGCAGGTGTTGCAGCTTCGGGAGCGCCGCAGTGTTGCCACATCACTCCCACCCCCACACACACGCGCCTTTGTTCCTTGTCAACATCACGGCGACAGTCATACATACATGTTCACACATTAGTTCCTCAAGTCAGTCTCGGAAACATGTGGCGGTATTTCAAACTATCAACTGATTTTCATATTGGACGGGCGTTTAAAGCTATGAAGATGTAAAATATATGAAGAGTATCATAATGTAATCATTCTGAAATAAATTGTTTCATGTACCGTGTAGGACGATGGTTGAAAGAAATACCTTCTAAAAGGAAAATACCATTATTTGTTTTGCTCCCAACATTAAGGTCCTTGGCCCTGTCGAGTGCAGGGCCTCTAATTTTGAAACGTGCGAGTAGCGATTCGCTAGCGTATTTCTCTCATCTCGCACACAATCTCGCAAACCCCTAATTTTGAAACTTCTGCGCTGCGAAAACTGGCGTCACACGATCGAATAGCGAGCGGATTCTACTCGCCAGCCTCACACCGTGCGAGACAGGCCTTGTCTATCGAATAGGCAATAAAATAACAAAATGGATGCCATCCCCTCTTCGGTTGCAGCTTTCTGAGAGTGATTTTGTTGAAACAAACCTATCACTCTACAAAATAGGTTTACAGAAGAAAAGAATATGATTGCTTTGTACACTTTATGCAATCCTTCAATACAAATATTTGTTTGGTTGAAAACGAAACTATATATTCTAATTTTTTCAATTTCCTCAATCGTCAATTTGGATGAGTCGGTAACGTGACCGTCACGTGATCTAAGGTTTGCGTGTTCAAATCCTTAAAAAAAAAATTTTTTTTTAATTTATCAGACTTTAAATTTTAATTTTAAATGATCGTATTAGTAAGCATATAATATGTTTTAAATATATTTTATAGAAATACACAAGGTATTTGAGCCTAAGTAGACTAACATAACAGTCGTTAAAAATAAATTAAAAAGGTATTAAATTAAAAAAGCTAGGCCTACATTAATTTTGAAATTTTGTATGTAGGTGATTATTTAAAAATTAAATAAGGGTTTTATGACATAAAATTGTACACATTTTAAAATAAGGCTTGTACACATTTTAAAATAAGGCTAAGTAAGCTAATTATTATTCGCATAGTAAAATGTTTAGGGTATATTTATGTTTTAGAAATAGTTGCGAAAATAAAAAAATATATTACTGAATTCTAATTACGAAAACGTGATTTAAATTCAGACAAAATTTAAAATATTTTACCTAGGTTGGGATTGAACTCGTGGGAGTACGAATTCGGGTCAAGCGCGCTACCAAGTGTGCTAAATTGGATTATTCCAGAGAAACGGTTTTTATTTTACTTATATAACTTTGAGAAAATTTTGAGTTAACACGTTTAGATGTATACAATTGGAAGATGGTTTCCCAATGAAACTAAACTAACCGTTGTATATGATGTAATCAATACAATAATAATGTTTACTCTCAGTTACGTATCTTGTATAATGACGTGTTGTGGCATACCATCGCCCCAACCCTTTGGTACGTCATGGTTTTACAGTGTTGTCGGATTGAAAACTCAGTCGCAAGCGAAACAACACTACACCAACTCGCACGACAGTAGGACGGAAAGTCAACTTTCAGAACGGAAGTCCCCCCTCCCCTCACCCCTTTCCCTCCCGCACCGTTGGCTCAAGTGTTCCAGGGAGCCCCCCTCGCCCTGTATGTTGGAGTTCACTCGCTCCTGCCTCTCTCTCGCTCTCATCTGGAAGGGGGTTCATGTTTCAGGACGGAAATGACATCATAGCCCTCCTCACCCCTTTCCACGCAGGAATACTGGGACAGTGAGTAGGTGGGGAAGTGTACCCCCCTCACCTCTTCCTTGAAGTATGTTGGAGTTCTCCCCCTCTCTCTCGCTCCTACTGGGACAGCAACTTTTATCGTAAGATGATGTGTTTGTTTTTCCATCCTCCCTCCAAGCAAATGAGGCTCCACTTCCAGGAAGAATGATTTTACTCATGGTACATTCGCGATTAAAACTTTTTTCGTAAGATGATGTGTTTGTTTTTCCACCCTCCCTCCAAGCAAATGGGGGTTCACTTCCAGGAAGAATGTATTACTCATGGTACATTCGCGAATAAAACTTTTTTCGGAAGATGATGTGTTTGTTTTTTCCATCTTCCCTCCAAGCAAATGAGGCTACACTTCCAGGAAGAATGTTTTACTCATGGTACATTCCCGAATAAAAATTTTTTCGGAAGATGATGTGTTTGTTTTTCCACCCTCCCGCCAAGCAAATGAGGCTACACTTCCAGGAAGAATGATTTTACTCATGGTACATTCGCGAATAAAACTTTTTTTCGGAAGATGATGTGTTTTTTTTTCCATCCTCCCTCCAAGCAAATGAGGCTACACTTCCAGGAATAATGTTTTTACTCATGGTACATTCACGAATAAAACTTTTTTCGGAAAATGATGTGTTTGTTTTTCCATCCTCCCTCCATGCAAATGAGGTTACACTTCCAGGAATAATGTTTTTTCATACTCTCATCATGGTACATTCATGAATAAACCTTTTTTTCAAAACATATCGGAAAATGGTGTGTTTGTTCTCTCATCCTCCCACCAAGCAAATGAGGCTACACTTCCAGGAATAATGTTTTTACTCATGGTACATTCGCGAATAAAACTTTTTTTCAGAAGATGATGTGTTTTTTTCCATCCTCACTCCAAGCAAATGAGGCTACACTTCCAGGAATAATGTTTTTTCATACTCCCATCATGGTACATTCATGAATAAAACTTTTTTCGGAAGATGGTGTGTTGGTTTTTCCATCCTCCCACCAAGCAAATGAGGCTACACTTCCAGGAAGAATGTTTTTACATACTCTCATCATGGTACATTCGCGAATAAAACTTTTTTCGGAAGATGATGTGTTTGTTTTTCCATCCTCACGCCAAGCAAATGAGGTTACACTTTCAGAAAGAATGTTTTTACATACTCCCATCATGGTACATTCACGATTAAAACTTTTTTCGGAAGATGATGTGTTTGTTTTTCCATCCTCCCTCCAAGCAAATGCGGCTACACTTCCAGGAATAATGTTTTTACTCATGGTACATTCACGAATAAAACTTTTTTCGGAAGATGGTGTGTTTGTTTTTCCATCCTCTCCGAGGCTACACTTCCAGGAATAATGTTTTTACTCATGGTACATTCACGAATAAAACTTTTTTCGGAAGATGATGTGTTTGTTTTTCCATCCTCTCCGAGGCCACACTTCCAGGAAGAATGATTTTACTCATGGTACATTCCCCACGTAACACCCTGTAAACATTAAAGCTCCCCTATGTGACACCCTGTAGACATTAAAGCTCTCCCATGTAACATCCTGTAGACATTATAGCTCCTCATGTAACACCCTGTAAACATTAAAGCTCTCCTATGTAACAGTCTGTAGACATTAAAGCTCTCCCATGTAACGCCCTGTAGACATTATAGCTCTCCCATGTAACACACCGTAGACATTACAGCTCCTCATGTAACACTCTGTAAACATTAAAGCTCTCCCATGTAACACCCTGTAAACACTAAAGCTCTCCCATGTAACACGCTGTAGACATTAAAGCACCCCCCTATGTAACACCCTGTAGACAATATAGCCCTCCTATGTAACACTCTGTAAACATTAAAGCCCTCCTATGTAACACCCTGTAGACATTAAAGCTCTCCCATGTAACACCCTGTAGACAATATAGCCCCTCATGTAACACTCTGTAAACATTAAAGCTCTCCCATGTAACACCCTGTAGACATTAAAGCTCTCCCATGTAACACCCTGTAGACAATATAGCCCCTCATGTAACACTCTGTAAACATTAAAGCTCTCCCATGTAACACGCTGTAAACATTAAAGCTCCCCTATGTAACACCTTGTAGACAATATAGCCCCTCATGTAACACTCTGAAAACATTATAGCTCCCCGCGTAACACCCTGTAAACATTTAAAGCTCCCCTATGTAACACCTTAGACATTAAAGCTCTCCCATGTAACGCCCTGTAAACATTAAAGCCCCCCTATGTAACACCTTGTAGACAATATAGCCCTCCTATGTAACACTCTGTAAACATTATAGCTCCTCATGTAACACCCTGTAAACATTAAAGCTCCCTATGTAACACCCTGTAGACAATATAGCCCCTCATGTAAAACTCTGTAAACATTATAGCTCCTCATGTAACACCCTGTACACATTATAGCTCCTCATGTAACACCCTGTAGACATTAAAGCTCCCCTATGTAACAGCCTGTAGACATTAAAGCTCTCCTATGTAACGCCCTGTAAACATTATAGCTCCTCATGTAACACCCTGTAAACATTATAGCTCTCCCATGTAACACGCTGTAGACATTATAGCTCCTCATGTAACACTCTGTAAACATTAAAGCTCTCCCATGTAACACCCTGTAAACATTAAAGCTCCCCTATGTAACACCCTGTAAACATTATAGCTCCTCATGTAACACTCTGTAAACATTAAAGCTCCCCGCGTAGCACCCTGTAAACATTAAAGCCCCCCTATGTAACACCCTGTAGACAATATAGCCCCTCATGTAACACTCTGTAAACATTATAGCTCCTCATGTAACACCCTGTAAACATTAAAGCTCCCCTATGTAACACCCTGTAGACAATATAGCCCCTCATGTAACACTCTGTAAACATTAAAGCTCTCCCATGTAACACCCTGTAGACATTAAAGCCCCTCATGTAACACCTTGTAGACAATATAGCCCCTCATGTAACACTCTGAAAACATTATAGCTCCCCGCGTAACACCCTGTAAACATTAAAGCTCCCTATGTAACACCCTGTAGACATTAAAGCTCTCCATGTAACGCCCTGTAAACATTAAAGCTCCTCATGTAACATCCTGTAAACATTATAGCTCCTCATGTAACACCCTGTAGACATTATAGCTCTCCCATGTAACATCCTGTAAACATTATAGCTCCTCATGTAACACCATGCAGACCTTAAAGCTCCCCTATGTAACACCCTGTAAACATTAAAGCTCCCCATGTAACACCATGTAGACATTATAGCTCCCAATGTAACACTTTGTAGGCATTAAAGCTCCTCATGTAACACTCTGTAACATTATGCTCCTCATGTAACACCTGTAAAATTTTAGTCTCCCATGTAACACGCTGTAGACATTTTAGCTCCTCATGTAACACTCTGTAAACATTAAAGCTCTCCATGTAACACCCTGTAAACATTAAAAGCTCCTATGTAACACTGTAGACAATATAGCCCCTCATGTAACACTCTGTAAACATTAAAGCTCCCGGTAAGACCCTGTAAACATTAAAGCTTCCCCCCACCCCCCCCCCCCCCCCCCTAGTAACACCTGTAGACATATAGCCCCTATGTAACACTCTGTAACATTAAAGCTCCCCGCGTAACACCTGTAAACATTATAGCTCTCCCATGTAACACCCTGTAGGCATTATAGCTCCTCATGTAACACTCTGTAAACATTAAAGCTCTCCCATGTAACCCCTGTAAACATTAAAGCTCCCCTATGTAACACCCTGTAGACAATATAGCCCTCATGTAACACTCTGTAAACATTAAAGCTCCCGCGTAGCACCCTGTAAACACTAAAGCTCTCCCATGTAACACCTTGTAGACAATATAGCCCCCCTATGTAACACTCTGTAAACATTATAGCTCTCTTATGTAACACTCTGTAAACATTATAGCTCCTCATGTAACACCCTGTAACATTATAGCTCTCCCATGTAACACGCTGTAGACATTATAGCTCCTCATGTAACACTCTGTAAACATTAAAGCTCTCCCATGTAACACCCTGTAGACATTAAAGCTCCCCTATGTAACACCCTGTAAACATTATAGCTCCTCATGTAACACTCTGTAAACATTAAAGCTCCCCGCGTAGCACCCTGTAAACATTAAAGCTCCCCTATGTAACACCCTGTAGACAATATAGCCCCTCATGTAACACTCTGTAAACATTATAGCTCCTCATGTAACACCCTGTAAACATTAAAGCTCCCCTATGTAACACCCTGTAGACAATATAGCCCCTCATGTAACACTCTGTAAACATTAAAGCTCTCCCATGTAACATCCCTGTAGACATTAAAGCCCCTCATGTAACACCCTGTAGACATTATAGCTCCTCATGTAACACTCTGTAAACATTAAAGCTCTCCTATGTAACACCCTGTAAACATTAAAGCTCCCCTATGTAACACCCTGTAGACATTAAAGCTCTCCCATGTAACACTCCGTAGACATCATAGCTCCTCATGTAACATCCTGTAAACATTAAAGCCGCCCCATGTAACACCCTGTAGACATTATAGCTCCTCATGTAACACCATGCAGACATTATAGCTCTCCCATGTAACACCCTGTGGACATTAAAGCCCTCCATGTATCATCCTGTAAACATTAAAGCACCCCCATGTAACACCCTGTAAACATTAAAGCTCCCCCATGTAACACCCTGTAAACATTATAGCTCCCCTATGTGACACCATGCAGACCTTAAAGCCCCCCTATGTAACACTCTGTAAACATTAAAGCTCTCCCATGTAACACCCTGTACACATTAAAGCTCCCCCTATGTAACACCCTGTAGACAATATAGCCCTCCTATGTAACACTCTGTAAACATTATAGCTCCTCATGTAACACCCTGTAAACATTATAGCTCTCTCATGTAACACGCTGTAGACATTATAGCTCCTCATGTAACACCCTGTAGACAATATAGCACTCCTATGTAACACTCTGTAAACATTAAAGCTCCCTATGTAACACCCTGTAGACAATATAGCCCCTCATGTAACACTCTGTAAACATTAAAGCTCCCCGCGTAACACCCTGTAAACATTAAAGCTCCCCTATGTAACACCCTGTAGACAATATAGCCCCTCATGTAACACTCTGTAAACATTATAGCATCCCTGAGTACGCTCGCATCATGCGCAAATGATCTCAGATTATTCACGCAAATGATGGGACATGGCATCCTAAAGTCACGGCTGCACTCTCATCATGCGCAGTATATCTGACCCTCCCTGGGTACGCTCTCGTCATGCGCAAATGATGGCACATAGCATCCCTGAGTATGCTCGCATCAGACTGTAACTGGCTAACCGTGAGGTCCCGGGTTGTAACCCTCCGACTGTAGAAAACAGATTAGCTCCTGATCAACTATGCTCAGCTTCTAATCCTGACCGTTCTCTGAGAGGACCGTACCAGACCGTACTCTGAGAGACTCGTACCAGACTGTACTCCGAGATGCTCAGCTTCTAATCCCGAATGTCACCTTATGTCATTGTACCAGACTGTGACTGGTAGCAAGAGGTCCGAGGTTGTAACCCCCGACTGTGGCAGTCTGTTCTCTGAGCGACTTTTATTGTACCAGATTAGCCTCTGAGATTCGAACCCTGGTATCGTTAAACCATGATGATGTAATAAACCCGAGCGAAAGGTTTTTTTCTCTCAATACGTTTGAGTCAGATTCGAACCTCGTTACTGTCGAAAGTATTTTTTCTCTCAATACGTCCGAGTCAGATTCGAACCCTGGTATCGTTAAACCATGATGATGTAATAAACCCGAGCGAAAGGTTTTTTTCTCTCAATACGTTTGAGTCAGATTCGAACCTCGTTACTGTCGAAAGTATTTTTTCTCTCAATACGTCCGAGTCAGATTCGAACCCTGGTATCGTTAAACCATGATGATGTAATAAACCCGAGCGAAAGGTTTTTTTCTCTCAATACGTTTGAGTCAGATTCGAACCTCGTTACTGTCGAAAGTATTTTTTCTCTCAATACGTCCGAGTCAGATTCGAACCCTGGTATCGTTAAACCATGATGATGTAATAAACCGAGCGAAAGGTTTTTTTCTCTCAATACGTTTGAGTCAGATTCGAACCTCGTTACTGTCGAAAGTATTTTTTCTCTCAATACGTCCGAGTCAGATTCGAACCCTGGTATCGTTAAACCATGATGATGTAATAAACCCGAGCGAAAGGTTTTTTTTCTCTCAATACGTCCGAGTCAGATTCGAACCTCGTTACTGTCGAAAGTATTTTTTCTCTCAATACGTTCGAGTCAGATTCGAACCCTGGTATCGTTAAACCATGATGATGTAATAAACCCGAGCGAAAGGTTTTTTTCTCTCAATACGTTTGAGTCAGATTCGAACCCTCAGTATCGTTAGTTAGTTTCCTTAAACCATGTGGTCACCAAAGCAGGCACGCGTCACAAATGGTTTAAACACTTTCACTTTTTTCTCTTTCTCTGAGGAAGGGGGGAGAGGTTCTGGTATAGCTTACCCTCGGGTGATGTGTCAGGGAAGGGTCGAGGTGAGGGACTCGGACGGTCAACTCGGGAGCTGGACCGAATAATGGATTATACCCCCTAAACGACTTAATTGAATTGATCTTTTTTCAAAAAACCCCTCCACCTCTCATAACGCTGGAAATCTTCATCATCTTTCCAACCTATGTGCTATTTGAAAAGATCAATTCGATTAAGCGTTAGATTTGCAATACATTGAAATGCTGAGGTCAAAAATTTAAGAGATTTTTTAATTGTACATCACTTGCTTACAAAAAAGATCAATCTGATTAAACGTTAGATTTGCAATACATTGAAATGCTGAGGTCAAAAATTTAAGAGATTTTTTAATTGTACATCACTTGCTTACAATGGTATAAAGATTATTAAATCATTTCCTGGAATACAAATTATTCCTTAAAACATTGTACATCAATTGGTTTCGGATTAGTTCTTTCAATTTGACCAAGCTGGCTAAAATGTTTTGACCAATGTTGACAGCCTAAAAAGTTAAATACAGTTTAAGCGTTAGATTTACAATACATTGAAATGCCGAGGTCAAAAATTTAAGAGATTTTTTTAATTGTACATCACTTGCTTACAATGGTATAAAGATTATTAAATCATTTCCTGGAATACAAATTATTCCTTAAAACATTGAACATTAATTGTACATCACTTGCTTACAATGGTATAAAGATTATTAAATCATTTCCTGGAATACAAATTATTCCTTAAAACATTGAACATCACTTGCATCAGATTAGCTCTTTTAAATTGACCAAGCTGGCTAAAATGTTTTGACCAATGTTGGCAGCCTAAAAAGTTAAATACAGTTTAAGCGTCAGATTTGCAATACATTGAAATGCCGAAGTCAAAAATTTAAGAGATTTTTAATTGTACATCACTTGTGGTTATTAAATCATTTCCTGGAATAGCTTTATCAAAACTTTAGCTAACCTAACAGGGAGCAAGTTATAATTATTAAATCATTTCCTGGAATACAAATTAACTCTTTTAAAAAAAAAACATTGTACTTCACTTGGTTCAGGAAAATATCTCAACAAACAGTAAGGTGTAATAGATTTGCAATACATTGAAATGTCGAGGTCAAAAATTTAAGAGATTTTTTTAATTGTACATCACTTGCTTACAATGGTATAAAGATTATTAAATCATTTCCTGGAATACAAATTATTCCTTAAAACATTGAACATCACTTGCATCAGATTAGCTCTTTTAAATTGACCAAGCTGGCTAAAATGTTTTGACCAATGTTGGCAGCCTAAAAAGTTAAATACAGTTTAAGCGTCAGATTTGCAATACATTGAAATGCCGAAGTCAAAAATTTAAGAGATTTTTAATTGTACATCACTTGTGGTTATTAAATCATTTCCTGGAATAGCTTTATCAAAACTTTAGCTAACCTAACAGGGAGCAAGTTATAATTATTAAATCATTTCCTGGAATACAAATTAACTCTTTTAAAAAAAAACATTGTACTTCACTTGGTTCAGGAAAATATCTCAACAAACAGTAAGGTGTAATAGATTTGCAATACATTGAAATGTCGAGGTCAAAAATTTAAGAGATTTTTTTAATTGTACATCACTTGCTTACAATGGTATAAAGATTATTAAATCATTTCCTGGAATACAAATTATTCCTTAAAACATTGAACATCACTTGCATCAGATTAGCTCTTTTAAATTGACCAAGCCGGCTAAAATGTTTTGACCAATGTTGACAGCCTAAAAGTTAAATACAGTTTAAGCGCTAGATTTGCAATACATTGAAATGCCGAAGTCAAAAATTTAAGAGATTTTTTAATTGTACATCACTTGCTTACAAAAAAGATCAATCTGATTAAACGTTAGATTTGCAATACATTGAAATGCCGAGGTCAAAAATTTAAGAGATTTTTTTAATTGTACATCACTTGCTTACAATAGTATAAAGATTATTAAATCATTTCCTGGAATACAAATTAGTTCTTAAAACATTGTACGTCAATTGGTTTCAGATTAGCTCTTTCAAATTGACCAAGCTGGCTAAAATGTTTTGACCAATGTTGACAGCCTAAAAAGTTAAATACAGTTTAAGCGTTAGATTTGCAATACATTGAAATGCCGAAGTCAAAAATTTAAGAGATTTTTTAATTGTACATCACTTGCTTACAAAAAAAGATCAATCTGATTAAACGTTAGATTTGCAATACATTGAAATGCTGAGGTCAAAAATTTAAGAGTTTTTTTTAATTGTACATCACTTGCTTACAATGGTATAAAGATTATTAAATCATTTCCTGGAATACAAATTATTCCTTAAAACATTGAACATCACTTGCATCAGATTAGCTCTTTTAAATTGACCAAGCTGGCTAAAATGTTTTGACCAATGTTGACAGCCTAAAAAGTTAAATACCGTTTAAGCGTTAGATTTGCAATACATTGAAATACCGAAGTCAAAAATTTAAGAGATTTTTAATTGTACATCACTTGTGGTTATTAAATCATTTCCTGGAATAGCTTTATCAAAACTTTAGCTAACCTAACAGGGAGCAAGTTATAATTATTAAATCATTTCCTGGAATACAAATTAACTCTTTTAAAAAAACACATTGTACTTCACTTGGTTCAGGAAAATATCTCAACAAACAGTAAGGTGTAATAGATTTGCAATACATTGAAATGCCGAGGCCAAAAATTTAAGAGATTTTTTTAATTGTGCATCGCTTACGGTTATTAAATCATTTCCTGGAATACAAATTAGCTCTTTTTAAAAAAAACATTGTACATCCCCTCGATAAAACAGATTAGCTCTTTCAAATTGACTAAGCCGGCAAAAATGTTTTGACCAATGTTGACAGCCTAAAAGTTAAATACTGTTATAAATCATAAGCTTTGTCAATCTTTCAAAAATATACAATTATCATAATCTTTCAAAATATATTCACTTAGACAACCTACATTTATCATGTTCATATAGTTTTTTAGTTATACTGCCTGTTCTCTCCCTCACTTAGTCCGACCGTAAAAGTCTCGCTTGATCAGACTTAAACCATTCGTTGATTGCTCGTACATTTTCCGTAGCACAGGAGTAAATAGTATCAGAATGTGTAGGACACTTGTCCACCTTGTACAGTTTTTTAAGTTTACTCAGAGAAGGACAGCCGAGTTCACCTAGCTCGCGAAAGTTATACTTATCTTCGGTAATGACACTTTGTAACCATTTCATCTTCTCAGCACCTTTAATGTAGATTGTCGGCGGTGTTGTGTATCGCTCTAGATGAGAAAATAAAATAGGACGAAGATTCGAGTACTGTACTTCCCCTCCGTTCCAAGATAACCCATGATAATATTGAGTTAGATAACTTACGTTTCTCAAGCTTGAAGTCGAGAGGTTATCAATCTTGAACGGCGGAAGAAACTTGTAGTTGATCTCCTCGAAGGGCTCGAAATGTAAAACACTCAACTCTTTGAATATGAATACTATTTCTTCACTCGAGTATCCTTGCATATCAATCAACATGGTGAACCACCTTACTGTTTGCTGAGATATTTTCCTCTAGAATGTAGATAGTAACTAATGATCTCATCTAGAAAGCTTACTTCTATATATAAGGAGTCAGCGTGTGACTCGGAAAGTTCATACAGATGTGAACCGTAAAGCCTGTACGGGTTACAGAGGAAGGGGCGGAAGTTTGACCCTTACCCTCTCAGCCAATGTCTTGTACTTACCCGTGCACGTAATACTGAGCCCAGGATAAACTCACGAGTGACGAGGAGAGCTCACCAGTGCATGGTCTCGAGCTGTGCTCATGATCGAAATCTGACTGAAGCTTTGTTTGAGAGACGAACGGTGGAACATTTATAGAAGGGATGATTGTTGAGAGTCCTCCAATAGGCTCAAGCTATATTCTTTCATCAGTATTCTGGCTCGGGAGGGTCGTGGGAGAGAAAAATCTGACTGAAGCTTTGTTTGAGAGACGAATGGTGGAACATTTATAGAAGAGGCGATTGTTGAGAGTCCTCCAATAGGTTCAAGCTATATTCCTTCATCAGTACTCCAGCTCAGGAGGGTCGTGGGAGAGAAAAAACCCTACATGTTCTCCCTCTACATCGAACATTAAGATTTTCCCACACTTTCCGGAAAGAGGGTTCCCATCCTCCCTCCACGTAAAGCTCCTTCTAAGAAGATAAACGTATTCTGGCCTGCCCGTCTGTTGAGGCTAGTTCGAGAAATTACAGATACATACTAAATTAGCGTATTGTTTTCTCAAGTCTTTTTTAAAGCACTAACATTTTTTTCTAGTAACATACTAAATTAGCATATTTTTTAAAGCACTAACATACACCTGCTTTTTTTCTCAAGTCTTTTTCTAGCGGCATTAATCAAAACTCTATTTAAACAGATACATACTAAATTAGCTTATTTTTTAAGCGCTAACATTAATCAATAGTAGATCTGCTGTTTGATATAGTAGATCGTCAAGCGTCTGCTATAGTAGATCAACAGTTGCCTGGTATAGTAGATCAGATGTTTGGTATAGCAGATCATCGGCTGTTTGGCTCTGGTATAGTATATCAGATTAGTTGTTTGGAATAGTTGAGGCTTGATCCTTGTAATCAAAACTACGCATGCTTTTTTCTCAAGTCTTTTTCTAGCGGCATTAATCAAAACTCTATTTAAACAGATACATACTAAATTAGCATATTTTTTAAAGCGCTAACATTAATCAATAGTAGATCTGCTGTTTGATATAGTATATCAGATGACTGGTATAACAGATCATCAGCTGTTTGGCTTAGTATAGCAGATCAGTTGTTTGCTATAGTAGGAAATCAGACCGCTGGCAGACTTTATGAGTGGAGGGCTTGATCCTTGTGTTCCGGACCTCATTCCTCATCCCTCGTTTCCTACCGGGTGTGCGTTTAATTCCCTGGGAAGAGTCCACCCTCCTCGTTCCCTATACGCCAACTCCAGCTGCGTACGAGAGCAGGAATTTGGAAGGGAGGCGGTCCTCATTTGGAGGGTGCAAACCTTTCGCTCGGGTTTATTACATCATCATGGTTTAACGATACCAGGGTTCGAATCTCAGAGGCTTCGAATCTGACTCAAACGTATTGAGAGAAAAAAACCTTTCGCTCGGGTTTATTACATCATCATGGTTTAACGATACCAGACTTCGAATCTGACTCGGACGTATTGAGAGAAAAAATACTTTCGACAGTAACGAGGTTCGAATCTGACTCAAACGTATTGAGAGAAAAAAACCTTTCGCTCGGGTTTATTACATCATCATGGTTTAACGATACCAGACTTCGAATCTGACTCGGACGTATTGAGAGAAAAAATACTTTCGACAGTAACGAGGTTCGAATCTGACTCAAACGTATTGAGAGAAAAAAACCTTTCGCTCGGGTTTATTACATCATCATGGTTTAACGATACCAGGGTTCGAATCTCAGAGGCTAATCTGGTACAATAAAAGTCGCTCAGAGAACAGACTGCCACAGTCGGGGGGTTACAACCTCGGACCTCTTGCTACCAGTCACAGTCTGGTACAATGACATAAGGTGACATTCGGGATTAGAAGCTGAGCATCTCGGAGTACAGTCTGGTACGAGTCTCTCAGAGTACGGTCTGGTACGGTCCTCTCAGAGAACGGTCAGGATTAGAAGCTGAGCATAGTTGATCAGGAGCTAATCTGTTTTCTACAGTCGGAGGGTTACAACCCGGGACCTCACGGTTAGCCAGTTACAGTCTGATGCGAGCATACTCAGGGATGCTATGTGCCATCATTTGCGCATGACGAGAGCGTACCCAGGGAGGGTCAGATATACTGCGCATGATGAGAGTGCAGCCGTGACTTTAGGATGCCATGTCCCATCATTTGCGTGAATAATCTGAGATCATTTGCGCATGATGCGAGCGTACTCAGGGATGCTATAATGTTTACAGAGTGTTACATGAGGGGCTATATTGTCTACAGGGTGTTACATAGGGGAGCTTTAATGTTTACAGGGTGTTACGCGGGGAGCTTTAATGTTTACAGAGTGTTACATGAGGGGCTATATTGTCTACAGGGTGTTACATAGGGAGCTTTAATGTTTACAGAGTGTTACATAGGAGTGCTATATTGTCTACAGGGTGTTACATGAGGAGCTATAATGTCTACAGCGTGTTACATGAGAGAGCTATAATGTTTACAGGGTGTTACATGAGGAGCTATAATGTTTACAGAGTGTTACATAGGAGGGCTATATTGTCTACAGGGTGTTACATAGGGGGAGCTTTAATGTGTACAGGGTGTTACATGGGAGAGCTTTAATGTTTACAGAGTGTTACATAGGGGGGCTTTAAGGTCTGCATGGTGTCACATAGGGGAGCTATAATGTTTACAGGGTGTTACATGGGGAGCTTTAATGTTTACAGGGTGTTACATGGGGTGCTTTAATGTTTACAGGATGATACATGGAGGGCTTTAATGTCCACAGGGTGTTACATGGGAGAGCTATAATGTCTGCATGGTGTTACATGAGGAGCTATAATGTCTACAGGGTGTTACATGGGGCGGCTTTAATGTTTACAGGATGTTACATGAGGAGCTATGATGTCTACGGAGTGTTACATGGGAGAGCTTTAATGTCTACAGGGTGTTACATAGGGGAGCTTTAATGTTTACAGGGTGTTACATAGGAGAGCTTTAATGTTTACAGAGTGTTACATGAGGAGCTATAATGTCTACAGGGTGTTACATGAGGGGCTTTAATGTCTACAGGGATGTTACATGGGAGAGCTTTAATGTTTACAGAGTGTTACATGAGGGGCTATATTGTCTACAGGGTGTTACATAGGGGAGCTTTAATGTTTACAGGGTGTTACATGAGGAGCTATAATGTTTACAGAGTGTTACATGAGGGGCTATATTGTCTACAGGGTGTTACATAGGGGAGCTTTAATGTTTACAGGGTGCTACGCGGGGAGCTTTAATGTTTACAGAGTGTTACATGAGGAGCTATAATGTTTACAGGGTGTTACATAGGGGAGCTTTAATGTCTACAGGGTGTTACATGGGAGAGCTTTAATGTTTACAGAGTGTTACATGAGGAGCTATAATGTCTACAGCGTGTTACATGGGAGAGCTATAATGTTTACAGGGTGTTACATGAGGAGCTATAATGTTTACAGAGTGTTACATAAGAGAGCTATAATGTTTACAGAGTGTTACATAGGAGGGCTATATTGTCTACAAGGTGTTACATGGGAGAGCTTTAGTGTTTACAGGGTGCTACGCGGGGAGCTTTAATGTTTACAGAGTGTTACATGAGGGGCTATATTGTCTACAGGGTGTTACATAGGGGAGCTTTAATGTTTACAGGGTGTTACATGGGAGAGCTTTAATGTTTACAGAGTGTTACATGAGGAGCTATAATGCCTACAGGGTGTTACATGGGAGAGCTTTAATGTTTACAGGGTGCTACGCGGGGAGCTTTAATGTTTACAGAGTGTTACATGAGGGGCTATATTGTCTACAGGGTGTTACATAGGGGAGCTTTAATGTTTACAGGGTGTTACATGGGAGAGCTTTAATGTTTACAGAGTGTTACATGAGGAGCTATAATGTCTACAGCGTGTTACATGGGAGAGCTATAATGTTTACAGGGTGTTACATGAGGAGCTATAATGTTTACAGAGTGTTACATGAGGAGCTTTAATGCCTACAAAGTGTTACATTGGGAGCTATAATGTCTACATGGTGTTACATGGGGAGCTTTAATGTTTACAGGGTGTTACATAGGGGAGCTTTAAGGTCTGCATGGTGTTACATGAGGAGCTATAATGTTTACAGGATGTTACATGGAGAGCTATAATGTCTACAGGGTGTTACATGAGGAGCTATAATGTTTACAGGATGTTACATGAGGAGCTTTAATGTTTACAGGGCGTTACATGGGAGAGCTTTAATGTCTACAGGGTGTTACATAGGGGAGCTTTAATGTTTACAGGGTGTTACGCGGGGAGCTATAATGTTTTCAGAGTGTTACATGAGGGGCTATATTGTCTACAAGGTGTTACATGAGGGGCTTTAATGTCTACAGGGTGTTACATGGGAGAGCTTTAATGTTTACAGAGTGTTACATGAGGGGCTATATTGTCTACAGGGTGTTACATAGGGGAGCTTTAATGTTTACAGGGTGTTACATGAGGAGCTATAATGTTTACAGAGTGTTACATGAGGGGCTATATTGTCTACAGGGTGTTACATAGGGGGGCTTTAATGTTTACAGGGTGCTACGCGGGAGCTTTAATGTTTACAGAGTGTTACATGAGGAGCTATAATGTTTACAGGGTGTTACATAGGGGAGCTTTAATGTTTACAGGGTGTTACATGGGAGAGCTTTAATGTTTACAGAGTGTTACATGAGGAGCTATAATGTCTACAGCGTGTTACATGGGAGAGCTATAATGTTTACAGGGTGTTACATGAGGAGCTATAATGTTTACAGGGCGTTACATAGGAGAGCTTTAATGTCTACAGGCTGTTACATAGGGGAGCTTTAATGTCTACAGGGTGTTACATGAGGAGCTATAATGTGTACAGGGTGTTACATGAGGAGCTATAATGTTTACAGAGTTTTACATGAGGGGCTATATTGTCTACAGGGTGTTACATAGGGGAGCTTTAATGTTTACAGGGTTTACATGAGGAGCTATAATGTTTACAGAGTGTTACATAGGAGGGCTATATTGTCTACAAGGTGTTACATAGGGGGGCTTTAATGTTTACAGGGCGTTACATGGGAGAGCTTTAATGTCTACAGGGTGTTACATAGGGGAGCTTTAATGTTTACAGGGTGTTACGCGGGGAGCTATAATGTTTTCAGAGTGTTACATGAGGGGCTATATTGTCTACAAGGTGTTACATAGGGGAGCTTTAATGTTTACAGCGTGTTACATGGGAGAGCTTTAATGTTTACAGAGTGTTACATGAGGGGCTATATTGTCTACAGGGTGTTACAGGGGAGAGCTTTAATGTCTACAGGGTGTTACATGGGAGAGCTTTAATGTTTACAGAGTGTTACATGAGGGGCTATATTGTCTACAGGGTGTTACATGGGAGAGCTTTAATGTCTACAGGGTGTTACATAGGAGGGCTTTAATGTTTACAGAGTGTTACATAGGAGGGCTATATTGTCTACAGGGTGTTACATAGGGGGTGCTTTAATGTCTACAGCGTGTTACATGGGAGAGCTTTAGTGTTTACAGGGTGTTACATGGGAGAGCTTTAATGTTTACAGAGTGTTACATGAGGAGCTGTAATGTCTACGGTGTGTTACATGGGAGAGCTATAATGTCTACAGGGCGTTACATGGGAGAGCTTTAATGTCTACAGACTGTTACATAGGAGAGCTTTAATGTTTACAGGGTGTTACATGAGGAGCTATAATGTCTACAGGATGTTACATGGGAGAGCTTTAATGTCTACAGGGTGTCACATAGGGGAGCTTTAATGTTTACAGGGTGTTACGTGGGGAATGTACCATGAGTAAAATCATTCTTCCTGGAAGTGTGGCCTCGGAGAGGATGGAAAAACAAACACATCATCTTCCGAAAAAAGTTTTATTCGTGAATGTACCATGAGTAAAAACATTATTCCTGGAAGTGTAGCCTCGGAGAGGATGGAAAAACAAACACACCATCTTCCGAAAAAAGTTTTATTCGTGAATGTACCATGAGTAAAAACATTATTCCTGGAAGTGTAGCCGCATTTGCTTGGAGGGAGGATGGAAAAACAAACACATCATCTTCCGAAAAAAGTTTTAATCGTGAATGTACCATGATGGGAGTATGTAAAAACATTCTTTCTGAAAGTGTAACCTCATTTGCTTGGCGTGAGGATGGAAAAACAAACACATCATCTTCCGAAAAAAGTTTTATTCGCGAATGTACCATGATGAGAGTATGTAAAAACATTCTTCCTGGAAGTGTAGCCTCATTTGCTTGGTGGGAGGATGGAAAAACCAACACACCATCTTCCGAAAAAAGTTTTATTCATGAATGTACCATGATGGGAGTATGAAAAAACATTATTCCTGGAAGTGTAGCCTCATTTGCTTGGAGTGAGGATGGAAAAAAACACATCATCTTCTGAAAAAAAGTTTTATTCGCGAATGTACCATGAGTAAAAACATTATTCCTGGAAGTGTAGCCTCATTTGCTTGGTGGGAGGATGAGAGAACAAACACACCATTTTCCGATATGTTTTGAAAAAAAGGTTTATTCATGAATGTACCATGATGAGAGTATGAAAAAACATTATTCCTGGAAGTGTAACCTCATTTGCATGAGGGAGGATGGAAAAACAAACACATCATTTTCCGAAAAAAGTTTTATTCGTGAATGTACCATGAGTAAAAACATTATTCCTGGAAGTGTAGCCTCATTTGCTTGGAGGGAGGATGGAAAAAAAAACACATCATCTTCCGAAAAAAAGTTTTATTCGCGAATGTACCATGAGTAAAATCATTCTTCCTGGAAGTGTAGCCTCATTTGCTTGGCGGGAGGGTGGAAAAACAAACACATCATCTTCCGAAAAAATTTTTATTCGGGAATGTACCATGAGTAAAACATTCTTCCTGGAAGTGTAGCCTCATTTGCTTGGAGGGAAGATGGAAAAAACAAACACATCATCTTCCGAAAAAAGTTTTATTCGCGAATGTACCATGAGTAATACATTCTTCCTGGAAGTGAACCCCCATTTGCTTGGAGGGAGGGTGGAAAAACAAACACATCATCTTACGAAAAAAGTTTTAATCGCGAATGTACCATGAGTAAAATCATTCTTCCTGGAAGTGGAGCCTCATTTGCTTGGAGGGAGGATGGAAAAACAAACACATCATCTTACGATAAAAGTTGCTGTCCCAGTAGGAGCGAGAGAGAGGGGGAGAACTCCAACATACTTCAAGGAAGAGGTGAGGGGGGTACACTTCCCCACCTACTCACTGTCCCAGTATTCCTGCGTGGAAAGGGGTGAGGAGGGCTATGATGTCATTTCCGTCCTGAAACATGAACCCCCTTCCAGATGAGAGCGAGAGAGAGGCAGGAGCGAGTGAACTCCAACATACAGGGCGAGGGGGGGCTCCCTGGAACACTTGAGCCAACGGTGCGGGAGGGAAAGGGGTGAGGGGAGGGGGGACTTCCGTTCTGAAAGTTGACTTTCCGTCCTACTCACGACATTAGAAACCTTTCAAAATTAGCTCTGTTTCAGTACAGCCTGCGATTTGCGAGTTCATAAGTTGCGAGTTAGCTCGCAAGCGAGTATTTTCGCAAGTTTCAAAATTAGGGGTCCAGGTCTAACCTATTTTGTGGGATGGTAGGCGGGAGGGTGAAAGGCATGGCATGGTTTCACAACCGACCAAAGTATCCTTCCGCACCAACAAGAACAGATGGATCACGGAAACCGTAGATAGCGCTAGCTACCGACAGGTTTTGCGGAAAAATCATAAGTTTGAAAATATCGGTTTTCTCGAGAACCAGTGAAATGTTTATGTTAATATATTCAACACCTCTTCTATGATAATGTATCGATGTTTATTAATTGTTACATTTTCTTATTTTTTGTTATGAAGCCATCAGTTTTCTTTTGAAAAATGTAAATTTTATCGATATTTGACCACTGTTAAAGTTATAGAGGAGGTGTGTATATAAAAAGTGTAACTTAATCAACATGCTTCTAGTCTTGAACAAAACGTTTCCGAAAATAAAATTGCAAAACCATAAAACATTCTCGAAGATGACCGTTTGTTCCCATGACTGTGCATTTCCACGCCAAATTAAAAGGGCTAATAGCCTTAATATCAGTTTAGTAAATCACCAGAATAATTTCTGTATTGATAACATCCAAGCAGCTCAAATGACTTGACCTATGAATACGTGAGAATGTTTATACAGACTTTTGTTAAATGTCACAAAAGTTCTTTCCGGGGCGGCCTCTTGGTTTGTGGTCGGTATTTCTGAACATTTATAGATGCCCAAGTTTTGATTTTTACCGGTACTATAGTTTGTTTGGTTTGTTCGTCATGGTCTGCCTATAATTAGGCTTAAGGTGGGATGTAGGGCTCGCGAGAGAAGGCCAGTGTTTTTGAAGTTTTTATAGCAAACCTTTTTTTTTGTCTAGTATAAATCAAATTTGCTCCACTAGAAACATAGTTTAATTTTCTTCACATGGTGATATCAACAGTTCTTGGATATATGTCATGAGCATAGATAGAGGCATTAGATGACAAACTTTTGAAATTAATAGAAGAAGTTATCAATAAATTCCAAAACCCACTTGACAGATATTCAACAACTGTTATTAATATTAATATTAATATTAATAATAATAATAATAATAATAATATTTAGCACCGCGTCTTACTACCCGTTCGGGTTATACGCTTTAAGTACTAATTACACTAATGGATTAGGAATTGGGAAGGTTTAATTAGAGGAAGTGAACCCGCATTTGCGTGGATGGAGAGTAGAAAACCATTTAGAAAAAAAAAAAAACGTTCACCCGACCGAGATTCGAACCTCGATCTCCCCGTCCTCAGCAGTCGAGCTCAACACGACAAGCGCGTTAGCCAACTACGCCACCGAGGCGGTTTCAACAACTGTTGATATCACCGTGTCAAGAAAATTAAACTCTACGTTTCTTATGGATAACTAATTGATTTGTTTTAGACAAAAAAATAATTGTTTGCTATAAAAATTGAAAAAAAAACAACAGTGAGTTTTCCTCGCGTATATTTCATTCTACCTTAAACTAGCTCAGTGCCTTAGCGCTCTTGACAAGGGACAACATCTACGTCTTGATTTGCAGTAGTTTGTTCTCAAGTAACATTCCCCTAGAACCCATAAAAAAGAAAGGTTTCTTGGTTTAAAAAAAATAGCAGGACGTGCTATTCCCTGCTACAATCAATCCAATGCAACCCCCACATAACTAGACAATCCCTCTCTATTCCCCCTTCTCCTTTCCCCCGTCTCATTCAATGCGCGACTCGCGAGTTTCGAAGAGGAAGAAAGAGAGAGGTAGGAAGAAGGGGGGGGGGGGGGGAGACGGCTCAGATGAACTCCCTGTAAATAAATAATGCACCAACACATCTTCTCCAAGAGTTCTTCTTGCAAGGCACTCTAGCGGACCATCAGCGTGCAAGAACCGACCAAGTCCCGGTGGCGTCTGGCGACCTTAGCGCCAGCAGTCATTCTTGTTGTGTGTTGTGGGGGGGGGGGGGGGGTGTATGAAAGGTCACTTTGGAGCTCGGCTCAATCTCCAGTCGGCCTCTTCCATGTGAGCGTGCTGCAGGGGGGTTCGAGACTTAGGGCACGTGCCGATGACCCGGAATAGGAGACGTAAACTCGTGTACAGCTGATGGCAAAACTAATTTCGAGCCAACGACGTTGCTTACTTGTTTATAACATTTCAGGAAACATAAGGTGTGAATTGAGAAGATATGATTTCAAATTTAAGAATTTATAAATGAGAATACAGATAAAAATATTCATATGCAACAAAAATACCATAGATATGTTATTATTAACACCGCGTTACTACCAGTTCAGATTATACGCACTTAACGCTAATGTGTAATGGTAAGGTGATTGTGAGATCCGAACCACGGTGGAGACCTGGCATTCCACACAATCACAAGTTGTGATTAATACACATCTTGTCAGAGGTGAAGGAAGGGTTTGGCAATCAGATAAACCTGTGCCGGGACCGGGGATTGAACCCCGGATCTCAGTGCAGAGGTCCGACATCTTACCCCTAGACCACCAGGTCACCATATCCTTAGATATGTTGTTTTATACACCTGGAATATCAATTAACTTATGTCAAAATTTTATCATATTAAAATATTTCATTGACTCAATAATTAGAGCATTTAAAAGAGTCAAATGGTCAAACCATAATTCATAACATATTAAAGATTCCAATACAAGCGTAGTAAGATATAAAACTTATTTAAAACACGCTAATAGGTTAACATCTCCAGTCAAAAGTTTTGATTACAATATATTTAGATTGAAAGTTAAGTTAATTTAATGAAAAAGTTATGTCCGAGTCTTAGCTGAAATCAACGTCTCATTACTCCTTTTAGGAAGTCCAGATCAGATGGAGAGAGATGAGGAAGGGTGAATATAGTGGAAGTATACCCGTATTTGCGTGGATGGAGAGTGAATAGGTAAAAAATAAAACCACCTCAATAAGCCCAACCGGGATTCGAACCCCGATATCCCAGTCATAGGCAACCCAGTCTATTGCGAGCGTGACGCCTTAGGCTAAGTAGCCACCGAAGCGGGTTGCATCTTGACAAGAAACTGATCAGTTCACCCTACGAGGCCTCTTGTTCATCTAGTGATAACACTTCACCTCTTCCATTCGAGAGTATACAGTTTATACAATACACCCTTTGAATCTACTATTTACGCCCGGACTGCATTAATTTGCATTTCAAAATAAACTTTTCCTTGTTTCCTATTCTAGATAGACATATGCTTTCAAGGACACTCCACTTTACATCCTGGCAGGAAGACATCTACAAGCCATTTTCATGAATAAACCAAATATCCTGAAATGAAGGCGATAAAAAAAAGTTTAAAAAACAAAACAAAAAAAAGATCCAGACAATATGTTTGTGAGAATGTAAGACTATTTGTCGAATTATTCAAGAATTTAAGGTTTTGTTTCAATGTCATCTTAAAAACTCGTCGAGCGTAACCTAAAACTATGTAGGCTTACTGTAAATTATTATTATTATTATTATTATTATTATTATTATTATTATTATTATTATTATTATTAGCACCGCGTCTTACTATCCGTTCGGGTTATACGCACTTACGCTAATGTGTAATGGTAGGGTGATTGTGAGATGAAATGGAGGACCTACAGTTTAACGTGGAATCCGAACCACGGTGGAGGTCTGGCATTCCCCACATTCACAAGATATCTTGTCAGAGGTGAAGGAAGGGTTTGGTAATCAAATAAATCTGTGCCGGGACCAAGGATTGAACCCCGGCCGCCAGCACAGAAGTCTGACACCTTACCCTAGACCACCAGGTCACCATTAATATTGTAAAATCTATCTTGACTTGCCGCTACGTCACAGATAGGAAACGCCGCTGACATCAGTGGAGTCCCGATACATCGCTCTGTTGGTAACGTGTCTGCCTCCTTAGTTTCCTGAGCTAAGAGGTCCCGGGTTTAATTCCTGGCATATCCGAAAAATGGCTCATTTGGAAATGTGGGTTTCCCCTGTCACAGGGATGAATAATTAATGGGATGGGTGTTGTGTCTGCTTTCGATTTAAATTAAATAATACATGCATGCTAATATATACATGGGCGCACATAAATGGATGATAAGGGAGGCTATTATTACGCTGCAATATTTACCTTTTTTTGTTAATTTTTGTGAAAAAATTAAATTGTGTAAGTATATGAAATTTGGATGCAATTTGTTACCAACAAATTTGAAACATCAATAACGAAGTTAACAGACATAAAAATGATAAAATGTAAATTTTCTCCAATTCTTTATCAAAACAGTTTTCTTTTAATTTTGTTTTGTTCAATACGTTTGTGAAAAATATAAGGTTTCTTTTCAATGGGTTCAGCTACAACTAAATTTTAGTTTTTGTCAATTTTTCAGTTTTTTTTTTTTTTTTTTTTTTGTTGTTGCAAAAATTTGCTCTTAAAACTCATATAATTATTTTAGAATTATGTTAAAATACTCTAAAATTCCCTCTCAAAATGTTTAATTCATGAAATTTTATTTGGAAGAAAAGGGAGAGGGTGGGCGCGTGTGCCACACCACCGGCAGAAGGGACTACAATCCACCCCCCATTTGGAAAACCCACATGGGCACCCTTGTGTGTGTGTGTGTATATCAGCCTGTAAAGAAAGTGCACGTTAAATATCTTAAATAATAATAATAATTAACTAAACTAGCAGTGTTGAAGTAATGTTTACATCTGAGCGCACTAATTATCCCCAGGAGAAGGTGGAATATTGTTTCGTGGGTGACCATGCCCGCGATACACACGTGTGTCGCACCTGCCCCCGCTGGGGGACTCAGGGCAGCTGCCGAGGAATGGACCGACACATGACTCCCAGATATACGGCAGGAACTGGCCTTTCTTCTTCTTCTTTATTACTAGGATGTGACACGTACGGTCACGTGCCAATAGCCCTATATTGTTTACAACCTCCGTCTCTCTAGAGATGTGTGACATGGAAACATTTTTCTTAATTTTTTTTTTTCGGAAAAATTTTCCTTTTTTTTATAAAACATAGTTCAACTAATTAAATGTAACAAAGGAAATTGAGATATCCCAAGTTTAAAGTCGACACTCCAGTTTAATCTCTTCTGAGGACGTTAAAAGGCTGACGTAATTTAGCAGATATTCATAAAACGCAAGAAACCAAGTGGACTTATAACGTTCCTGAGTGGAGCTGTCCATCAGTAGGAGAACAGAGGAGGAAAATACAAATGACAGTAAAATATGTGTTGTGATCACCTTAGATCACTTAAGTTGGCCCCCCCACCTCCTCAAAATTAAAATTTAAATACACCACCGTTTTGCACCTATTTTGCACCGTTTTGCACCCAAGTATTACGTTTTGCACCCTAACCCAAGAGACGGTACGACTGTTTATGTTAAGGGGGGGCCAAGTTAAGGGTAGCCCCCCCACTATCAAAATGTTGGATTTTTTTCATGCCATCTTAAAAGTCCTGTTTTGCACCGTTTTGCACCCAAGTATGGCGTTTTGCACCTGAATAGTTTTTCAAGAAAAAAATATTTAAAACGGAAAAAGGTGGGGGGGCCAAGTTAAGTATAGCCCCCCCACTCACTGATTGGGGTTTTTTTCAATGCCAAAATAAATGTCCTGTTTTGCACCTTTTTGCACCCAAGTATGGCGTTTTGCACCTGAATAGTTTTTCAAGAAAAAAATATTTAAAATGGAAAAAGGTGGGTGGGCCAAGTTAGGTGTAGCCCCGCCCACTCAATGGTTGAGGTTTTTTTTCAATGCCAAAATAAATGTCCTGTTTTGTACCTTTTTGCACCCAAGTATGGCGTTTTGCACCTGAATAGTTTTTCAAGAAAAAAATATTAAAATGGAAAAAGGTGGGGGGGGCCAAGTTAAGTGTAGCCCCCCCAACTCAATAATTGTGTTTTTTTAATGCCAAAATAAAATTCCTGTTTTGCACCATTTTGCACCCTAAAAGATTAGCGAGACAAAAAATATTTAAGATACAAAGAAATCAAATCGTTGGACTCTCCTAGCGGAGGAGCAACTGGCTTGCCGTGTGAATTTGTGATACAGTATTGCCTTGTTTTTTTAAGTTATTAATTGGCACCCCATATAGTTCAAAAACACATGTTGCCACTTCCAAAAATCATGAGTGGGTGAGGGAGAGGGGGGGTGGAGGGTTGTAGGGCAGGGATGTGTGGCGCAGGGGAATGGTAAATATCATGTTACTTGTTACAACATTATTGACTGTAATTTCCATAGATTCTATAATATAAAAGTCCACACTAACTAAAATTAAAGCTAATACATTTTTCTACAATTTGGCTGACAGCATGTAATTAACCTATTATCTCCAGAAATATTAATAAACGCTAAACATTTTAACTTTTTTCTATTAGTTTTGATGGTAGTAAGAAAATTAATGTTTTTAGATTTACTAATGGTAACAATTATAATAATCTTTAGTTTGAAATATTTATGGCCTCCCTATCACAAACATTAAGGGTCCCAGAGCTATGAAAACATTAGATTAATATTCCCTCAGCAGATGTGAACATTAATGTAATAACTTAACTTGTTCAATGGCATTATTGACTTCTAAAAATGATATACTTTAAAAATAACTGTGTTTAACTCTAAATAAAGCATTAGGAAAAATCTTTTACATTCAAGGCTTGCGAGAAATTAAGTGTTCTTGCAAAAACTTTGTTTTGGAAATTAAAAAAAGATAAGATGAAACATTTACTGAACCATATTTCTTACAGTAATCACATAATATAATTAATTTGCTCATGCATTTGTTATTCAGTGTAAATAGAAAAAATACACAATACAAATAAGAGAAAATTATTACTGTGCGTTAGAATATTGTTTGTAAATGCTGTGTTATAATTCTAAGTTATTACAATCACAGTATTCATCATCATGGGAATAAAGAGGGCTACTGTTTTCACACTTCTGAGAATCATCATTTGGACACAAACACATATCGGTGCACGGTAGATAACTACGGCAACAGGAGCACAATTTGGAGAGGCAGTTTGTTTTTCAATAGCATTTTATGAGCTATAATATTTCTAAAGGTGCTGGTGGCATGTCTGTAATTTTCAGAACATAATAACCATTACTAGCTTCCAAACCATAGCCCGGTTCAGGAGATGGTATATTTGGATGAGCAGTAAAATCATTGTTCCAAATTATGCACTAATAAAATATCCCTCAATATAGAGAATTTTAGAGCAGACAACTTGGGTGGCATATTTTCAGATTTCACTTTTTATTAAATATACCATCTTACTTCTCCCACTGTCGTTACTGTAGATCATGGCATATAAAGTTTACAGACAAATTTTTCTATTCCCTCTTCAACCCACTCCCAAATTTGATTTGCCTGAAAAACATTATGTGGTAACACAGCCAGTGAAGGCATGAAATCCTGGCAAAATTAAGCACTGACTTTTTGTGGACCCATTACTAGATAGTTAATACTTGGTAATTGAAATATAACTGTTAACAATGCTGACTATTCTGTTGGTGGCGCAAGTATCAGTGAGGTAACATGAACCGCAGTTATTGGCAAAGATGTGGTTATATGAGAAATGAAGGTGGCCCATGTTGAAATATTTGAATTTCCACTCATGTCTTAACCTACACATTGTGTGCCATCTTGCAGGGAAGCACCTCTAATTTTGTGGATATCTTCCCTATAAACCATCCCTTCATGTCAGTAATACCAGGGTGGCCTACAGAAATTGGCTGCAGTCAGGATAAGTTTTGAATTTTAGAATCTGTTTAGATGGCATAAAACAATCTCTAATAACAGTTGAACAGTCAGGAATGTATATTGCACAGTTTCCAGACGTTTTACACAGTTGAAGAACTTCTGTACTGTCATCTGCTTCTTTTCGCTGATAAATGGCCAGCGCTGTGGCATGTGTAATTTTTTTTTTCCATTAGAGGTATCTTCCATAAAATCTACAATGTCTATTGCGAAAAATATATATCAGCTCTTGACCATATTTGCAAGTAAATACACTCCATTATTCCTCCAGACATCATTCATATCACACTCTGCGATTTGAGTCTCATACCTGAGAAGACAGATATACTTGATCGAGAAGCCCAATCCATAAAGCAGATTGACAATACTTTTGTTTCTAGTAGTTTGGTAAATTGGGATTGGCTGCATATTGTCAGTACACAAACGGCACACTTGTCTCTCATTGTATGTCATAGCGAGCGTAATTTATGCACTTTCTGAGTAAAAGAGCATCATAAATACACCGCATGTTCACATTCGTATCATTATCACAATTATATATTGCATTGATAGAAACATCTCTATTTTTTAATAAGATATTTCCGGTTAGCTTATTCGAGCTGGTCAGTGGAATTCAACATCACCAATGTTGTCAATGAGTATTTGCTTTATTTGTTTCCGAGATATCCTAGGATAAACCATGTTGTTCATAGCCCGTATGTTTTCTAAAGTGGTTTGGATGACAGTCATATATATAGCCCACTTTTGTAGACATTCAAGAATGAGACTGATAAATTCAATTTATGATGCAGCTTATGTTGTAGTCTTTACACTTATTGTTCGTAGCCTGCCTTTACTTACATTTTTTGTCCAGCATAGCAAATTGTATCTAACATCAATGACATGCCCAAAGGAAGGGAGGGGTCTGGGTTGAGTGTTTTGCAAGATCGACAGATGGTGACACTGACGTTGATAACTTCAGAACTATTTTCTTAACAATATTAATTTACGCATTAATTTTCCTTTGTTTTCATTATTATGTGATCTGAATTAATTTCTCTTTGGTTTTTAAATGTTTAATAGTTATTGTTTCTTTTTATGTGAGAACTAGGTTTAGTAAAAACATTAACGTTTTGCCATCTGTTGGTGGTTTGATACAATGTGTGGAGCTTTTTTAGAGAAAGGACGCGTAAGAAAAGGTTTTTTGGAGTTTTTGAGTTGGTCATCTGTTCCTCTTCCAATCTTCAATTTTTGTGGATGCAATGCAGGTTTTCGTACTCTGCGTGATCACTAACCTAGTGACAGAGAGTAAGGGTTTCATATACGAGTAATCATTTTATTTGGTGGTAAGATGAGCTCGGTGAGTTTAATTGTTCTATGTTCTTTAACCTCATATTTCGGCCTGCGTGTCTTGGAAAATTAATGTTTCGGAAAAACGGTGGTGAAAGGTTTATGTTTTGAGTATTTCTCCTGTTATAATATAGTTACTTGTAGAGCACCTGTAATGCTACTGGGGTGGGAAGGGGAACGTCTTACTTACAATATATTTCCTTGGTGTAATATTTTAATGTTAAGGGTAAGGAGCATTATTGCATTTGTTGGTTTTATCGCAGTTCTTTAAGTCATAATTGTCATGAATTGTTGTTGGGTATTTTCATTTATGTTATTAATGTTTGTGTTTTCTTTATCTTAATTCTTTTATGTGAACGGTTGTTATTGGTAATTTTCATTTATACTATTAAGAGTATAATATCTGGAATCTGTGATGGTCAATAATTAAAGGCTATCCTTATTTTTAGAGTTATTATATTTCACTGGATATTAATTCCTTGTTCCCCTTTCACCACACATTAAAGAAGAGAGGTGAGCATGCATAAGAGAGACAGTATAGCTGGTGACCTTTTCTGACGGGTTTACTATGTTAAAGATTAATGGTATACCCTGTTTTTCTTAATATTCAGTTACTTTAAATTAAAGAAATTCTGAAAACGTTTCTTAACGCTATCTTAAAAATGCTTGCTGAGCAACTGTCGGTCCTGATGGTTATCTTGCCCACGTGGTCAATGTAAGAACATAACTACCCTAGTTGAGCATCTTTTATGGAATGTGTTCGACCTGGAAGGGTGTGCATGGGCATCTTTAATACTATAAATCTACTACTTTCCTATATTACTATATTATTATAAATGTTTGATTAATATATATACACACAATAAAGTTTAAGACTTATTTCCATTGACATTTAGAATTTAAGAAACAATTTTTCTCATTAATGGAAATTATTAATTATAATATAACGAGGCACTTTATATCCCGGACCATGGCTCATTAAGTAGTTTTTTTATAATAGCCTGAAATAGTGAAAAATATAGTTCTTAGGTCCAGCTAATAGACACACTTTTGTGCTGAATAAAATGTTTTATTTAACTTGAAATGGTCCTAGCTATACAGTTGAGAGATGTAAAATATTTGCCCCAACATATTTTAATCCAAATTTGTAAAGTTGAGAATGTTTAATATATTTTAGAAAAAATAATTTGAATCTTATGTAGAATTTAAATAACAACTGTATTTTATATTTAAATGTTTGACTTTTAAGAAATAACTATTCACAAGTTAGAAAATATGCTCTAAATATAGTTTAACCTTTATTTTTTTTATGGATTTTAATTTTATCATATGGAGAGAAAATAGACTTATTGTAATCATGAACATTTTCAATCTAAAGATTATTATGAAGCTTTAAGTTTATTTTCTCCTGAATTAAAAAAGTGGATTTTACAATTCTTTCTGTTTCTGAATATAGATACTAAAGTGTTTGAATGATTTTGTTCAAAATTTAGTGGCTATACTTTGGGAGTTTGTGTTGATTTTGACACTAATCTTTATATTAACGGTAGTTTATTTAAGAGTGAATTTTGAAAACTACAAATATTTAGAGAAGGCTCTACCAATTTTGTTTAAATTTTATATCGAGCTAGTGTTTGATCTAACAAATAACACTGTACACTTGAGTAAATTTTATTCTAGTGTAGTTTAATAAAGAATCATTTCTGTAAAGTCAAAAGATTTTCGAAAATGGCTTAAACGGTTTGGTTAAATATGTAAATCTGGGTATTTTTCAAAATGACAAAATAAAATGTACATTTGCTTTTAGGGAAAAATTCACTAAAGGGTAGTTTACCAAAGACCGATTTTTTATCAAATTTTAAATGTTTTGAAAATAATGTTAACGATTTGGCTCAAAATGGGTATCTGGCAAGTTATTTACAAAAATAATAATTTCATAATTATTGGTTTATCTTAAACAATACATTTAACACTAGTGCTGATTACTTATATTTGAACAATTGTAGTTTGAAAAAGAAAAAAAATTTAATTCCATCGTTTTATTGCCTGTTCAGCTTATACGCATATATTATTATTACTCTAATGGGGTAGGGAGGAGAAAAAAATCATTTTAGTGGTGATCTACCTGCACTTGCGTTGGAGAGTGGAAAACTAATGAGGAAAAAATACCCCCAGTAGGCACGATCGGTATTCGAACATCGATCTCCCCATCTCCAGCAGGCCAGTCTAACAGGAAATTGGACCCTTGGACAATTCTGCCACTGAAGCGGGTTTTTTGAAAATAGATTTTACAATTTTGCCAATTGAGGACTATTTTACACGATTTAATAATAATGTATATTGCTTTTAATAAACTATATTAATTTAAGTTTAGTTTATATATGATAAATTTTAGAAAATTTGAAATCTTTCAAAAAGTATTTTAATATGTTATTTAAATGGGTGTCTGTTAATTGTTTATCATGATAAATAAGAAGATATATATTTACTTTTAACAAATATAAATAATTTTAGGGTAGTTTACGAAAAAAAAAAATAATTTTTGAAAATTTGAGATATTAAAAAAAATGTTTATTTTTCTTAAAAAACTATTAAGGTCCAAAACGGTGCTAAATATGTATAAAAACGTTATATATACATTCTTAATTTGAGGGTGTGGGGGCTGGAGGGAGAGTCCAAATACTTAATTCGTTTGTATACTAGATATTTTTTTCTAGCGAATCTGTTAGGGTGCAAAACGCCATTCTTGGGTGCAAAACGGTGCAAAACAGGACATTTATTTTGGCATTGAAAAAAACCCCGATCAGTGAGTTGGGGGGGCTACACTTAACTTGGCGCCCCCACCTTTTTCCATTTTAAATATTTTTTTCTTGAAAAACTATTCAGGTGCAAAACGCCATACTTGGGTGCAAAAAGGTGCAAAACAGGACATTTATTTTGGCATTGAAAAAAACCCCAATCAGTGAGTGGGGGGGCTATACTTAACTTGGCCCCCCACCTTTTCCCGTTTTAAATATTTTTTTCTTGAAAAACTATTCAGGTGCAAAACGCCATACTTGGGTGCAAAACGGTGCAAAACAGGACTTTTAAGATGGCATGAAAAAAATCCAACATTTTGATAGTGGGGGGGCTACCCTTAACTTGGCCCCCCCTTAACATAAACAGTCGTACCGTCTCTTGGGTTAGGGTGCAAAACGTAATACTTGGGTGCAAAACGGTGCAAAATAGGTGCAAAACGGTGGTGTATTTAAATTTTAATTTTGAGGAGGTGGGGGGGCCAACTTAAGTGATCTGATCACCTTTACACTTCTTCTATTAAATGACTTCATTCGATTCAAAAAATATCCAATCTACGCTCCTATACCAGTTAACTTTCTTTTCCAAAGCATTTGGCTCTTAGTGGTCAATCGAAATATTTGAATTTATGAACTTTTCAAAGTGGGAAATTTCAACTTTTAAACTAAGTTTACAACTCTATACATGTGTAGGGTTATAAAGAATAGTTTTATGTTCATTCCAGTATACACCGAACTCGTGTACTATTTAAAGTTTTGTTAAAATGTAACATAAGCGCAACATATTATGATTGGCAATATATCAGCTACCTAGAACGCGTCCATCCTCCCCCAACCGCTGAAAAAGAAGTCCAATAAAACAATGACAGCGATTCCCAGTTATATTCTCAAACTCACGTATACATCCACGTTTAGCGATTGGTGGTTGAATGTGTCACTAACGTCGCGTTTTGCAGCAGACCAGATAAGTTAATAGTGTACTTAAATATTATAATCAAAGCCTTAGAGAAAACATCTCTTTCCTCTGAGATTTAACCATAACTGGGCCATTATTTGTTTTGTATTTTTTTGTATTTTACTATCAGTAAATCATAAATATGATAGTTAAAAAAATGCAAAGGTTGGTTTCAGTATTTGTGTGAATAAAGAGTAGAAGACGATTATTGAGATAAGGACTCTGAGAGTGGCAAACCAGACCAAATGAACTTAACATTGAGACCACGTGCCCACCGATGCGAGTTGTTACCTATATTTTATCCATCGGAATAAAGGACGTCCTTTAAAAGTCTACTCAAATTGTACAGTTGATTGTACGAGTACTGGAATAGTGACGCTTAGAAGATCGAAATAGCCGCATATTCGTATATTTGAAAAAAGACTACTAGGAACGGGAATCAAACCAAGAGGCCCTTGCCTGAGCGCGCTACTACCGAGTCGCCGTTGGCTGTGGTATCAATTATAGCTCATAGTAAGCCGATGATTCCCACACGTCCATCACAGACTCTGCCTTAAGGTGGGGATGTAAGGAACGAAAGTTAAGAGCAGTGTTTTTGTAGTTTTCTGGCCAAAACAAATAGAATAACCCTCCAGTAAAACATAAGTTTAATTTTCCTCACATGGTGATATCAACAACAATAACAATAATAATATTTAGCACCGCGTCTTACTACCCGTTCGGGTTATACGCTTTAAGTACTAATTACGCTAATGGATTAGGAATTGGGAAGGTTGAATTAGAGGAAGTGAACCCGCATTTGCGTGGAGGGAGAATGGAATACCATTTAGGAAACCCCCCCCCCCCCCCCAGTTCACCCGACCGAGATTCTAACCTCGATCTCCCCGTCCTCAGCAGCCGAGCTCAACACGACAAGCGCGTTAGCCGACTACTCCACCGAGGCGGGTGTGATATCAACAGTTGTTGAATATCTGTCAAGGTGTGCTAGAATTTAATGACAACTTTTTTACTTCAACTAAAAAGTTTCTCATCCAATGCTGCTGCTATGCTCGTTACAGATATTCAACAACTGTTGACATCACCAGGTTAAGAAAATTGAACTCTTAGGTTTCTATTGGAGCAATATTTGGTTTATTTTGGCAAAAAAAGAAGAAAAAAGAAGAAGATATTTTTCCATACAAACCGCAAAATCACTGCTCTCTTCTCGCGTTCCCTACATCCCCACCTTAAAGCTAATCCAAGGGTCCCGTGTCCACGTGTCGTTTTTCTGAACCTTTATTCCTCAGACCTCTACTATATAGGTCGTTAACACCCCCGTAAAACTATAGGAAGGGTGAGAAGAAAAAATAGCGCTAGCGACGACCATTATTATTTTGGGGGTGTTTTTCAACCACAACAGAGCTCAACTTGATTACTAAACTCCGTCCATAGAAATTAAACTTCAAGCGCAATTTAATCGTCAAATTTACGAAACATCCGGTACGTTAAAGCGAACTTATCTTTGACTATTATATAAATAGCATAGTGGACCGGCACCGCACCAAAAAGACAATCCGGCCCCGCGCATGCAAATGGAGTCCATCTATTCTGTAGTCGCGGATCATTAGGAGACGACTGGATTCAGAGGTTTAAGGCACATATTACGTCATCGGCTCTAGCTTGCAAGACCATTAGAACAAGGAGCTAAGTCACATAGCTTGACGCGGGACTTCCGGCCGTGAGAGATGGAGTATCTAGATGGGTCGCCGCGGTAACAGAACGTCGCCCAGGGTGCATCTCGGAGGTTGTCTACACATTATGTGCACCCGGAAATGAGATGACGTGATGGAGATTATGAAAGTGTGGAGCCAGTATAAATCGTAACCATAGCTTAATCCTAATTAACAGGACCATAGTGACCAAAGTAAGAGGTTTGCCTTTCGGAAAAGAACACGTATGGTACCGCCAGGGGAGGACTGGGCGGCCGGGACACCAGGTGATCTCTCGGCGGGCCAGTTTGATTTGGGCTGTCACAACTAATTTAAACTAAAGTAGATTAATTCTATTCAAACTTATCTGTTTGTTTTTTAATTCTAAACAGAAAATCTGGTGAATAAGTGTGAGGTTCCCAGAATTCATCATTCGTGAAGATAAACAATGGCATTGGATATAAAACCATCCTGTTTGTTGTTTCTTGGTGCTGTTTACAAAACAAACGTAAAACTCACAAGTTGCGAGTACAGGATCATTTTACAAACTTAAATATATCAATTTAAAATATATATATGTGAGGGATTTAACTTGCACTTTCTAAACAGACTGATTATATCAGCATTCGATTATAAATTGACTTAATTCTAGAACAGACACAACACCCAGCCCCTAGGCCGTTAATTCATCACTGTGAAAGGATAAACCAATATTTCAACAATTATAAATTTTTCAGCCATGCCAGGAATCGAACCCGGGACCCAGAGCTCAATATATATATATACACATCTAGCTATAGTATAAGCATTTTTGCTCATGTCAGTAGAAAGTTGAAACTGATCATCGATAATGTAGCCGAAATGACCTCTGGATTAAATTAGCTAATGATAAGCATTTCAGCTTACACTGAAACATAACTTTAGGGGGTAGATATTATTGCTATATGCTAAGGGCCGTCATATTTGCGGTCCCGGGCTGTTTGGAATCAGCCATTCTACCCTTGGGTACCGCCCGGCCCTCTACATCAGTAGCCAGGGGCGCTGGCCACTAGACTATTTCGAGGTTACACTGTTGCATTTCTGTAGGTAAGACCTTGCTGTCAACATTGATAACATTTTACTACACCATTGTTGTTATTTTAAAGGTAATGATAATGTCTATCAAAAGTGGCAGCTACAAATAACATGACTTGACGTATGAATACGTGAAAGTAGACCTAATAGCTTTTATAACTCTCTGATAAGGTTCTCCTTTGGAAATTGGACTATGACTACGTTCTTTGGCACGTAATCGTATTGGTGTGTGACTCCTTGGTTCGGATCTAAAGACCGTAGTCGTTAGTTATGTTCAACTAGCAACTCACTTGGGATAGTATTATTTTAAGACACCTACAATGTATTAATTCTAGGCCCTAGAAATAATACTTTACCAAAAAAAAAAGCTAAAGATAACAAAAATTCTTACCTTTTATCTTTGAGTAAAAAAAAGCAACAAACCAATTCTGCAGCTGGCTTGCCAGTAATTTGATGCATGGCCTCCCCTCCCACCTCTTTCTATTCCTTATACACAGAGTGATTTTTTTTTTTTTTTGCCAAACTGTTTGCTTATACTGTTATACAGTATTGTTGACAAGAATTACATTGTTGCATTATTGTTTTCCTTTATTATGTCTTTTATTACTCCTTTCGTTTATATATTAAAATTAAAATATGTTTCTCTGGATCCTGAATAATTAATGTATTTGAATTATTGGTTTAATCAGATAAAATTCTGTACATAATATCTTTAATTAAACACAAAAAAAAATATAACGCAACTGTTTTTTTATTATCATTGTTAAAAACCCACAAATCTAAATATTTGTTCTTAATCGTCCTCAATTAGCGGTGAACAGTGACGTCACCAAACTCCTATTTGTACACATGTGTCCTTTTAGCACGACGTGACAGTCTCGCTCATACGAGTTTACATTAAAAACTAACACACACGAACAAAAATAAAACGTGAGATTTGTGAAGACGTCGACAGATCGGCCATTCATTCATGCAGCCACGTTTCCCTTCCAACCTCAGTGTCATGTCGTCTTTATTTTGTCTCCGTTGTTCTTGCCTCGCATCCAACAAGACCCGCGGTATTTCCGCCGGTTGCTGGGAAAGTTCCGTTAGAGGGAGCGGGTCCTCATCTCGAGTATCCATAAGGAAGGACCTCGTCGGGACGTTGTGTGAGGATCCAGGTAGACTGTGTTTTGCGTACTCCCTCGGCATGGTTTTCTGAAAGGCCTTTTTCCTTACCAGAAATATATTATATAGTAAGATATTGGTAGGAAAAAAGACCTTTAAAAGAGTAATTTCTACCGTGAATGGAGTATACCCAACTTGACCAATGAAATTCCCGACTCAAAAGTATGTCACAACCTTCTCTCTCCAACTTCTCGCCGTGTTTTTTTTTAGTGAATAATAATAAAATTTAAACAGACATATTTTAAAATTTGTAATAGCATGGCCTATTAGGAATTAGAAAGTTATTAAATATATTACACAGCTACAAAAAAAAGTTTTAATCACATTGAAAAGAACTGATTTAATGATTGATATAGTTCATATTTTGAGTAAAACAACATTTTCCCGTGTTTTTATATTTTAATTTGCTAAATTCCCGACTAATTCCAGTTTTACCGGACGGTAGACACCTCACTGGGGTACGCGAAACATTTCAGAGACCACGCAACATATCACTGAGTAGATATTAGATGAGAGGTTTAAGTTTTAACAAGTTTACTTCCGAGACCTTGGCTCAGATACTGGCGTGTTTTCCTACGGAGATAGAGGTCCTGGGTTCGATAGCCGGCATGGACGAAAGATCTATCATTGGTGAAATATGTGCTTCATCTTTCACAGCGATGAATTATAACGGCCGCGTTCTGGATATTATCTGTGTTCTAAATTTAAACTAGTTTATATACCGTGTTATGATATAATTAGTAGGTTAAAAAAAGTTAAAAAGTGCTTACCTTAATTTTTTTTAAAACTTAATTTTTACCGGAAAATGTTTTGTTTTGGAAATTTTTCAATTTTTGTATTCCTGGATGAACAAAATTTCAGCTATTTAAATGAAACGAAACAAAATTTCTCCAGAGGACGTTAACATCAGAAACATTATCAAATGAGTTACATAAAGCAATAATAGCGACTCCAGTTATTTTCGTATAGACTACAGCGCTTGGTGGTTGAATGTGTCACTAACCTCGGGTCTGCCGTAGACCAGCCAAGTTAATAAACCTACTGTAACTTCAATATTTTAATAACTTCTCTGGTTGTCATAAAATACCTTTCCTATGAAAATTAGACGGTACCTACCAATCTAAATGACAATCTCATTATACGTTGTATATTCACAAAGTTTTAATGTGTTATTGTCATTGTTATTAAATTCCCGCATCAGTGGACAAGCTGACTAAACGTCAATCTCATATTATCTGATCCACCGGTGACGGGGTGGTCAGGATTCGAATCCCGGTCGAATGCACTAAGGTTATTTTATTTATTGAAACATTTCCTATTCTTCCTTTCTGCAAATTCGGGATCACTTCCACTAAATCACAACTCCCTCAGTTAGTGTGGTCAAATAACGCGGGTCAACTTGGCCACCTGACCTATAACCCACCCGGCTTTTGAAAATGACCATCGTTTGTGCTACGTTAGTGCTCGATTTTCCTCGTTAGTGCTGTAATTGTTTTGGCTCTTATCTATCTACCTGTTATCACCGCGTCTTACTATCTGTTGAGGTCATACGCACGTTGATAAATACTCTAACGGGCGTTGGGATGAGGAAGGAAGCATTTAGAGGTAGTGTAAGTTACCCGCATTTGTATGGAAGGAGAGGGGGAGAGCAATTAAGAAAAACTCCCCTTAATACATCCGACTGGGATTCAACCCTGATCTCCCAGTCAACAGCAGGCCAGTCAAACACGAGAGTGACGCCTTAAACCAGTGAGCCACTGAAGCGGGTAATTCAATAGCTACGAGCGTTTTAAAAAACCTGATGGCTAAACGCTGATTGGCAAATACGGACATCTCCGACGGGCGTCAGAAGACGATTATAATGAATATAATCATTTTAAAGAAGATGTCCACTTGCCGGTTCCGACACAATTTCTGTGACGCGCATGGTTACCGAAGAGAATGGGGGTGGGGGTGAGCCGTACCTGTTGCGAGTGTATCACGTGTGTCGTCAGCTGCAGAAGACACTCACACTCACACACGTTACGGTGCGTCGCAGGGGTGTAGGGTCCTTTCACCTGGCACGAACCCCTGTACCCCCCCCCCCCTCATCACACAGGAACCCCTTCACGGTGACGTCACGCCGGCTGCGTGGATCTAGGGCAACTACATCGCGCCTAAAGGCTTTTTTTTTTACCAGACTCTTAAGAGGAAATCGTCGCGCGAGTGTACAGTTCTAGTCACTAAAAGTGGACGGATTAGAGGCAAACACTTTTTATTATAGAAAATGTCTATCTTATATTATTATTTATTTATTATTATTATTATATTATTGTTTGAGGTATTTAACCGTGCACTTTCTGAACCAACTGATTATATCAGCACACGAGCATTTCTATGAGCGAGAGCGAAAGGACCTACCAATTTTGCCGCAAAGGTAGTACGACTTATAAACTAACTTAAATCTGGAACAAACACAGCACCCAGCCTCCCAGTCATTAGTTCATCCTGTGAAAGTGGAAACCCAATTTTACCCCATGCTAACACTTTCGGCCATGTCGGGGCATCGAACCTAGGACCCTTAACTCGGCAGTCAGACACGCTACCGACTGAGCTAAGATGTCTGACAAGATAACCTACAAGTAATTCATATTTCACTTAATCCTGAACAACCCGAACACACTTAAGATTTTAATTGAAAAATAACTGTGGGAAAAGATTGGTAATGAAATTTAAATTATCCATTTTGAAAGTGTTTTATTTAGTAAAAACCTGTCAACTTTTGGATTTCATGAGTCTGTGAGTAGAAATGTAATGAATAATTAGGTACAATAAAATAAAAGACGCAAAATGTGCTAAATTCTATTTCGACCATTGGCCAAACAGTTATTTACCCGCATCGGTGGGCATGCAAACAAAATGTAAGGCTTATCTAGTCTGATTTGTCGAGGACGAGACGAAAGGGTACCGGTATTCGAATCCTGGTCAGATGAGTAGAGGGTATCACCCTCCATCCCCATAGTTTCTCAATCTCCCTCCTAGCAAATGAGAGTACACTTCCTCGAAACGTTACCTCAACCATCCTTACCGCATTGCTTTGATAAATCGCGGAGAGTCCTAACGGGTTGTTAAATGCGGGTTTGAAACCCAAAATGGTTTCTATGTACATCCAATTTTTTATAGGAAGAGCCTTTAAAAAAACTACATGGCATCATTCCGCAATCAAGCCATACTGACACGAGCGGCCGCCGTCTGTTGGCATATATAGTGCAAACTAGGGGATGATAGTCAATTAATTCCAGTTTTCTAGATCTAATCCTCTACTTATTTATTCAAGTAGCGCCTATTTATCCTCGCCAGGCCCACTGCTTCACAGAAACACTTTGGAAGCGCCGGGGATCGAACCCGGGACCTTTGGACTCTCTAGCCAGGAGCTCTAGCCTCTAAACCACAAAGGCAGAATATATTTATTTGAGGCCAACATTGATACAATTTTACGATACTGTTATTGTTATTTTAGGTACCGATAGTATCTATCAAAAGTGACAGCTGCAGATAACATGATTTGACGTATGAATGCATGATGTAACTTACCTAGTTGTCAGATATGTGCATTCGTGAGAAAATTGGCGTATGGTCATGAAATGTGCAGCGACTGCAATAGCATTCTAAATAGTGTTGAAAAAGGACCGTAAACAAGTTTTTTTAAGCCACCTCAGAAAGAGACATCATGTTGCACGCATCTGTCATCGAAATCTCCCTCTAAAGACGCGAGCCGTGAAACGTCACAAACACACACGGGTGTGACGTCACAAGGACTAGCAGGTGAGAGACACGAGTAAAGGAACATCACAAGAATGAAGACAACAGATCGGTTTTCGCCGTGGTCGAGAACAGTGGCGGCTCGTGGCTAAAATTAGTGGGGGTGCTGCTCCAGAAAAGTTTAGCCTTTGTTTTAAAATTGATGTAAAAAGAAAAAAAAACTGTATAAAAAGAAAATTTATTCACGAACTTGATAAAATCTAAAAAAAAATTTTTTTTTAACTTACTTTAACTTAAAATTGTTACAGTTCAAGGTTGATCTATTCATTTAAAAATTAAATCCATTCTTGTTTTAATTTGCGCAAAAAGTTCAATAATTTTCTCCTTGATCTCTGGATGAAAATTGAGGAAATTTTTCTACATTGAAAGTATTGCAAGCGTATTTAGCTTTCTGTTAAATAAAAGAACCGATGAAAAAATGAATCAAATAGAATAGCTGGAAGCAGAGTAATATCCATTTCTACACTCTTCTACACTTTATCACATTCAAGAATAGGGTACACCGTTTTTAAGCACAACACACGCTGAGTAAAAAAAAATTCCTTCCACCATCACGCCAGGGACAGCACTGCAGCAGTGCTCTCTCTACCGGGCAGTCCCGTCTTCCTCAAACCCTCTCCTATGTGCGCATGCGCACAACAGTCAAACACCACGTCGCTGGCACTGTGAAGCGCACAGTTCCATACAAAGATGTTTGTATCTTTTTCATAAACTGGGGGATGGCTACTGAAGTACTGACATTAAGCTTAAGGAATATATATTGAACTACAAAAATAAAGAAAGAATTAAAGATAAAAGGACTCATTATATTAAATGTTATCGATAATATCAAGTGGAAATAGGAGGTGCTGCAGTTCCGCAGTGCCTATACACGAGCCACCACTGTTGAGAATATTAGCACTGGTTATAGCTACCCCAAGACGGCAGCTAACAGTGGTGAGTCGTCCTTTCTAAACAATGTCAGCCACCCCTTTACCATGCGAGACTTTAGTTCAAATCCCAGCAAGCTCAGAGGGACCGTAATGTCGGCGAAAAATGGTAGTTTCTAACAAAACACGATTTTCCCCGTATTAATATCTGAGGACGAATGTGACTTGCAGAATGCATTAAATCATTTGAATGTAGTGACAGGCAGAATGGATCTTCGTGTAAATGTCTCCATAACTAAGGTGATATTTTTTTATAAGGACGGATCAGGAAATGATTGTAATATAAGTGAAATGGGAAATGTTAGAACAAGTGAATGATTTTGTGTATTTTGGCAGATGTTCTGTCAACATGGAGAGAGAAAGAGAGAGAGAGAGAAATCGACGGACGGGTGAATGTATTTCGGAGAGTAGTTGGATGCATGTGGACTATAGCAAAGAATGGAGTAGTGTTGAAAGAGGTAAAGATGGCAGTATATTAAAGTGTGTTAACGCTAACTTTGTTTTATAGATGTGAAGCGTGGGTTTGTCAGAAGAAACACACGAGCAAGGAGAATGCGGTTGTAATGAGATATCCAAGAAATGTAGATGTGGAAAAACTCGTATGGACAGTCAGTAATGAATGGGTGGTTAAAGAGTTGTGTTTGAAAAAGAATCCAATAGGTTAATGTGAAATAAACGTCTTACGTTGGTCTGGGCACGAGAAGATGAGTTTGGCTCGAATGAAGAAGCAAATATACGATTGTAGAGAGTGTGGATCAAAAAGGTTGAGGTAGACCATGTAAGAGGCAGTTAAATGTAGACGAAAGTGTGAAAAAGAGAAACATTAAGAGCTTTATGAATAAAAGAGCATGTATAATAACTCGGTGTATGGATGTTGTTGAAGCGAAGGAAATATGCAAGGATTGGGAAGTGTGGAAAAAATCTAGTAGGATGTATTAAGAACGGAGTTGTTTTTTGAGCTATATGCACAGTTTCTTGCCTACCTCGTAAGGGAACAGCCCGATATTATTATGTATGTAATGTATGTAGTATGTATGTGTATGTATATATATTATACAGCATTTTCTGCTGTGTGAGCAGTGACTTATCTGTGCAATCATTCTTTGTTTACATCACATGGAAACCTATGATTGTATATTGGTAGAAAAAATATTTCTCTTTTGTTAGTATCTACTCAATTACTAAAAAAATAGATAGTGAGAGAGGGATGATGGTTCATTTTGTTGTTATTATTATTATTATTATTATTATTATTATTATTATTATTATATGGGTGACCTGGCAGTCTAAAGGTAAGATGTCGGAATTCTGTGCTGGGGTCTGGAGTTCAATCTCGTCATGGCACAGATTTATCTGATTACCAAACCATTCCTTCACCTCTGACAAGACGTGTATTAATCACAACTTGAGATGTGGGGAATGTCAGGCCTCCACCGTGGTTCGGATCCCACGTTAAACTGTAGGTCCTCCAGTTCATCTCACAATCCCCCTACCATTACACATTAGTGTGTGTATAACCCGAACGGGTAGTAAGACGCGGTGCCATAATATAATAATAATAATAATAATTATTATTATTATTATTATTTGTTTAGCATCAAGTCTTACTACTCGTTCGAGTTGTACGCCTATGAACTAATTATTCTGATGTGTTAGGTATTAGGAAGGTTGGATTTAGAGGAATTGTACCGACATTTGCGTTGAGGGAGAGCGTGAAACTCTCCATGAAAAACCACCCTCAGTACGCCCAACCGAATTGAGCCCCAATCTCCCCATCATTAAGAGTTTAGACCAGGCGTCTGCAACCTTTTAGTGGTGCTGTGCCGAAGTATTATTGCAAAGACACTCAGCGTGCCAATCAACCTAAGCTAAGCTAATTAACCAGTACAACTAGGAAAACAAATTAAAGAAGATGAATGTAAAATTCAATTGTGACAACAGACTAACAAATCGAATCATTAAATAACAACTGTTTCTTGAATATTTAATATTTTAATAGAAATAAGATAAATACAAAAGTTATACATGTGTTTAGCAAAATTTAAGTTCTGAAAAAATTATATTGAAGTTTTAAAACAAAATATTGAATCATTTAAACATAAAACACGTTATTATTAAAATTATTACTCACACCAATGGTATCAATTAAAAATAATATTTTATATTATTTTTATTTAAATCGTCCAGTGTGCGAGTGAAAATAGTTCCTCTTGGCACGCGTGCCGTAGGTTGCCGATCCCTGGTCTAGACGCCAAAGGTTACTGCGGTCACCGAAGCGGGTAAGTAATAATTAAAAAGAGCTGTGGTTAGAAAGAATCTTGCAAATTTTGAAATGTTAAAAAAGCATGATAAGTTACTTTTAACGCAACAAATTCATGCGCTATGGTCAAGTCATACCTTTTTGGGGAGGGGGAGGGCAAGGAGGAGGTGGGAGGGGACTCTTTAAGCTTTCAACACAACGCGAGAAAGGGGACTGTGTTCTAAACACACGAGGAGGTGTCCCCGAAGGAACGGGGGACGGTGGTTTGTAACGGTCCCGCGCGACAGGTGATGAGATGAATGAAAGTTACAGGCCGGGCACCTGTTAGATCACCAAACACAGCCCCCCCCCCCCCCCCCAACATCCATCAGCACCCCGAATATCTGGCGGGCTACCACTAAACAACATGAAGCGCTAGGAAGGTCACTTAAGAGTTAAGAGGCCGTCCTTTAATTACGTTAAGAGGTTTTTTTTGGGGGGGGGGCGGGGGCTCAGTATTTTCTTACGAGGGAAAAGAGGGAGGAAGGGCGGCCGGTCAGAATCCATCTTACGTTTTTTTTAAATTAAAGTTAATATTAAATACGTTTATATTTTTTTAAACTCGTCAGAAAATGAACATTATGTTAATTATAGCATTTCACTTATTTTTAATGTACCAAAATGTAAAAAATAACCAACAGTGAAAGAGGATACTTTATAATTTATTATTACATGTACTATAATATATCTAGTTGCCACAACCAAGAAACAAAAGATGTCATGGTTTTATTAATAATTTTTTTTGTTTAAATTAGTTATGAAAAAGTCAAGGGAAGTGTTAATATAATAGTAACAAATTTGATTGATAGTATAGTTTATTATTTTATTCTTTTAGAAAATAATAATTATTTCCAAATTAGTGACTTTTCCCTGTTTGTAACTACAGGGTGGCTACAAAACCTATTTTACATAATTCCCTGACTTCTCCAAGTTCTCCGGCAACATTTTTCAATTTTCCAGGCAACATTTTTTCCTGTTTTAATAGTGGATGATTACTTTTGTTTTATTTATTATTGATCACATATTAAAAAAAGTTTGTATCTATTAAAAATTAACGATTTTATCAGTTATTTAAAAATTAAAATGTATTATTTTATTTAGGTATTACTACCTTTTGTTTTAGTATTTAGTTGCGAAATTAATGAGATATTTTAGACATAGTTTTTAATCCCCTATTTTCCCTATCTGTAGCCCCCACGAGTACCAATGTTCTGATAGCCGCCAGTTACCACCACTCATATGCTCGATGGATATTTCCCTCGACAGCGGTACCGGTGGACACGCGGACTAAGGACTGGGACTGTCAAGCTCAGACGAATGAAAACAGTTAACTTCCTGCACGTTAATTTTTTTTAAACCGTGGCTTACTACCCGTCAAGGCTATACGTCTTTTATTTACGGTATTGGAGTACCCCTGATGAAGAAGGGAGAAGGGGGGAATCTGCTCAGGAACACAATTTCCTGCGAGAATGACACTTTAGACACCACGTCCCCCGATGCATGTAACTTTTGACTCACTGCAAGCAGCACCCCAGTTAAGTACTCACGTGAAACCAGTAGGAGAGAATTAACAGCTGAAGGGCGTAACTTACCTGTAACAAGAAAATAACAAAAATATTAGTTTTGTCAAACAGTAATTTTTGCTTCTAGATCTTATGCTCTATGTCCCAATTTTCTTACAAAAAAGAAATTTAGGGTGTTCATAGACAAGATTTTTAGGAAAATGTATGGTCCTAAGTGGGATGAAAATACTGGGGAGTGGAGGAGGTTACATAATGATAAGTTGTATACACTTTACTCAACTAAATACAGTGTTAGGATAGTCAAATCTCGTATATTACGGTGAATATATGCAGCGAAAATGATAGAATAAAGCTGGATAGAGTTAGGGTGTAATGAGATGAACTGGATAGAACTAGCTCAAGATAGGGATAGGGTGTAATGAGGTGGACTGGATAGAACTAGCTCAAGATAGGGATAGGGTGTAATGAGATGAACTGGATAGAACTAGCACAAGATAGGGATAGGGTGTAATGAGGTGGACTGGATAGAACTAGCTCAAGGTAGGGATAGGGTGTAATGAGGTGGACTGGATAGAACTAGCTCAAGGTAGGGATAAGGTGTAATGAGGTGGACTGGATAGAACTAGCTCAAGGTAGGGATAAGGTGTAATGAGGTGGACTGGATAGAACTAGCTCAAGGTAGGGATAAGGTGTAATGAGGTGGACTGAATAGAGATAGCTCAAGATAGAGCTAGGTTGTAATGAGGTGGACTGGGTAGAACTATCTAGAGGGGGAAATAAAGCTAAAAATACCAGAATTAAAATATATATTCTTATTAAAGTATGTACAGTTTCTATTCAACACACCGATGAACAAATTTACAAACAGTTTTAAGAATCTTGACTTATAAAATTCATTCATGATTTATTAATGTTATCCTTTTCCAGCAATTGCGTGGAGGGAAAGTGGAAAACTAGTTTGGAATATTTTGGAAAAAAAACCACCCTCAGTAGACCCGACCGAGATTGGAGCCTCGATCTCCCCGTCATCGGCAGAATAGTCCACTGCGAGAGTAGCGCCTCAGACCATTTGGCCAAAGAAAACATAGTATAAGTATATATCAATTGTTGTGTTTCAGGTATAATTATTTCAGTAAATGCGACAGTTGGTGAATTTAATATAGGTCAAAGTCACGGTTTAACCAGTAGTGTCGATAGATATTTAAATCCGTTATCGAGCTGTCTTTCTGGAAACATCAGAACATGCCTCGAGAATTAATGAACAGAAAGAACATGCCTCGAGAATTAATGAACAGAAAGAACATGCCTCGAGAATTAATGAATAGAAAGAACATGCCTCGAGAATTAATGAACAGAAAGAACATGCCTCGAGAATTAATGAACAGAAAGAACATGCCTCGAGAATTAATGAACAGAAAGAACATGCCTCGAGAATTAATGAACAGAAAGAACATGCCTCGAGAATTAATGAACAGAAAGAACATGACTCGAGAATTAATGAACAGAAAGAACATGCCTCGAGAATTAATGAACAGAAAGAACATGCCTCGAGAATTAATGAACAGAAAGAACATGCCTCGAGAATTAATGAACAGAAGGGAGGGATCCATCCAATTTAAATCTGCTTCGATATTTTAGTTTTGATTTGACCTAACGTGAAAATTCAGTGCAGGAAAACGGGGAAAAGGATGTATCAAGACCAAAAACACCCCAACAAAATCAAAATATGAAAGAGCAGCCCCTTAATCCCTCCTAGATGGGCGGCCACCGTGTTCACAGTCCCAGTTGAAGACGGAACTCTCTGGCAGGCAGGCAGCGCGCCTCGTGACCGATTTGTGAGGCTTGTTTGGCTCGTGAGAGGGACGATCGTGTTATCTGTGGTGGGAGGGTTCGGTTTGTCTGCCGGGAGTTATTCTAGGACACCACTTCACTGATAACTGGTACAGCTCTGCGGTTTTAACTTGGCGGGTTCGTCAACAGGGTTGCCACTTCTTACCAAACCAAAATTCCATATATTTATTTTCAAAAGTAATTACCATTTTTTGCAAAAATAGAGAAATGAGATTCCATTTTCCCTCATATTGACTATTGTGATGCAATGCCAATGGTTTTTAGAACAGGATGATTGTACTTAAATGGGGAAATATATTCAGTTATTAATTAACCCTAAATTTTAAGGAAAGAAATAAAGGGCCGGTTTAGGAGGAAGAGATAAGACATTCATTTTAATCGGCGTGTTTAATTCTTCTGTTCACTTTTTCTTCGATGCAAATGCCTACTAATACCCCATATTCACAAATATTCCAGTGATGTTATATGTTTATTGTGAAATTTTCTGTTTTTTACATTTTGACATGTGCCTGGAAACCCTGAAATCAACCTTACACTGCGAAAACCACAATATGACTGAAACATAAAACAAATTAATGGCTGTTTCGCCCAGCCCATTATCGAAAGCAACGGTTTCTTTATTTATCGGATGCCTCGACTAGGCCGGCGACATCGGACAATTATTCAGAACACATAATTTTCTCAAGAGGAACAAGCCATTAATAACTAAGAAATGAAAAATAAAATAAAAGAGGAATACGGAAATGGCTCGAGTGTTGCGAATATTGTGACATTTTAATTTGGTGATAAGAGGACTTTGTACGCTTTCGAGCTGAGTGCCTTGCTAGCACAACCCAAGTGCCCAGCTGATGACTCCAACAATAGCCCTTGGAGACGATCAGCTCGTAAGAGACTCTGTATCCAAGAGGCCAGCACGTAAGAGACTCTGTATCCAAGAAGCCAGCACTTAAGAGACTCTGTATCCAAGAGGACAGCACGTAAGAGACTCTGTATCCAAGAAGCCAGCACGTGAGAGACTCTGTATCCAAGAGGACAGCACGTGAGAGACTCTGTATCCAAGAAGCCAGCACGTGAGAGACTCTGTATCCAAGAGGCCAGCACGTGAGAGACTCTGTATCCAAGAGGCCAGCACGTGAGAGACTCTGTATCCAAGAGGGTGACCTGGTGGTCTAGGGGTAAGGTGTCAGACTTCTGTGCTGGCGGCCGGGTTCAATCCTCGTCCCGGCACATATTTATCTGATTACCAAACCCTTCCTTCACCTCTGACAAGACATCTTGTGAATGTGGGGAATGCCAGGCTGCCACCGTGGTTCGGATCCACGTTAAACTGTAGGTCCTTCATTTCATCTCACAATCACCCTACCATTACACATTAGCGTTAGTGCGTATAACCCGAAAGGGTAGTAAGACGCGGTGCTAGTAATAATGTATCCAAGAGGACAGCACGTAAGAGACTCTGTATCCAAGAAGCCAGCACTTAAGAGACTCTGTATCCAAGAGGCCAGCACGTGAGAGACTCTGTATCCAAGAGGCCAGCACGTAAGAGACTCTGTATCCAAGAGGCCAAAGTCCGGTGTTACAGAGGACCCTCATCACGGTAAGATAGAGTTACTCACAGCGTTTAAATCTCGCACTTGAGTCACAATCTGGCCGACACAAAGACGTGTGTAAGGGGTCCCAGATGGATCAATTACACGATGGATTACTTGGGACTTTAGGGGAGATGGAGGGAGAGGGGATATAGGGGCCCACTTGCATTGGTTGAACCTAAGGCTCAAGTTCAAAAGTTTGATAACGATCGAACTCGACTGAAATTGGAATCCGTCTCCGTGAACAGTTTAGCTTAGGGAACCGACTACAGCCTTAAGGCCCGTTTGCAATAACAAGACTGAGATAAACAGAAAGTGGGGTGGAAAAGAGGGTGCATTGATTCGCTATTTACTTTGCTTTAACTTAACGTGCCTTATACTCAACTCCACCTACTTTAAGCAACCTCGTTTTGTATACAGCCGGTAAAAAGCTTACTAATCTTCTTGACATAAGTTATTTAATGTAAAAATTGACCTATGGACACGAGAGAATCGAACCCAATGCTCTTACTATTGAGCTGTCCAGGAGTCATCCCATGCCCACGTTCCCTCATAACGACTCCTGGATAGCTCAGTGTTGAGAGAATTGGCTTCCAAGCCAAAGGTCCAGGGTTCTAATCCCGTGTCCAGGTGTCATTTTTCAATATAAAGAATATTATATGTAGATGCGGCTATAACCGTATTTAATAAATATAATAGCTTAGATATTTCATCCATCATAAGTCCTAAGTGTTAAGTGCCAATCTATACAGGATTCTAGTAGAAAATACCTTTTATAAAACATATTTCTTTTCTGTCAACAATGACAATATTTTATATTTATAATTGGTATTATTTTATAGGTATCGATATTATTTATTAAACGGAATAGCATAAATAACAATAAAAACGTATAAATACATTAAAATAGTTTTAGTAACTTTTGTAACTATCAGATGAGCCTTCTAACAAAATCCTTCCTTAGATGGACTGTGCTAGGCTGTTAATGTTTGTAAGTCGTGTGCGATATAGCTATACTATCAAATGCGGGTTAAATATTCCAATTTGAAATTCAAAATCTCAAAAGTTTAAATATGCGGACATTCAATTATATTAATTTATGCAACTTAGGTCGCACCCTTCTGGCTAAGATAAGGATACTTGGCTGTGCTATTTTTATGAGTCCTGAACACATTTGATGGCCGATCAGACAACCCGGCCAGATAACTGCCTGTTATTAATATAGTTGAGTGCGTAGTAGAGAGCTAGCAAGGGGGTGTAATCTTTGTTTACTCGCTCTTTAATCTGTTGGACTGGGCTATGAAACTTATCGGAAGTGGGTAAAACTTTTTTTTTGCACCGTGTCTTACTATCCGTTCGGGTTATATAGACCTTGGTAAAACTCAGCCAAATATAATACCTTAGGTCTAGGCCTTAGTATTTTAGGAATGTACGCACATTTCCAACACCAGAGTAAGCCCTTCCTATCTAAGAGTAAGGCGTACGTAGTTTCGAAACTTGATGAAACGAAGCATTTTAAAATCATTCCACAAAAAAACGCTTCGACTATTTTGTTTTAAATGAAACAGGACGAAACAAAAACAGTGCTAAGATGGCGATGTGTAATGATAGTGAATTATATTATTATTATTATATATTATTATTAGCACCGCGTCTTACTACCCGTTCGGGTTATACGCACTTACGCTAATGTGTAATGGTAGGGTGATTGTGAGATGAAATGAAGGACCTACAGTTTAGCGTGGAATCCAAACCACGGTGGCGGCCTGGCAATCCACAGATAGTGATTATCGATACTGATGGACTACTACAGTAGCCCCATGGCTTCTTTGGTGCTAACTGACAGTCACAGCTGACTTCAGACAGTCAACATTTAGGTATAATACCTAAATGTTGACTGTCAGAAGGGACAGCTGCTAAACACATGTTTTTGCAGATCATATGGTTCGGCGTAGGGATACATAAATTGGTCTGGTAACTTTTCAAAGCTGTCAGTCAGCACCAAAGAAACCATGGGGCTACTGTAGCTATAGTTTCCTGGGATTGGTTGGTTAAGCAGTGTGAACCATCAAGGAAGAGATACTGGGTTCACCTATCAATAAAAAACGAACTGAGAAAGATTCTTTGAAGTCCATATAGGCACCGAGAAAGCTCCCTTACACGTTTTCTAGCTTCACTCAAATAAGTTTAAAAAATAACAAAGCACAAAACCCACTCGGTGGCCGCATATTCTGAGGTGCTAATCTCGCAAAAGACTAGACTCTGAGGACGGGGATCCCCGGTCGGGTGTGCTAATTGTGGTTTTCCTAAATGGTCCCCTTCTCTTCACACAAATGCGGGTACACTTCCTCTCAATTACATCTACCTAATCCCTAACACAGTAGTGTAATTGGTACAAAAGCGTATAACCTGATTGGGTAGAAAAAACCATGGTGCTAAAAAAACAAAAACTAAAAAACCATAATGATCACAAGTTCAAAATTTTGAAGGAGAATGGCGTGACGTGATAAGTGCCCGGCTTTGCGTCTGCGCAGTGGCGTATTTTCCACGAAACAGATGAAACCTGTAGGCAGGGAAGACAGCTCCTTTGTTTCAACGTGTCTCACTGTGTGTCATCGCTTTTGTTCGACCTTGTGTCAGCGACACAATTGAAAGCATGTAGTCAAAGTGGAATGACACACTATGAAACACAATTACACAAAAATGTTTCGTTTCATTATGTTTGAAACGTTTTGTGTCATCCTGTGTGCGCCAGACCAAAGGGCAAAATAATCTCAAGAAAGTAGTTAAATCGTCGCAATAGTGTATATATATATATATATATATATATATATATATATATATATATATATATACATAATTTAAGTTGTTCCAAATATTTAGCAGTTTTAGCTCAAAATATACGTTAGATGTGTGTAAATCAATGGTAGTTGAATCAAATTTAGTATTAAACACTAAAGAAGAGAGAAATATATTTAAAACTTTTCTTTGTAGTTAACCAATAAATAATTGTCTAAAACAAATTAAAGGGGTAGTCGTCAGCTTTTATAACAATGGTTTGGAAAGAAACACGTTCATTGGTATTTAAAGGCTACCGATGTATTTCCAATTGTATCGTTATTAAATAATAATAATAAGTTTTATAGCATCTGTTAATAAACATAACTGTATATTATTAATTGTGAATTTAATTGAAGGGTTGAGGGTATCGGGGGAAGGTAGAGTGCAAAACAAACTGATTGACAAACAAATTTGTCGACCTGGGAGGACCATATTCAACCAGTTGGGTGTCGATCCCTTTGTCCCCCTATGCAAGAACGCAAGAGATTGTCGGCAAGTCATGTCGGCCCACTTAGATTTTATAATTATTTTTTCTTCTTGCGACCAGTTTGTTGACGATATGTTTGTATGGTGCCAAGTGAAATATTTTGAAATGTATCAGTACGCTTCAGTGGCAGCTTTGACTATCAAAGAACTGGATTAGCACTAGTATGAGGCAATCGGATGCGATCGAACCCCGCCTAGAACTACTTTTCTATAAATGGCTATTCATGAGGCCCAAGACAGAGCTGGTTTTCCATCTCTGCGGGATCCTCGGTTCGAAAGCCAACCGGTGCAACAAATGAATATAAGCCAATAAACTCTACGAGGACGATAAAACAACAACTGCTATCACGTCAGCGGTGGGTCAGCCTGTAGAACTCCTAAACGAAGTCAATTGGAGTGGCCGTTCTCTAAAATGAAAAATAGTACGAGGTTAACTAAACATAGATCCAGGAAACAACACAAGAGATACTTTATCTTCTAGCCTCGTCATCAACATAACGTGTATACTCGTGTGCAAAAGTGTATTGGCTAGTTAGCAAAACATCCAATTAGCCTTATTTCAGCCTTCATGCTCGAGAATATCAGAGGGGAGTGGGATATATCTAAAGGGGGGCAAGTTTATTCCAGGGGAGGGAGAAGTGTATTCCAGTCAGGGGGGTACAAGTTATTTCCAGAGGGGGAATGCCCCCACTACCCCTGCTCCCACACCAAATCTTGACTTTGGTTTGTATATTTTTTTGTAAACTTAATTTGTCACCTTCAAATAGAAAAGCAATGCACAAAAATCAATACGTAGCTTAACTGAGCAGAGAAACATTATGCACGTGATGTATTTAAATTTAAATTGATTTACTAACCGAGTCATTTTGTATGCCAAATTTAGTTTCAGTACAAAAATAATAGACTCCGTAAAATGTCCAACACTTCTAAATGAAGGATAAGAGTGGGCCAAACGAATGTGGTAATTTGTGAGAGATGCTAGTAACCTCATCTCATGGACTGGATATGTACTGTTCTTTAGTATGGTCAGCCATCTTGTATTGCTTGTAATGCCTTACACACACACCTGGGACTGAGGCCCGGGCCCGGTACCACGGTACCAAACGTACCAGCCTTGTGGTGGGACCGAGCTAAGTCGTACAAGTGACATTTAGCTGAGGTTTTTTAAGACTACTTGTAATACCAAACTCGAACAATATACGAGTGTATGTTTCACTCAACAAGAGAGAAAGTAGGATGCATGCTATACCAAATATATTATCATCATCATCATCATCATCATCACCACTTCTTACTACCCGTTAGGATTACACGCACTTATGCTAATGTGTAATGGCAGGGTGATTGTGAGATGAAATGGAGGACCTACAGTTTAAGTGGGATCCGAACCACGGTGGAGGCCTAGCATTCCACCATTCACAAGTTGTGATTAATACACGTCTTGTCGAAGGTGAAGGAAGGGTTTGGTAATCAGATAAATCTGTGCCGGGACCGAGGATTGAACCCCAGACCCCAACACAGAAGTCCGACACCTTACCCCTAGACCACCAAGACCCTAGACCAACCCCCAATATATAGGTGTTTTTTCTGCTAGATTACAGTGAAATTTGTCATAGGACGAACCTTATTTGAGAGCCAAAAACCACGTCAGGTCATGTTAGCTACAGTTGTGAACGGCCCCGTGGTGTAGTGGTCAGTGTACTGGCTACGAGCGTAGTGATCCCGGGTTCGATTCCCGGCTGGTACCTTGGTATTTTCCCCGAATTACCCTTACGGTCACCAGGGTTTGGTTAATTAGGCGTTTCATTAGGTTGTTTCCACTGGTTCCACACCCTCATACTCACTTACATCATCATCATCTCATCGGGACATGGAAAGAGCCTCCACGGAAAGGATGTACGATTAGTACATTCGGGCGTCTCCCGGGCAACGGCACATTAGTACTGGCTAATATTTTAACTTCTGGGCTACTACGAATGATTCAGCCCAGGCGCATATTTATTATCTGCAGCTGTCACGTTAGGTAAAAAATATTAATGCCTTAATATCACTAATAAAATAGTAAAACGTTATCGAATTTTGCGCTTCAAAATAATATATATGTACTTTTTAAAAGGAGCTTCGTTTGAAAATGGGGCTAGTATACGAGTGATTGGTAGCTACTATTTGTAACAGACTGTACCAACTTATTAGACCTTGGTCCATCCTCTGCCAGCAACAGTCTGTATATTTATAAACCCTTCGCTCGATAGCGACTACATTCATGCATGGGGTTTTTAATCTCTCTTTCCTTCTCTCTTTTTTTCTTTCTTTATGATGTCGCTGCGCGCAGATCAACAAGACGGATGTACAACTTAGAACATACACAAAAAGTGGGCTGCTAAAAACAAAAAGTGGAGGAAGGTGGATGATGTAGGAAATGCAACGGTTTTATCACGTCATACGACTATTTTTAAGATAAATTCCGACAAGCCCACACAAACTTTAAACAGACTATACACATTTTATTATTATTTTAGGGCAGCGTCTTACTATCCATTCGGGTCATATGCTTCCGTGTTGGGGGTGATTTAGGTTTTATTTAGAGGAGGTGTGTCCACATTTGAGCGGAGCGAGATTGGAAAACATTTAGGAAAAAATACCTGACAGGGATTCGAACCCCAATCTCCCAATCACCATCAGTCCAATCTATTACGACGGTGACGCTCTTACACCATTTAACCACTGAAGCGAATAAATTAAGAGTTAGATCAACTCCACTTTTTACGAATACGAATCTGGGGAGGGGGGATTTGTGAACACAAGAGTTTTAACGTTCATCCAAAATTCCGGTTTGTCCGGAACGTGTTTTCGGATAGCGATAAAAATCCCTTTGATCCCAAAATGTTGTTCTGTAATAATTATTTTGGGGTGGGGTAAGTATGGGGGGAGGGAGACCTACCTTAACATTTTCACTGTTACAAAAACAAACAATCTACTTATTGAAGTTTATTGAGCTTTTACCAATAATTCATAAAAACTTCCATAAATGAAGCAACTAAGCAACGGAAATATGAAATCAATTCCCCCAACAAGGTTTATTTAGCAAGAACGTCGGACACAATTTATTTCATATCGTTCCCCTTTTTTAATTTAAATATGTCGAGTTTCCCTTGAGTTGTGTTATTTTTTTTTTTTTTTAGGCCGGTGACAGACTGACGTTTTGGTCAGACTAGCGACACAAACGTCGCGACCATTTCTCTGGTGTAGTGCATTGTTTCATATGAGACCTGAGACCTCCTGGTCACGGCGTTTGTGTCGCTAGTCTGACCCCTCTCATATGAAACAATGCAATACACTAGAGAGAAATGGTCGCGGCGACTAAAAAGTCAGTCTGTCACCGGCCTAAGGGTTGATGATTGGTTCGTTTTATCACTAAGCCCATTTACTTTTATTCAGATATTATGTATTTATATTAATACAAACCAAACGATTATTTGGTATAATTCGGCGGAAAGGCAGTGTCAGCCGGGCCGCCGACAATCTGAGTCTCCTATAGGCTCCGTGCAAAGTGCACACGATATCTGAATTCACGACACGAGCGCGCGTGACGGCCACATTCTTAAGTTCTTGAAGGGTAAATCCCAAGCGGCATCATATTTACTGCGGTCAAATACCCGAAAATCCTATAATATAACTCGCCGTTCCTCGTAAACTAAATGAACAATCACAATAGTTTTTTTTTTAATTTGTTATAAAAACTTTAAAAGACTTGAGGATATTATTAAAATTCCCATATTCCAATTGGTTTGATTTGAAAAAAATTATTTTCTAATGAATGACGGACCGATCTCTCTGACAATCTTCAGTCTATCGAAAACATAGCGTGCGTGAAGAGCTCGTTACTAAACACATCAATTGTGAAAAGTATTGATGTTAAAGGAATGAGTCTTATATAAAAATCAAATTCAGTTCCTCGTGATCATTTCCTTCACTTATACATAACCATCTATCTCAATTAGGAGAAAACTTTTACATAGAGTGAAAATATATTCGCAGTAAAAACCTTATTCAAAAACAATATTTTCAAAGCAAACCAACTAGAATATGAGAATTTTAATAATTCCTCATATCTTTTAAGGATTTTATAGCTATTTCTGTAAAAAAAAAACCATGTGATTGTCCATTTAGTTTACGAGAAACGGCGAGTTATGTTTTAGGATTTTCGAATATTTGATCGCAGTAAACATGATGTCTCCCGGATTTTCCCTGCAAGAACTTACGAAGTCATCACGAGTCGCGCCACCAGTACTGGTGTACGTAGGCATTACAATAGCAGGGCTAAAAAGAGGTAAAGCCTAGTTACAGTAGTTCCATGGCTTCTTCGATGCTGACTAGCTGCTAAACACATGTTTTTGCAGATCATTTGGTTCGGCGTAGGGATACATAATTTGGTCTGGTAACTTTTCAAAGTCGTCAGCTGTCAGTTGTGAGCTGTCAGTCAGCACCAAAGAAGCCATGGAGCTACTGTAGCTTCAAGTTGTTTCTCTCAAATATGTTCACCTTCAATTCAAATAGTGAGTTTTTTTTAACACCACGTCTTACTACCCGTTCGGATTATACACATAGGTACTAATTACGCTAGTGATTTTAGGGATTTGGAATATTATATTTAGCAGAATGCAATAGTTTAGTTATTGAAGATTTTTCATTGCATTTTACATTTTGTAAAGTGAGTGTTTGACTTGGTTGTGTGCTTTTATTAAGCCTTTTTCTTTTATATTTTAACTCAACTATTAAAAATTTGAAGTTTTTTTAAATAATTTTTAGACATTTAAATCCGGGCGTTAGTTATTATCGTAACATGTACTGGGGAAATGGCAAAACACCTGTGTACAAACTGGGAAAGGGTATTGTTTATCACTCCACCATCTTCGTAAGGTTTATTTCTTTTATCACTGACCTTGGATACGCGGTAAGAGGCGAGTGTGTCAGCTTAATTTGTATCTGTATTTTCAGTAAAAATTGACCACTGTCCACTTTGTAAAGTTTCTTATTTCAAGCTGTGTTTGGTAGGAAATCTTGGTCTATCTCCGAATGATTTGTTTTGTATTGTAGTCTCAAACATTAAGAGCTACCTTTCGTTTTTAATCACTTGATATAATAATGTTAGAGAAAATCAAAACTCTAGTTTTGATTTTTTTTAAACTGGCATTCGGGGCGAAGTGAGATGAGGGTGTTTCAATCCCCCACCTATCTTCCGTCCAAAAGTAAAGTGTTGTTTTTCTATTCCACCACAATACCTAGACTAGAAGATTAATGGAGCCACATGAAATGCATAGCCACTAAAACCCCCAAATTTGTTTAAACTTTATTTATTTAAGGTATTTGCCATGCACTTTTTGAACCGATTGATTATATCAGCACACAGCTTATATAAATTAATTTAATCTAGAACAGATACAACATCCAGTCCCCTGGCTGTTAATTTATCACTTCGAAAGGGAGCTTACATATCTCAACTTATAAATGTTCAACAATGCCAGGAATTGAACACGGGAATCTTAACTCAGAAGGCTTTTTAAAAAAACTTTCAATAATTCAAGATGAATTTTATGTTTAAAAAACATTACCATATCTTGCTGTGTAGTAAAATTAGCAAAACACAATAAAAATCTAAATACGGACCTAACTGGCATTACATAATCTAACCGGCAGTGGTTATCAACCTGGGGGGCGCACCCCTCTGGGAAGCGTGAGGCTCTTTTCTAGGAGGGCGTTGGACAAGTGGGAAATTACGTTAAAATCAGCTAAAAATTGAAGACTTTTTTTTGTCAATTCTTTTTCTAATGTAATATAATTTTTCCTTGAGATATTGGCAACACTGTAAGACCATATATTCAAGAATTCGTAAAAACAAAATTCTGCCAACCATCACATTAATTTTCAGCAAATTTATGAGTATTTGTTCCGTTACGCTGTCAGTGTTAGATTGACTTTTGTATAAAGAAGTGATTAGATAACATGATTTTTTTAAATATTATTTTTATAATTGTCTCAAAGAATATTGGAATGTGTGGGCGTGGGCAATAAAAATTAAAAAATTGGAGGGTAGGGGTTGGGAATTGATTATCAACCAAGGGGGGCGTCAGCTCAAAAAGGTTGAGAACCACAGCTCTAACGGATAATCTTGGCTGATACTACGGGAGGAGTACGAAAAGAAGGCGGAATTCTTAAATTTTGTTTTGTGTCATAATATGAGAAATAAAATATTGTTTACCATATATCACTGATGCCTGAAGGTTAGTTTTTGTTCAGTTGGGATAATTAATAATAGTAAAAATGTTAACTATTGCTCTTTAAAACACCTTTGGTGCAATGTTATGACATTCTTTTAAGTGTTTACGTTCTTCTGCGATTAAAGTGAATTTTTATACATTTTTAAAATTATTTAAAATTATTCTATAATAGTAATTAATATTTAACTATCGGATATTGGCTTCTGTTTTTGTATGCATATGATTAAAAATATTACATTTTCCATATTATGACATAAAAAAAATCCCACCCTCTTTACGTACTATACCCGATAATTTTAAATGTCTCGCTCTGTGACGCTCTATGATACATACATAATCCCATATGCGCCCCGCTATTCTTGTACCGTCAACAAATTACGAGCGCATGCGCGATAAGGAACAGGACTGTCTGTCCACAGGTGAGTCTTGTACCTGGTAATAAGAAGCGAAGGCATGTTCGGGCGCGGGTATATCCTGCTGCTGGTGGTTGTTGTTGTCACTGACGTCTTCTAGTGAGGGGCTCTTCTTGAGAACCAGCCCCCCTTCCAACAGAGTCTGGTACACCGGGTCCAAAGACAACGGCCGGTCCACCACCACCACCCCGACCGTCGACGGCTGTTGGTGGCGTCGTGACGTCACTCCACCGTGGCGGTGCATGGCGCCGCCTTACTCTCTCAATCGACGGAAACACGACTCGGAGGAATGTTCGGCTTCTAGTCCAATCCTGATCATAACGATGGATTCAACGCGGTTCGTTCTAACATCACGACCATATTTTCGTCTTTTTTTTTTTTTTTTTTAGCGCTGTCACTCGAAGAACTTCAACAGGTCTACCTAATGAACCTAGTTTATCAGTTTGTGATCGTCAAAAGGCGTTGATCTATCTATATAGCAAATATTTCATTATAAACTCTACAAAATGTTTAGATTGTACGGAAATATAAATATAGAAATATTGTTTCAGACAAATCATTAAAAAAATATTTCTACAAACTAGATTTATGTTTCCAGGGATATAGATAAAGATAATGATGGCACCCCTGGGCACTCTTGCTAGGTCTTTAAAACCAAATTAGTTTTTCGATTAAAAAAACTTTTCAAATAATTAAATATTGACAACACTATTTTTTGTTGTTTAGTAATGAATTCACAGTACTAAAAAAAACACTAACTTGTGACAAATCAAACTTTTTCTAAATTAGTTTAAACAAAATCCATCACTTCTTCCTTCGAGGCAAGAAAAATGTATACAAAAATAAATTAAAAAGTACCCCATGCCACCAACAAAGCAAAAATCAGTTTTTATATGCGTTTGTTAAAAATGTGGGGAAAAACAAAACGAGAGCACACAAACACCGGTGAAAGAAAAAAAAATCAACGCGATGCTAAAGATTTTTCCGTGTGTCACGTCACACTATGAAAATTAACAATAGATAAATGTTGTAGTGAGCTTCTAAAAATGTATATCACTATCCAATGATGACGTTTCATGACAAAGCGCACCCAGTGAAGTTTTCGACAATTATATCAAAGAAACGAGGAGAAAGTTCCTCTAAGCTACAAGTTGACGCAAGATTATGGACACAACAATAATACATAGGCGTTCGACCACAAAATCGAAACATGTCGTAGCAAATTTCCCGCTATACGATCCGAACCACACGAGCGCATGGACGCCTGCCGTAACTACTATACACAGCAGAAAGCCGCACTAGTTTTCGGTTATTCTCCCAGTCATAAGTCCTCAACGCTCTCTCCCCTTCCCTCCTAAACATTTTTTTTTGCTCGTCTGTAGCATCACGGCTTACTGGTTTTCACAAGAGACGATAGGTGGAGGAGGGGAGGGAAGGGACGACTTCCGCCCCTACTTACTACACTATACTACAGTTTTCAGAGGAGGCCGCGATGTTCTCCTCTTCACTATACAACTGCCATGTTAGTGCCCGAACTTGACACGACACTCGGCTGAGAGTACACTTCGTGTAGAAAACATCAGCTCTTTCTGGTAGAGGCCACAGATTCAATCTTTTTTTAAATTAGGGGTCGTCCATAAACTACGTAACACTTTGAGGGGGGAGGAAGGGCGGAGGATCTCTATTGTCTACATGATATTACATGGGGGAGGGTGGGGTGCATCAAAGTGTTACGTAACACAGATCTTATACTCAAATTCTAATGTTATTAATAATAAGACTCTCTGAAATAATTTATAATCAGGATTTAAAATGGATTTTAAGAAGTATTAAATCTGAAACCCTCCTTTAGTATCACAAAACTTCCCTATGAAATGACATTCACTCTTGGTGAGATAAGTTACGTAACACGGGTTGGCGGAAAAGGTTCGGGTAGGGGGGGCCTAAATGTCTACATGGTGTTACATGGGAGGAGGGAGGATAAAAAAATAAGAAAAAAGCGTTACGTGATTTATGGACGACCCCTTACAGCTTGTAAGAAAGAATAATATTTATTTTAGCACCAAAGTCTTACTACCCGTTCGGTTTATACGCTTATGTACTAATTATGCTAATAGTTTTAGGGATTATGAAGGTTATATTGTAAAGGAAGTGTACCCGCATTTGTGTAGAGTAGCGGGAAATTTTTTAGAAAAAAACAACACATTCTCAGTACGCGCGGAAGGGATTCGAACCCTGATCTGTCATCGGTAGTCCGGTCTAATGCTAGAGTGGAGTGAAGCCTTCCTTAGACCCACCGACGAAACTTCCAAGGCCAATTTTAAGCAGGATACGAGATCAAAATATTCACATTTTTTCATTTAATATATAGCTTATAAAAAAAACTACAAAATGGCACCGATTCAATTACACTAATGGGTTATGGATTAGGCTTAATTTAGAGGAAATACATCCGCATTTGCGTGTAAACCCGTTTAGGTAAACCCACCCTCAGTGCTCCCGACAGAGATCGAACCCCGATATTCCCATATTCGGCAATCTAATGCAACACGAGAGTTGCGAGGTAGGTCACGCGGCAAACGAAGCGGGTTTCGCTGATGTCCGCCGTCTGGCCTACTTATACCTAAATTAGACCCTTTTCGTGTGTCCAAAACGGCAGAGAAATAAATAAATAATACTTAAAATGGTCCGGTTCCTACTAAACAAGTAGACAAATTAGGTTATATCACATAATAATAATAATTAGTGATTTTTATGCCTGTATCTAAACTCTTAATCCAATACAGCTTACCAATAAACTTTAATGACCTCGATAAGAGGAAATGTTTTTGATACAGTTCATACAGCGAAAAGAATGGGGGAAAAAAAGTTGGAGGGGAACAAAATAGTAGGAACAAGCAGCAAGAAAATGGGTTTTAGAGGCGGGGAGGGATAGAAATGGAAGACAAGAAGGATACAAAGAGAAGGAAGAGAAGCGGGGAGGGTCAGGAGCACAAAGCAACAAAAACTAGAGCGTACGAGACTTAGGGAGGGGAAACAGGATCTAGGATCACCCAAAAACAAGAGGGAGGGGGGATACAGGATCTAGGATCACCATAACCCTGTAATTTGATAACAGCTCCGACACAATGGACAGCCATCATGAATCCATTAACCATTGAATACAGGTTGTACTCGAACTGAGCGCTAATGTTAAGGCGTGGCTTAAAGAAAATGTTAGGGTTAAAACGCCCAAAGCTCAGACGCAGAAATATTGAATTGAAAATTGACATAGTAGAGATAAGAGCTCACCATTCTCACCGTCGATAAAATGGGTCCATTGCCTGTAGTCTATTTGTTACGAGGGATTTGAAACATACGGAGGAAATGTATCCTTTGGAGAATGAGTGGCAGACTCTAGTAGAATGAGAATAAACCACGCGCACAACCTGAAGTAGCGTCAAATACTCTGGATGAAGGCCACTCGCGATATTCCTGGCGAAAAAAATATTCGCTTGGTGTGTTGAAATGATCCTTTAAAATTGCTATTTTCTATGTAGGAATTACAAGACCAACACTAAATCTATTAATGTATAAAAAATATTAACACCCGCACCTTATAACCCGCTTGAGTTGTATGCATATAATATAAACAATTAAGGCAATTAGGCCTAATTAAAATAGCCTTACTTAGACAATATTATTTATGGCTGGGCGTAAAAATATATTGCTTATCAAAAAATTAAGCACCGCGTCTTACTACTCTTTCGGATTATACACCTAATTACACTAATGGGTTAGGATTAGGAAGGTTTAATTAAAGGGGAATGCACCCACATTTGCGCGGAGAGAGGGTGGAAAAACATTTACGGAAAAACCTCAGTGAACCCGACTTGGATCGAACCCCGATCTCCCCGTCTTCAGCAGTCTAGTCCAACAAGAGTGTAGCGCGTTGTACCACGCTGCCACGAAGCAGGTAATTTTTATTATTATTGAAACTTTAAGGTATTGTGTCCTTGAATAACTATTTGCTTGCTCTTCCAGCATGGACACGTCACTTTTAATACAATTCGACAAAGAACTTGAATAGGTATACTTGAAGCTTAATTCATTTTTAACAGAACCATCGGAGAGGTGACCTGGTGGTCTAGGGGGTAAGGTGTCGGACTTCTGTGCTGGAGGTCCGGGGTTAAATCCTCGGTCCAGGTACAGATTTATCTGATAGTCAAACCCTTCCTTCAAATCTGACAAGACATCTTGTGAATGTGGGGAGTGCCAGGCCTCCACCGTGGTTCGGATCCCACGTTAAACTGTAGGTCCTCCATTTCATCTCACAATCACCCTACCATTACACATTAGCGTAAGTGCGTATAAACCTAATGGGTAGTAAGACGTGGTGCTATAATAATAATAATAATAATATAATAATAAAATAATAAATAATGAAATATAATGACACGACACGCAGTAACCCGCCTCGGTGGCGTAGTGCTAACGCGCTTGTCGTGTTGAGCTCGACTGCTGAGGACGGGGAGATCGAGGTTCGAATCTCGGTCGGGTGAACTGAGGGTGGTTTATCCTAAATGGTTTTCCCCTCTCCCTCCACGCAGATGCGGATTCACTTCCTCTAGTTCAACCTTCCCAATTCCCAATCCTTTAGCGTAATTAGTACTTAAAGCGTATAACCCAAACGGGTAGTAAGACGCGGTGCTGATATTATTATTATATTATTATATTATTATTTTATGACACGCAGTAGCCATCGAGACAAGCGCGTGATAGCGACTAGTTGAACCTAATCATTGTGTGAAGGATCTGATAAGAACATTTCACACTTGGAGGTCGGACATGTTGGCGGATAATGGAGGCATCACAAATGTATCGAAGCGGTGTAGAAACAAAAACGAACCGCTTATGCAAGGAAGAAAAAAAAAACACTTTTAGGAGTTGATGAAGGGGGAAGGAGAGTAAAGGAGATGTCCAAAAAAAATATCTTATTTGTATTCCCCTCCCCCTCCCACACGAGTATTACTATCTATTTGTTTGGGGGGTGGAGGAGGGAGGTAATTTATTTAAAGTTTCTAACGTACACGTTCTGAACAAACTGATTATATCAGTACACGACTTATAAACTAACTTGTATCTAGTACACAACATCCAGCCGTTAGTTCATCACTGTGAATGGGTAAACTCGCATTTCGGCCATGCCGGGAATCGAGCCCGGGACACTTAACTCGGTGGACAGACACGTTACCCGACTGAGCCAAGATGTCAGGCCCATTCGGATTATTAATTACGCTGTATGCGGTAATGATGAGTATGAATTTAGAAACAATGTAATCGCATTTGGGTGGAGGGAGAGTGTGAAACAGTTTAATCAAAATGAAATATTACAAAAAAGCCTCATTTTACTCCACTGGGATCCAAACCTCGCTCTTCCCGTCATAGGTAAACCAGACTAAAATGAGCCAAACATACAACCCACGTGACCATCGTCAAGTTATATTTAGGGAATAAAATATGTCATTTATTTGGCCGTCTTATTTTCTTTCCGTGAAAGGGTTCATTTGACCCCCCGCTAAGTGCTTGGTATATATTAAGGGCGCGCTTCAGCAGAAGAGTTTTTATTTTTAGCGCCACGTATCACTACCCTTTCAGGTTATACGCACAGTGGCGCACCCACGGGGGGAACGGGGTGCTAAGGGTCTCAAGTCCCCCCCCCCCTTCCCTTACCAACCCACAAAATAAAGAAAAGAATCAAGAGAAAGCAAGCGAAGAAAACCATTATTAAATCAATGGTTCATGTCCTACCATTTTGGAAAGTGATACTTGAAACAATTTATAATAAATAAGCCTAAACGATCATTGACTCTTTACAACACCCTTCTTTAAAGCTAGAACTCTGAGAAATTTTAAAGTTGTGTAACTCTGTTATTCGGAGCGCTCACCAGCCAATCACGGAGCGCTTTCCGGTGTTGGCTTCTTGGATTTGTCACAAGAGATTTCTTGGTCTCTTTATTAACCATCGTTATATCATAGGGGGATTTCTTGAAATGTGACAGTACTTGTGAATATGTTGGTGATCGTTATCGTTACATTAACCGGCCCCGTAGTGTAATGGTCAGTGCACCTGGCTACGAGACTAGGGGTCCCGGGTTCGATTCCCGGTGGTATCATAGGTATTTTTCTCGAAAGGAGAATGATCCCGACAAGTCTCCTAGGTTAGTTAATTAGTCTTAAGTTAGGTTACGCCTCACACTGGCTCCACAACTTTATAATCAATATCATTACATCACATACGACCTCAATAAATGTATCCTGGGTAACATTCTGTTCCCAGAGAGCGGCAAATAATCCACACACACAGCCGACCGTTCCTGGATGTAATATTTCTCTTTCTTATTTTCCATACGATAAAACAAATGAAAAAAACATCATTATCAACTTGTTCTTTGTTTAGTAATAGGAAAGTGTCGGAACAAGCTCTCGTCTGTTCAATAAGATGTGTCTATAATGTATTCAGATGCTCTATGGGTAAGATATCCGACTTATGGGCTGGGGGGATCCGGGGTTCAATCCTCGGTTCTGGCACAGATTTATCTGATTACCTAACCCTTCCTTCACCTCTGACAAGACGTGTATTAATCACAACTTGTGAATGTGGGGAATGCCAGGCCTCCACCGTGGTTCGGATCCCACGTTAAACTGTAGGTCCTCCATTTCATCTCACAATCACCCTACCATTACACATTAGTGTAAGTGTGTATAACTCGAACGGGTAGTAAGACGCGGTGCTAATAATAATAGAATGTATTCTAAACCATGTTTTTCTCCAACTTTTATATGTTACTTCTTTAAGTAGACCTACTTTCAAATACATTTCCCCTTCCCTCCCAAACCATAATACTGGCTGTCTCACAGTATCGGCGGCATTTGTACTAAGTACAATAATGTGTAAAGAAATCAGTAAGGATAAATTTAGAGTGTGTGTTTTGAACGAGAAACCATTTTAGGTATAAAAAAAAGTCCTCGGAACACCCTACCGGGATTCGAACCCCGATAGTCCCAGTCTATTGCAAGAGTTAGACCGTGCTGCCACTGGAGCGGGTCGGAAAGGTTTAATTTTCACATTTGATTACAATTTAATTCGATACTTAATTATAATTGTTGATACTAACTTATTTTTAAAAAATCTTGAGAGAGGGGGGGGGGGTGCAAAAGCAAAATTGACTATGAGCGGCCCTCGTTTCGGCCTGTCAAGCGGTAATGTTGGCACTAATTAAGAGTTTAAACTTGCATTTAAGACATTAACATAGTTGTTGGAAAAGTTCAGTTGATGAATGATGATGATGAATGATATATAAATGTCGGCCACACCAACAGGAAACGCGTCATCTCTCTGTCTGAACACACGAATATCAACAAATGCAAACCGGCTAATAAAACTACAGAAATACTAGCATTAACTCGCGTTGCTTTCCATCCCGCTCTTAACGTTCCGTTATCGGTTCACGAAAAACCCTACAAAAGCGCAGCACCCAAAGAAAAAATTACAAAATTAATCCTACACATTTGTTAGGAATACAAATAAATGTTTCGGTGCACCGCACAACCTTTCTCTCACTTTTATCTTAAAATAGACATTTACTAAAAACTCGTGAGATTTATGAAACGAAACAATAGGGCTGTACATTGTTGTAGAAACATTACACCATAGATCATAAATGAAATAATATACACTGTTACTTACTCTATGACATTAGGAACTAAGAACATTGTTACCAATAAATTAAGAAAAGAGAAAATATTTAAATACCAAAGAGCATAAGAATCAAATTCATTTTCAAAGACCTGAATTAAAAAGTATATATATGATTACAGCTCAGAAATAATTGGTTTTATATAAATATATTTCAGATAAAAGATTTTTATCTTTAATAGAACTAAAACTTTACAATGATAAGTTATTTCGTATCTTAAATAGTTGCGGAGAAATTATGAAAATTAGAACATTCCTTTTGTGTAAAGTACCCTCAAAGTCATTTCATGAGAAAATGAGGGTTGCCATCTTGTTTTTAGTGATAAACAGTTACTAGATTTAAAATTTAATCAAAATCGTTAAAGCAAATTTCTAGAAAATTGATTTTTTTTTACCTCCAGTAAACTATTACTAAACTACTACCCTCAAACGGCATTGCAAAACGCACTTTTTTGGTGTCTGTCATTAAACGTAGACATTTATCAAAATCTCGGGTTGGATTTTTTTTTTACAATCACAATAATTTCTCTTCAGGTTGTCGAGATAAAGAAAAAAAACATTATTTTTAAATTATGATTTATATATAACATAAAAAAGCAACTTATGCCACTTCTCCCCGTGAATAGACTATCATGATTTAACAACAACAATCCAAGCTAACGGCAAATCACAACAATAATTATCATTCCCCCACCATATCATTTATTTTTTATTCCACTTTTATAATTTGAGTAAAATGTCAGCTCGTCCTAAGCTAATATGTTGCGCGCGGACAGTAAAAACTAGTGTCGACATGGAGGTGGTGCGAATGAGAGCAGGTGTCGCAACAAATCCGACCAATTTACATTGGAGCCTGTCAGGAACTGAAACCTATTCAACTCCAACATATACATGGGCCTCATTATAGCAGCACCCGAACGGTCTTCGCAGATAATAACAATTCACACACCTTTCATTGACTGGAATACGAATTTAATGATAGACAAAATTATAATTATAAATAGTGGTTTCGCGTATAAACACTTCTTTATGATTACTTTCTTTTTTATGTTTCCGAGAAACCTTTTTTCTCTTCGCGCTTCAATAGTCTTTTTTATGCACCGCGTTCGTGTCGCCGTTCGCCCGACGACATGATGGCGCCGCGTTCTGAAAGTTGTAGCGGCGTCGTTTGGGGTTTTAAAAGTTGTAGGGCGTTCTAAAATACCGTTCACCCACTTTTGGCTGTTCGGCCCAGTGATGCAAGTCGCAAATATTCTCTTATTATGGTTCCATCCATGTATCATCTACCACGCCTATCTTTCCACCAAAGACAGAAGAAAGAAGAGAGATCCGATAAACTGTGTTAAGACATGTACATTTAGTAGCGTACTAGCTATCAAATAAAAGTGTTTTTTTAAAAGTGTGTAAACGGGTGTGTAACGGAGATAAACTGTTTTTACACGTCGCCGCGTCATTTAATATAAAAGTGTCCGCGCGTGAGAAGTGCGGGCGGATGTATCGCGCGGACCCCGACAAACAACATAATAATTATATTAAAAAATAAACAATAACAATAGTCCGCGGACGCCGGGGGTGGAAACATTTAATTACCGATCAAAACTATAACAACAATTCATAAAACACATGGGGTAGGTCCCAAACCCGCGAACCTAGCCTCGGGGGAGATACAAGGTTATAAAAATAAACGCCCGGAGCTGTTTTTTTTACTACCTCCCTCTTGCCTCCCCAACCCTCTTTTCGCTACCTGGATATCAAACTATCGAGCATGCACAGAGAACAATATAGGTCTACAACTGGTCGAGTGGAATTCACCGGTGGATTTTTTTTAATCGGCTCAAATTAATTCAGTCGCTTTCCCCGAGCGAGTTTAGCAGATGCCTTATTTCATGCAACATTAGAGTGCAGAGGAATGCCTCTTGCGTCTTGTCTCATGTAACCCGACCTGCTTTCACTTGTGCCTGCCTCTCTTTCCATGCGTCTGTGTGCTTAGAGAGGTCATCGCGGGAAGTACTTGCTGCTGGCGTCACAGTCATTTTATGGCGTCGGTTTCTAGAATCAAGCGCAGGAATATTATCAAAAGTGTGTGTGACGATCGCCACAACAATGAATGTCTCTGATAATCATTGATAAATTTAATTTTTTCGGCAACCCACTCTATCACGGAAAAAACACACATAAACATGTGCATGTTAAACACAAGTATAAAAACAAACGACACCGCCTTCAAACGTTCTCAAGGGACTGTGAAGTATGAGTGTCGCAACGTGCTCCCCAAATATTATGGGAAGCACTTGCACACAACATATTTTGAGGCATATGCTTCAATATGCATCTCCTGTACACCTAGTTGCATGAAAAGAGGCATCGTCTAAACGCCCCTTGTCCACGAGACTGACGTGGTACCAATAGGCCCCCTCCCCCCTACAAATGTTTTCTTCTAAGATTTCAGTGATAAAAATAGACTTTGAGGGCAAAGTACTTGCACGAGTTTTATTATCATTCAGTGTTCTATCTTACGACAGCTCCATTCCTTTTGTTAATGAATTTAGACCACCAATGTGCCCTTTCCTCTGCCTCCTCCTCCTTTAGCTCCTAGAATTGTCTTTGTTCATTCAAGTCATCTAATATTTGAATCCTCCTCCTTCCTAAGCTCCTCATTCCCTCAACCTTGTCTTCTATGACGTCGTACAGAAGACAGTTCCTCCCAAGGATGTGTCCGATTCAGTTTGCTTTGTATTAAAGATTCACACCCAAAATGGTTCTCTTCTCAGAACTTCTACATTTGTCACCCTGTCTGCCCATCTGATTTTCTCAAGTCTTCTCCAGCACCACATTTCAAAGCTCTTCAAATATTTATTTTTCATTCTCTCGAGAGTCCAAGTTCCTGATACATACAGCGCGATGCAGTATTTCATCAGTTTCTTCCTCAGTTCCAAACTCAACTTTATGGTCTTCTTGTTGAAAGTTTCCTTGGCCTTGGCGATCCTCGAACTAATGTCCTTGGGGCAGTACGCATTCTTAGTCAGCAGACTTCCCAGACACTTGAACGGCTCAATTATTTCAAACTCCTATTTTCCGATTTTGATTTCAAACGGTTCTTAATCGTTTAAATCCCCTTCACTTTTGACGTCCTAATGTGTATCCCTATGCCACACATCCTCGCTGTCTCCACCATCTGGTCCACTATTTCCTGCAACTCTTCATGTTGGGATATCATCTATATTGTTTGAAGATGGAGCTACAGGGATTGGGTTCACTTTCTTCTTACAAAAAGACTAGAAAAAGTTTCAAAAATGAGGTGGCCCAATGGCTAGATAATTTTATAATAAAGGAAATACATAAAACTAAAAAAGATAAACTACTAAGGGTAAATTTGATGAAGAAAGCCCATCTTGGGAAAGAGGAAAAATGTGGGAAGAATCCAATGCACAAAGGTGACATCTTCTTCCTTTCTTCTGTCTTCTATTATATATATATTATTATTATTATATCTATATATTATTATTATGGAACCGAGGAGGAAACTGATGAAATACTGCATCGCGTTGTATGTATCAGGAACTTGGACTCTCGAGAGAATGAAAAATAAATATTAGAAGAGCTTTGAAATGTGGTGCTGGAGAAGACTTGAGAAAATCAGGTGGGCAGACAGGGTGACGGAGGAAGAAGTCCTAAGAAGAGAACCATTTTGGATGTGATTCTATTATAGAAGACAAAAGAAAGGAAGATGTCACCTTTTTGCATTGGATTCTTCCCACATTTTTCCTCTTTCCCTAGGTGGGCTTTCTTCATTAAATTTATTCTTAGTAGTTTATTTTTCCTTTTTCTTTAGTTTTATCAATTTCCTTTATTATAGAAGACTAGAAAAAGGTAAGATCTATGCCTATGTATTATTTGATAAAAATGAGGAAACACGAAATCACATTTTCCAAGTACATATACTTGTCCAAGTCAGTAGAATCATTTAACGAAATAAGGAACGATTAAAAACCTTCTTCGGTGGCCGAATGCTCTAATCAAGACGAGGCGCAAAAAAATAATATTCAAACATGTTCAAATGTTAAATCATAAACTTGAATCCCAAACTGCCAGTATTCGAAAAATTGTTGGCCTAACATTTTCTATTAATATATAATCCTGCAATGATGGCTAGCCTAGCACACATCACGTGGTTCTTTTTCGGAAAAGTTGCGCGTATTTCTGCCGCCCCTGGAAACACAACATAAGAGTCCAATTTTCAGAGAGAGGGCTTTTTAGAAAATGCAAAACATATTTTATTAGAGATTAACATTGAGAACAATTTACGTGTATTAATGTTATTTTATATGTAGGCCTATTTCTACAATCTATCAAAAGTGACATCTTCAGAGCACATTACTTGTCGTATGACTAGTTTAAAGTATTATTATAGTTATTATTATCATTAAATCACCACGTCTTACTACCCGTTCAGGTTAAACGCATATATGGCGGTTACTTTAATAGGATAGGGATGAGGAAGGAAGCATTTTATAGATAAAACATCCGCATTTCCGTGGCAGAAGAGTGGATAACAATTTAGATGAAAACCACCCTCAGTAGATCCGACTGGGATTCGAACCCCGATCTCCCTGTCATCAGCAGTCCAGTCCAACGCGAGGATTACGACATAGACCATTTGGCCACTGAGGTGAGTTTACGTGAAAGTGGATCTCCAAACTTTTCTATCGGATACTATTACCCCTAAGAAAATTGAACTGTTGTATGAACAAGGTAGGAACTTTAATATATTCATACGTCAAGAAATGTAAGTTGCAGTTGTCACTTTTGATAGAGATTATCAATATCTACAAAATAATATATATAATGTATTGATATGTTATCAATGTTGACTGCAATAAAAGAGGGTTGTATTTTATATTAAAAAAATTAGAGCGCAGGGAGAAAAAGAAAAAAACAAAGACAAAAAATACACGCATACAAAAATACAAATTAATAAAGCAGAAAGCCAGCCAGACAACAGAAAAAGAACTGTGATTAATCCGGGCCAGTGAAACAGATGGTCAATATTACTGGCCCGAGGCAGCAGAGCATGGATATTGATGAGATTATTAGGCGGATGGCTGGCCACTGTTTGCGGCGTTCCCAGCGCTTGGCGGCCCACTCCACTGACATACTCTACCTAAAGCGACACGATCGCGCGTTCTTGTCTATTATTATTAGCACCGCGTCTTACTACCCGTTCGGGTTATACGCACTCACGCTAATGTGTAATAGTAGGGTGATTATGAGATGAAATGAAGGACCTACAGTTTAACGTGGAACCCGAACCACGGTGGAGGCCTGGCATGCCACACATTCACAAGATGTCTTGTCAGAGGTGAAGGAAGGGTTTGGTAATCAGATAAATCTTTGCTGGGACCATGGATTGAACCCCGGACTCCAGCAAAAGTTCTTATCTAAAGGCGGCATTCAAGTAACGAATGTTCGTCATTCGGAAAATACTTAGTTACTGGGTTTCCTGTACTTAATACGCTGCAATAACAATGCACTATATGTTATAATCACTGCAGCAGTAACAGCAGCGATGTCGTCACTTGCGCGCTCCATTGTGCATCGGCAGCAGACTCTTGCCGAAGTGAATGATTTGATACCCACCTCGGTGGCGTAGTTGGCTAACGCGCTTGTCGTGTTGAGCTCGACTGCTGAGGACGGGGAGATCGAGGTTCGAATCCCGGTCGGGTGAGCTGGGGGTGGTTCTTCCTAAATGGTTTTCCACTCTCCCCTACGCAAATGCGGGTTCACTTCCTCTAATTCAACCTTCCCAATTCCTAAATCCATTAACGTAATTAGTACTTAGAGCGTATAACCCGAACGGGTAGTAAGACGCGGTGCTAAATATTAAATATTATTAATGATTTGATCAAATATTCGGGATAGAGGTCTACCGGAGGGGAATATTCGCGTAGGTTTTATCACACAATTGAGTGAGTTGTGACGAACATTCTCCACAGTTGGCCAAACTGCAAACATTCCCCATAGGTTGTCGCTATCACACATCAAAGGGCAAGAACATTCGCTTTATCTCGAATAGACTGCCCTGTCCACACACTCGTATGTAGGTCTGTCAGAGTGTGCTGGGTTTACTGGTGCAATGGAGCGGTCCTCTAAGGAAAAAATGCCTGCTATTTGGAATTCGACCCATAATTTTCATAAAAATAGGAATAAAATATAATTATGATGACTGGAAATGTATTCAACCACAATCTAGCATAGATTGTTCTATTAACGACCTTAAAAAAAAGATAGTGGAAACGTTCAGTGGTGGAAGTGGCTCGGTTGCAAATGATGTTTACAAGCCATTTCCATTTCATCCTACACGCTAACATGAATGTTCGCCGTTCATGACAGATCACTTAATCACTTTGAAATTCAACAAATGGGTATATATATGTGTGTGTGTGTGTAGATGTGTGCTCGTCATTCGACAAACATTTTACAAGAAGTTCGCGAAAAGACGAACATTTGACATTCGGAAATGCCGCATGTGTAAGCGCCGCCTTAACCTTTTTAATTCAAGTTCAAGGAATATCTAAAAAAAATATCTAAATATCCAAAATTCGAATTAACAGTTTACATTAGTATCTAGGCAGCTGGTTAACAATAAATCAATAACTTCGAAATATGCTAAATTTAAACACATACATGTTAAATGTTATATATTATTATTATTATTATTATTATTATTATTATTATTATAGCACCGCGTCTTACTACCCGTTCGGGTTATACGCACTTACGCTAATGTGTAATGGTAGGGTGATTGTGAGATGAAATGAAGGACCTACAGTTTAACGTGGAATCCGAACCACGGTGGAGTCCTGGCACTCCCCACATTCACAAGATGTCTTGTTAGAGGTGTAGGAAGGGCTTGGAAATCAGATAAATCTGTGCCGGGACCGAGGATTGAACCCCGGCCGCCAGCACAGAAGTCTGACACTTTACCCCTAGACCACCAGGTCACCCCCTTAAATGTTATATAAAACACACATATATGTTATATGCTATATAAAACACACATACATATTGCACAACCTATAGGCCTACATGGAAAAACATGAAAAATTCCAAACACAAAATATAAAACCTTGTAAAAATTGCAGATTTTAATCGGAACTTTAGAAAGCCTCAGCAACATATCCCTTATATTAGGCAACCCATTCGCCGCCTTCTCATTTACTGTGTGTCAATAGTTTAACCCCAACTTAGACATTCTCGGTTTGATGAAGATTGTTTAGTTAAGTTTGAAATAAGAACAAACTCAATAAAATTAATAATATATAGGCTTCGAACTATCCAAATATTTACTTCTAAAATGTGAATTAAATTATATTTTTAATCATTGATTTAAATAAAAATTTAATTGGGAAATCAAGGTGGGTTCAAATTCGCCAAATCCTATTGTTTATCATTTTCCCTGAGAGGCTACTGATTTTATTGCTAGTTTTAAATTTACCGACTAATACACTAACTTACCTGACTTGTGACCCCTCTACCCCCCTTGTCAACACGGTAGGATTATTGGTTGAATGCTAATAGTTTAAAACTTCATCAGATGAAAGTTGCTTTGTGTCCTAAAGTGCAGCTTAAAACTCCAATTTCTAATAAATTAATTCAGGAGCACTTAGTCGGTTTTTATTCTCCGCCCTGCAGACTAATAAGAGCGCGTACAGCACTCCACAATAAAACTTACTCCAAGGAACACAGAGTTGTAGTTAACCCTAACTTTAACTTATTCGCCGTTTAATGTTCATAGTAACTTACTACCCGTCCGTGATATCAGCATATTTACATTAAAGATGAAATGAGGGAGGTAGAATTCAGAGTAAATGTAGTACTACCCTTTATTTGCATGGAAGGAGAGTGGGGAAACCGTTTGGAGATGGAAAAAAACCGTACACCCAGCCGGGATTCAATCCCTGATCTCTTCATCATTGGCAAACCAGACTAGGTGAGACTGACGCCTTTGTCCATGTGTCCGCCAGTGCGAGTATTTGTCGTTTAACACAATAACTATTGACCTATTGCTCTGGGAGGTGAGGAGGGTCAGACAAAGAGGAAAACTACTCGCAGTGTGCACCTGGACGGGTTTCAAGGCCCAGACCTTCCCGAAGATGTCGGGTGTGATCGGCAGCTCATTGTTAAGGTAACTTGTTTAAGTGAGTTCCAGAAGGATTCATAGTAAACGATTAATGGTCAGAAAATGAATCATTAGTGAAATTAGGACTTACTCCTCCATGGCGTGAGCCCGCTATCGAGCTGTAACGACCGAGCGGCCGCCCCCATTAACGAAGATCGTTCCTAAATTTGCGGATAGAAGGTGTCATGTGGTCAACACAACGAACCCACTAGCCACTAACCTCAGAGTTCTGCTACTTATTTATTTAAGTAACTTCTCGTTCCCCCCCTCCCCCTCCCGCAAGTATAGTTTTGACGCCGTTACTGATCCCCTACTTCAAAGAAATATTCTAGATGCACCGGGGATCGAATCCGGTCCCTCTAGATCTGTATCCAGGAGCTCCGACCACTAGACCACAGTGGCGGTTAGGTATTACTACTTCACAGCGATAAATTAACAGCCGGGAGACTGGGATTCATGCATTCTATTAATTAAGTTAGTTTGTAAGTCATGTTCAGTCTTTCGAGTTGTATGCATGCATTAATAGCATGCTAATGGAATCGGGATGAGGAAGGTAACATTTTAAAATAAATTTACCCACATTTGAATCAAGAGAGTGAGTAAAACTATTCAGGAAAAGCCCCCCCGAGTAACTTAGACAGAGATTTAAACCCCGGTCTCCCAGTTAACGACAATCCAGTTTAACACGAGAGTGACACGTTAGATGGTACGGACACCGATGGGGGTAGTAATAAAGATGTTAATAAGACGGCAAGCAAGGGAATAATTGGAAAAAGAAATTTATTTTCATGCCACTTTGTAAGGCTAGTTGAGTTGACACCTCCAAATGTTTATAGTCCGTTCACGATAGGTTTTTACCTGAATGACAGTTCAAAAACCATATTGTTTAGGTTTTGGGTTGCCAACACTTGTACAAGATCGTCGTTTTGTTATAAGTGTTGAGTTTTTTAATTATATGTTATATTTTACATTTAAAATAACGTAAAATTAAGTTTTCAACCACTATTTAATTACTCTTAAAAATTTATTTTTACCCAATCCGAAACAATATTTTAAACATAATTAAAAGTACTTATGCTTAGTTTTGAAACGTTATTGATTTTGCGTAATATAGTGCACACATCAATATCTTTTAATAGAGGCATCGTATTTACTTGGAAAAGAAAAAATACTTGTCATTTTTAAAAATGAAATAAATTATTTTATAACTATCTTTTCGTATTTCGAAATATTTATGTGACTAAAATATTTTTATTCTTTGCGTAGGTGTATCATTGTAAATAACTTGTTTACGTCATGTTCAACCACATGGTTTAAATTCGTAGGTCGCCATTTTAAAGATATGTTCGTTAGAAGTTTTTGTGAAAGTGGTGTTAATATTTTTTTTTTTTTTAGGGAGAATAAAACGATAAATAAGCTTTGTGCCGAGCCTCAAATAAATATAAATAATATTGTCCTAAATTACTGTAGTTAACTATCACATTCATATGTTACCATATGTTTTCATTACAATTATCCAAAGTGAAAGATGTCAGCTGTTGGCATAGGGATACAATAGGTAGGTACTATTTTTTTAGTAAATTTTTGAGCTGTCATCCAAGTAAACTAAGATCGCGAATGAATTATAACAACAGATTGATTGGCTGGGCTTGGATTAAAACCTCCACCAAATTGCTTTGAAAGAATAAAACCCAAGGGTGACTACGAGGATTTATTTTATTATCTATGATATTTCACCGGACTTTTCAAAGTTTTCTAGTCAACATTTTCAATTTTCCCCTAACACTTATTTCTTCTTGGTGAGTAAAGAATTTTCATTTTATTACATTGCTGAATTATTTTTAAAGTAATACCAGAAGTTACTAAACATAAACATCCCCCCCCCCCCCACACACACACTTCGTTGGCCGCATGGTCCAACGTGCTACTCTCGCAGTAGACTAGACTGACGATGACGGGGAGATCGAGGTTCGAATCTAAGTCGGGTGTACTGAGAGTGGTTTTCCCCACTTTCCCTCCATGCAAATGCGTGCACATTTCCTCTAAATCGTACCTTACTAATTTCTAACACCAGCTTAGTTAGTAAATAGGAGTATAGCCCAAACGGTAAGACTCGGGGCTTTAAACAAGTATGAGGAAGTATTTTTTTTATCAAACTAACAAACATCCTGCTGGATGGCCCGTCTACATCCAAACGCACCCGCTTGTCGGACTCGCAACTACGAAATAACGTAATTTTGTCTGTCTACAATAGCTTACACAAACACAATCGTATGTCGGAACTGTCAGACCCGCTTGTCGGGAGGAGATAAACATTGTCCATCTCTTGCGTTTATGTAGTTGCGTTGGCTTGCGTTCAGCCAATAAAAAACCAATATGGATGGATTAATAAAATCAAATATTATGAAGTTATTTGGTCTATGAGAACAGCTCTTGGAAATGTATAGAAATGAATATAGGATTTTCAATAAAACTATATATATTTAAACATTTAAATACTTTAAAAAAAATTATTTCTTATTTGAAAACGTTAATATCGATTTGACTTTTATAATCATCTTTGCTGTTTTGTTTCTATTGGATGAAATTACGTCTAGCGACTTTTCATTGTATACAGTCTATTTTGCATCTAAAAGAAGCGTAATTACAAGTGCGTTTGCGATTGCGTAAATTACGAGTCAGACAAACGGGTATGTTGGTTGTAGACGGGCCATAAGTTAAGTTAACAGAATTCAAAATAACGCTAGTAAGACTGTGAATTATTTTTTTAATAAACAAGCCCTTAGAATACGTAAGATGAGTGAAAGACTATGCAACCGTAAAAAAAAGTTTAAAACCACCTACAGTAGCCCCACGGCTTCTTTGGTGCTGACTGACAGCGCACAGCTGACTTCTGACAATCAACATTTAGGTGTATACCTAAATTTAAAATTGTCAGAAGTGACAGCTGCTAAACACATGTTTTTGCAAATTATATGGTTCGGCGTAGGGATACGTAATTTGGTGTGGTAACTTTTCAAAGCTGTCAGTCAGCACCAAAGAAGTCGTGGGGCTACTGTATATCCCAGAATCCAGTCCAGCGAGTAGAGCGGCTCGAGCGAGTTTGTTGTCCACTGCAGCGGAGGTGAGATGACTCCTACCACTGCACCACGGGAGGAACCCCAGGCTCCATTAACCGGGGGACGAGGAGGGGAGAGGGTGGGCTACAAGTCCCGATCAGGGAATAATTAATAGAGGCTCTGGGAACCCATACGGCCCGCGCCACCACACGATTTCGGAACGCTTACTGATCCGACCGGGAACTCCCCCCCCCCTCTTGGAGGGAAAGGGGGGGAGTGTAACGTACAGAGGGACAGATGCTGTGGCTCGGACGGTCCTTGGTTCCACTCCAAGTGGTGGTAACAGAGAATTATCAACTGTATGCATGGGTCAGTCATGTTTGAGCGTGCAGAATCTAGCGGATAGTTAGTTAACTACAGTCCGATTGAATCGACAACATTTAACTATATAATTAGTGTCATTTTATAGGTATTGATAATATATATCACCCACTTCAGTGGCCGCATGGTCTAAGGCGCTACTCTCGCAGTAGATTAGACTACCGAGGACGGGGAGATAAAGGTTCGAATCCCTGGTCGGGTGTACTGAGGGTGGTTCTTAACAAAAAATAGTTTTCCACTCTCCACGCAAATGAAGGTACACTTCCTTTAAATGTAACCTTTCTAACCCCTAAAACCATTACGTAATTAGTACACATGCGTATAAGCCGAAACGGGTAGTATGACGCGGTGCTAAAAGAAACTATACAATATCTATCAAAAGTGACAACTGTAGTTAACGTGACTGTTTTAGTAACGGATTAAAAAAGTTAATTTTTATCAATATCTGAGAGTAGGTTATTTTGTTCTGGTGACACGGCTTGAAGAAACTTAAAATATAACATATAGATAACAAACTCAATAAAGTGAAACGTGACAACCTGGACGCGGGAATCGAACCCGGTACCTTTGGGAGGATGAATACCCTCATGGAAACAGCTCAGTATTAAGTTACTATATCAGTGGCGTATGGTAAGCTAAATTACGTCCGGGGGTTAACGATAACAGTAACAAACGTAGGTTGACATACGGTCTAAGACGTCAGATTCGCAAAATCTGTACCTTAACTGCCCTTCGTATGAAACTAATAATTTTTGATAAGAAAAGTTTGGACGCCACTACTACAGTACATACAGTAGCCCCGTGGCTTCTTTGGTGCTGACTGACAGCTCACAGCTGACTTATGGCAGTCAACATTTAGGTATATACTTACATCTTGACTGTCAGAAGTGACAGCTGCTAAACACATTTTTTTGCAGATCATATGGTTCGGCGTAGGGATACATAATTTGGTCTAGTAACTTTTCAAAGCCGTCAGCTGTCAGTCAGCACCAAAGAAGCCATGGGGCTACTGTAGCAGTTTTCATACACCCTATAAGCATTGACTTTGTGTATTTTAATATATGTATAGTCAATACTTTAAGTTCATATCCGCATTAACGGACATGCGGGTTAAGACGTCAATCTCATATGGTCTGGTATGCCAGTGACGTAGCTCTGTTGAGAGGAGATAAGGGGTGAGCTCTAATGTCTACATCATGGTTTTACACTCACTCACTCACTCTTAAGATATCATGTTTCCCTATCATCATCATGATCGAAGAATCAGTCAGTTGATTGGAGAGTAAATGAATGGTTAGTTTGATGAGAAATATGGTTGACAAATTACCTCATAATGCCTAATGCTGTAACTGAAAATTATGTCTGAGATAGTGACTGGACAATAACTTACTTTTTTTAATCTTTGCTCAGGACAATGATAATGATTTGTAACACTGGTCAATGTTAATTAGCAACAGTAAATATTTAAAACCCTTGTTAAAAAGGTAAAAAAAAAAAAGGAGAGGTAAATATGATATTGTATGTATCATAAAAAGTACTTTGAAGTTTTACTATTTCGCCAATATAACAGCTTCGAAAACAAAACATTACTAAATAATTACAGTGTGTGTGAAACTTCAAACCATTCAAAGTGAAATTAAAGACGTTTATGACCAATTATATTCCAACCTTTGCAACAAAAAAATATTTAACACGGCATTAATCTAATCGATAAAATTTCCCCAAACACAAAAGAAGAGACACAAGTACATATCTATGCATTTATTTACAGTTATTACATTCTTATTGCTCAAATCAATTAGATATAATATTTACACAAACTATTTATCTAGATTAATGCTGGAATCCCCCAAAAAATAGATTTAATCATGTGACTAAATTAAATATCAAAATTCATGGATATCAAAATTCAAAGTGATTTTTAAATGTTTCACATACTTGGTTAAGGTAGATATATTTTTGATTGTAAGCATTTTAATTACTCAAATATTCAAATCTAACAAATAATAGATACGCAATGTAAATTAATAGTGTGACTCATCATTTACTAACTGATCAGTTCCTAAAGGTCCCGTGTTCGTTTACTGGAGGTCCTTTGTTTCAAACTTTCTCACAGGTCTGGGGCCTCGTGTAACGACGTGACATTGAAAACTACCTCAGGGGAATCAGCGTCCTCATCCAACATAAACTCCACAGTCATCGGCGTCGACACCATTAGGAAGCCATTATTTGAGAAGTGGCCTCGAGTGGTCGACGCCTCCAGCCACACAAAAGGCGCGATGGCGTCCGTGTCCACTTTCAGAGAGTAATAGCTGCCGACGCCGCCCTTGCGGCGGAATGGCCCGTGACGCTCAACCACTCTGACTGAGGCATGCCTCAGCGCCGAGTCTTTGAGAGGTGCCAAGAAGATGAAATTATCCGGTCCAGCCTCCTGGGAGCCATGGAGAAGGAAGAAATGAAGGAAACAGTGGTGCCGCGCGTTGACCTCGTTACTGCACTTGGTCAGGAGTTCGTCCAGATTCAGCGAGAGCACTTGCTTGGCGGACAGCGCGTCTATGCTCACGTTGAGCATCACTTCATCCTTGGGTATACCAAGCTCCCCCCAGTTGTAAACGTGCACTACTAGAGTTACTTCGAACGTCTCGAGTCGATCCGACACGATATGCACCTCCACGCGATCGTCGGGCGTGAGGTACGCCGAAACCGACAGCGGCGCAAAGAACCGCGCCGCGAAGTAGTGCAGTAGCTTCCAGCGGCCACCGAACTCGAGCGAGGACCATGAAGGTGCCTGCCACACGTCATTGAGCTGCCAGTAGAGGGCACCCATCGTCATCCCTTGCCCCAGAGAGTCGAGGACACCTCTGGAGCGCCGATAGTGCTCCGTCTCCACCTTGGTCGCCATGGCCTGGTTCACTTGGCTCAGGTAGCAGAGACGTTGGAAACCGCTACTCGTGGAGTCGTCCTCGGGGTAGTGCATGTGTCTGCTAACCTGCATCTTCATTTCCATGTAGCCCCCAAGATGGTGCTGCCGGTGGATGGACCAGTGGCTCGTGGTGCCTAGATCCCGCTCGGTGTCCATAACTGACTGCAATGTCGAATAGGAAGGCAATGATTGGAAACCGTACTCCGAGGCGAACCTTGACATCGAATATACGTTAGCATTCCAACCGTCAGCCAAGTAGTTGTAGTAATGCGTGTCACCATAGTACGGGCTTTGCGGGTTACTCGCCACAAAACCTTCCTTCTCCGTTTCATCGCCGTTGGAGGGACTGGACGTTACAAAGATTCCCGCAGGATCTTCTTTCGTGAAGGCGGCTCGGACCGTGTCGACGTACAAGGAGACGTAATCCCGCCGGTAGAGGGAGAAGTTGGCCGCCGTCTCATACCAGTTCTGTCGCAGCGCCGCCTCGTTCTCGTTATTGCCAGCCCAAATGACGACGCTGGCGTGGTGTTGAAGCCGGCGCACCTGTTGACGCACCTCGCGCTCCACAGAGGCGAGAAACCCCTCCGAGGCCGGGTACATGCTGCAGGCAAACATGGCATCCTGCCAGATCATAAGCCCCAGCTCGTCACAAAGTTGGTAAAAGGAGTCATCCTCGTAGACCCCTCCCCCCCACACCCGCAGCATGTTCATGTTGGCGTCCCTTGCAGCTGTCAATAACGTATTGTATGTCTTCCCGTCTGCGGACAGCTCTGGTAGGATGTGAGCAGGGATCCAGTTTGACCCCTTGGCAAACATCGCCACGCCATTCACCTTTAAGTAGAAGGTGAGACCCTTGGGAGTTAACTCGTCCTGGACGAGGCTCACCTTCCTGAAGCCATAGCGCATCCTCTTAACGCTTCGTTCATCCACGTCTGCACCGACAAACCTGACGGTGAGATTATAGAGGTATTGCTCACCCAACCCAATGGGCCACCATAGTTCGATGTTAGCGGGCACAGGAAGTACTAATACACCAAGGTACTCACCTTCCTTACCTGATTCGACTATGACCTGCCGGGAAACACCTACTTGTGGGTTTGAACCAAGAACGGCCTCCAGTTTCCCTCTGATCGCACCGCTAGAGCCGTTGCCCAATTCTAAATGGACGCCCAGAGTTAGAGTTGAGTTACCCCAATCGTATCGTACAGTGACATCTCTAACGACAACAGCGGTATAGGCTATTATCTCGACGCTCTTCCATATGCCAACTGACGGAAAGGCAGGGCCCCAGTCCCAGCCAAACGACGCCTGCATCTTCCTAAGGTGGTTGACATGACACTCACCGTTGTATTCAACCGGGACGCACCGAGGGGGAACGGTGTGCCCCGCGGCAGACTGAGCCCGATATTCTTGCTCCGTGGCGGTTATAGGCGATACAAAACGCACCTCAACACTGTTATTATCACCCGCTCTCAACAAACTCTTGACGGGAAAAGCGTATCTCGTGAACATGTTGTTCGTGACACCAACGCTGACATCATTGACGAAGACTTCGGCGACAGTATCCAGACCGTGGAATACAAGCGTGACCTGTCGCTTGGTTAGAAAAGTGTCGGCATCGATTGCAAAAGTACGAGAGTAGGTCCAGTTGTCGCGGGCGACCCAGCGGTAGAGCACATCGTTGAAGCGGTAAAAGGGGTCACCATCGAGGACACCAGCGGCCCGAAGGTCAGTGTAGATGCCGCCGGGGACAGTGGCCGGGACGCTGACAGTGCCATTGGAACCGGCGACAGTCCAGTAGGGGCCGTTCAAGCTGAGGAGCAGCTCCGCGCGTGTTAGGGTCGCGGTCAGACCAAGATGCAGCAGAAGGAACCACATGGCTGAGCTAGTTGCCGGTCGGAGCAGGACTGAAGAGGAGAAGAACGGCCACGCGCAGTCAAGGGGGGCGGACCCAGGCGGCGGACACTTACAGATCCACAACTCGCACCGTTCCTCCACTCGGCTCCGACAGCACATATAGGGACGACCCATCGCGTGGATGTTGTGAATTCAGGAGAGACATGCCTTTCTTTGCTTTAAGGCGCTAGAATAAACTAGAAGAAAAATCCTGAACGTAAGAACTCAAATAGGTTTATAACGTAACTGGTTGGAAATGTCCGGCATTAAGATAACAAACAGGGGAGGAGGAAAACACAGATGACCATACAATTTGTGTTGTGACCCGCCTAATAAATGACCTCATTTGATTCACAAAGATCCATTATACGCTCCTATACCAGTTAACTTTTGAGTCCCAGGCATTTAGCTCTTAATGATCAACAGAAATATGCGGATTTAGGGACTTTAAGAGTGGGATATGTCAACTTTTAAACTATTTTTACAAGTTTATGTTATTTGTATAGGGTTAAACAAAATAGTTTTGTGCTCAATCCAGTAGACATCGAACTTGTGTACTATTAAAGATTTTGTCATTATTTAACATAAGCGCAACATCTCAGCTAACTAAACAGCCCCCTTAATGATCGAACTATAGGAAGGAAATCTAAGAATGAACTTGACATGCACCTGAAGACGATGAAAAACAACCTCCAGTGAATTCAATCAGCAATGAACCTGGCCTCTTATAAGTGCAAATCTCCACATCAATTCTGCCGGTAGAAGGGAGTCCAGACAGTATTTGGTCAAGTGTTTTCTAGGCGAAGATGGAAAGTAATAACTTTCCTTGTATTCCTTATTTCCCCGCTACGTCTTACTACCCGCTCGGGCTATATGCATATGTACCTCTTACGCTAATGTGTTTAGGTTGAATTTAGAAAAAGTGTGCCCATATTTGCGTGGAGGGTTAAGCTAGAAATAATTTTGGAGAAAAAAAATCAGTACACACAAACGGGGTTCGGACTTCGATCTCCCCGTAACCTGCAGTCAGTCTATAGCGAGAATGACGTCTTCTTAGACCATGCGACCATCGAAACAGGTCCTTGCACTCTTCAGTTTACCATCTCATTTTTACGTAGCACGTACGTTTGTAAATGTATAAATATGACAAAAAGTACTTTACACAAACGCGCATTAACTTGCGCCATAAGCAACTCGTAACAAACCGCATAACCAACCACTCTCTTTGAGGTGGGAGTGTAGGGGACGCGAATTAAGGGCAGTATTTTTTTTGCAGTCTTTTATAACATTTTTTTTTTGTTCAAAATAAATAAAATATTTCTCAGTAGAAACATAAAGTCTGAGAAACTTTTTAAATGAAGAGAAAAAAATTGTCATCAAATCCCAGGACATTCTTGGCAGATATTCAACAACTGTTGATATCACCATGTGAAGAAAATTAAACTCTTTATGTTTCTACTGAAGAATTTTTTTTTTTGCTTTGACAAAAAAAGTTTTGCTATTTTTAAAAAATGTAAAAAATAAACACTTGACTAGCGTTCCATAAACTCCCACCCACCTAATAATTTGTCGAGAAACGGTCTCGCAAGTTGTCTGGCTATAGCGAAGATAAAAGTAATATGACCTTGAGACTCGAACCCAAACAAACTGGAATGGTCCACGCCCCGAGCTCGGATCAACACGCGGCTTCATCGTCTCATGTTCACTGCAATCTGTGACACACTCCAGCAAAGTAGTTTATGTTACACCAGTGACACCGCGACTGATAGTGAAACAATCATGATTCATTATTTTAAATAACAAACTTTCAAAAAATCTATTTTTAGCACTGCATCTTACTAACCGTTCGGGTTGTACGCATATGTTAACGTGGGCACCCCATAAATGGGTGATAGCCCCCTAATCATTCTGCAATATTTACTTTTTTTTTGTTAATTTTAATTTTAAAAAAAAATTGTGTATTAGTAATGCCGCTGCAATTTGCTATTAACAACTTTGAATCATCAATATCCGAGTTGACGTGTATTAATCACAACTTGTAAATGTGTGGAATGCCAGGCCTCCACCGTGGTTCGGATTCCACGTTAAACTGTAGGTCCTCCATTTCATCTCACAATCACCCTACCATTACACATTAGCGTAAGTGCGTATAACCCGAACGGGTAGTAAGACGCGGTGCTAATAATAATAATAATAATAATAATAATAATAATAATAATAATAATATCCGAGTTAACAGAGTTGGAAAATGTACGTTTCCTCCCATCTCCCCTTCATCAGCTTTATTTTCATTTTGTTTCGTTCAATAAATTTGTGAAAAATATAGTGTTTCTTTTCAATGGCTTCAGCTATAGTTAAAATTTATTTTTTGTTAATTTTTCAGAAACTTCCTTTTTTGCAAGATTTGGCTTTTAAAATTCATTTAATTAGCTCAGAATTATGTTCAGATGCTCTAAAATTCACACACACAAATTTTAATTCCTGAAATTTTCTGTCAATAAGGGGGGAGGGGCACATTCCGGCATATGTGAATCCAATCCCCCTCCCCTCCCCCCCCCCATTTGGAAACCCCACATGGGCGCCCTTGCATCTATACTAATTACGCTAATCAATGTGTTAAGAATGAGGAAGAATGAATTTAGAGCAAGTGTAGGCTTACCCAAATTTGCGTGGAGGGAGAGTGGAAAACAATTTAGTAAAAACCACTATCAGTATACCAGACCTGTATTCGAACCCCAATCTCCCCGTCATCGGCAGTCTAGTCTATTGCGAGAGTGACTCCTTAGACCAGGGGTCGGAAACCCGTCTATCTTGCGACAATTTTCAGTCGACCACGCAAGAAAACTACATTGTCAATAAAACTCGATCTTTAAGTCTCCTAAACAAGCAAATATATCAAGTACTTACAAAGGTGGTGACATAAGTATGTGAGGAAGGATTGAATTTAAGAAATATAAACATATATATACGATATCGTATTTAAGATGTGTAAAATAAGAAAGAAGCAAAACTAGAGAGGTGAGGGTGACCGCGGGACCTTTGATAAATGTATAAGTCGATCAAAGCCCCTAAAAAAGTTGCGACCCCTACCTTAGACCATGCGGCCACCGAAGCGGGTAAAAGCAAACTTAGGCCTTTTTTTTTCAGTTTTATGACAAAACATTTTTGACCAAATTAAATCAAATATTTCTCCAGTACAAACATAGAATTTAATTTTTTTTCTAAGATGATCTCAAAATTTCTTGAATATCTGTCAAGGGTCTCCTGGAATTTAATGTCAACTTTTATCTTCATTTAAAAAGTTTTTTTCATCTAATGTCGCTGTGCTCATGATGGATATTCAGGAACTGTTGTTGATTTAAACATGCAAAGAAGATTAAACTATGTTTCTACTGGAGCAAGAAAAAATATATATATATATTTTTGCCAAAATAATGTTTTGCCATAAAAACTGAAAAAACACTGACCTTTTCTCACGTCCCAATTAATCCCACATTTTGGTTTCGTTTTCAAGCCTAAGCAAAAAAAAATCACCGAATAATTTTGTTTTGGTAGCTTTAGTGGGTTGTCTTCAAATTGTGCACAAGGTATACTGTGCATCAAAAGTGAAACATTGTAGTCTAAGAGACACACATGGCAACACCGCTTGTTGGTTCGTTCACGAGCGACAGACACACTTCTTATTTAAATCTGAATTGTACTGTGATTGCATCCTAACCAACCTATACCCAGATTTTGGTTGGAAGAACAGTAGAGAAAATTCAAAGATATTTCTTTCCGGTCAACAGTAATAACATTTTACTATTTTATAGGTATTGATAATATCCATCAAAAATGACCGCTGCAAATAGCATGACTTGATGTATGAATACACTAAAATTGTTTGAGTAACTTTAGTAACTAACTTCTACTGTTCTTCCTACAAAAATCATACTATAACTAATAAGCCCTGTAGTTTTATTGTGTTATTGTAATAATTAATGTAAAGAGTAAGAGGATTGTTTACGTTGATGTTTTCCTGTGATCTTTCGATTTCAGCCAAACCCCCCGCTTCCAATCAAGCAGGAGGGGTTCCCAAACTTTTTGAGACCCTTCAAATTTCAGATTTTCAGTGCAACCCCCTGTACTCAATATTTTCCAAGGAGCATTAGAATCCAAAACTCATAATGAAGGAAGCGCTTACACAAGAAAAAAAAAGTGTTTTATTGTCTGATTTATTTCATTATTTAAAATTTGCATGTTGCATTTCAAAATACATTTTAAGTTCTAGATTTTCCTTATAGCCCCGACGCCCGGACCAAGCCTGGCGACGTCCCCAGGGAATTGCGACGCACAGTTTGGAATCCCTGGGTTTGAGAGCCACATTGATGAGCACATCGACAAAGACGTCAGTCTATTTTTGTATGGTTCTCTGTATAGATTGAGGGTTCGAATCCGGGCGTAATGAGATTGCGTTTAATCCTAGATGGCCTCCCATTCTTCTACGTAAATGCGGGTACATTTACTCCTCCCACAACTCTACACCAGTGGCGTGAATTTGGGGATACTCCGGCAGTTTTCGCGCCAAGTGAAGACTTGCACCAATGCGACTCGAGAATAAAAAAACTCCCTAAGGGGTGATCGGAGGACGCTTACAAGCGCCTTATTACGCTGCCCAAGGGGCTAGGCTCGCAAAAGGATGACTTATTGATGACGGGAGAGGTCAAGGTTCAAACCTAGGTCGGATGCATTTGATTCTCCCAAGGATTCATCTTATTTAATTGCCGTAGTGCTAAATGTGATGATGATTATAACAGAATGTGTGAAAGACAGCTCTCAAAATCCAAACATGTTTGTATAGTCCAATTTTCATATATGACGCCTATAAAACTTACTAGATCTACTTTCACGTCACTACGTCAAGTAATGTTATCTGCAGCTATCACAGATATTATCAATGCCTATAAAATAACAATAATAATATAATAGAACCGCAAGAGAATGTGTTTGTAGTTTATAAAAGGCCCTTTCTATGAATATTGGACTGTACTGTACCGCACTAAGAACGTCAAGGCACAGACGTTTTAACAGTGGCGCTCCACGCTCAAGGTCACGGCAGTCGGTCTAATTAAGCTAATGAATGGCGCCCACGGTGAGCTAAGTCATTAGCGTTCAAACTGTCTGGTAACAATATCTACGTCCGCTGGCGACTTCAGCGGTGTTCGCGCGGTTTAAGGTGCCGGTCTGGCGGTAGCGTGGAGGTATTAAGTGTGTCGATGTTTGGCCGGGTGCACTAGGGGGTGATTTTTAACAAGTGGATTTATCAGTGTACGGTAGGAAGAAAAGTTGAGAGAAAAAAACTCCCTGGCGTGAGCCCGCAATCCGAGCTATACCGACCGAGCGGCCACCGCCGATATACCCGATAACATCGTTGAGGGAACTGCAGGTCTTATGGAGAAAAGCTTTATCTTCGCTCTCTCTCAGTCTTACTATTGCCAAACCTCCTCGCTCTCAGTTATGCCTGAAGGTGGTGTGCTTGGGTAAGAAGGCGCTACTAGCAACCTCGACTAACCAGCGTTGCCAAACTCTTCTTACATTTGAGAGGAGGTTGACCACACACACAAACTAGAGAATGGCAACGTTGTTTCCCAAGAGTCGCCATGAAGTTCACTCAGATATGATATCAAGTGTGGCGAAGATAATGCCAACATTTTAGGATAGAGGGTGTCATGTGGTCAGCACAAAGAGCCTTCCATCAATTAATCTCAGTTTTCTAGACCGGAGCTGCTACTTATTTATCCAAGTAGTTCCTCGTTTGTCCTCACTAAACTAGTTTTGACCCCGTTCCGAACCCATCGCTTCACAGAAAAATTCTTGAAACACCAAGGATCGAACCCGGGACCTCTGGATCTGTTGCCAAGCACTCTGGGCACTAGACCACTGAGGTGGCCAATTTACATAAGATACAAAATTGTGTTGGTAAACGGAGATAAAACTTAACCACATTATTAATATAATTTTAGAGGTGTTGATAAAAGCTATCTAAGGCAACTGCAACAGCTCACATGATTTAAATTACAAATATATTAAAATGGTTTTAATAACTTTTGTAACTGTGAACTACTGTCCTTCTAACGGAATCTTGTTATAGTTTCCTATTTATCAAGGGTGTCCTGAAATTTAAGGACAGCTTTATCTCTTCATTTAAAAGCTTATCATATAATGTCGCTATAATCATGACAGCTATTCAACAGCTGTTGATATCACCGTGTGAAGAAAGTTAAATTTTATATTTCTACTGGAGAAATAGTTTATTTATTTAGGCAAGACAAAAGAGTTTTGCAATAAAAACTGCAAAAACAATTACCTTTTCTCGCTTCCCCTACAGCCCCACCTTAAATTGTGAGAGAAATGTTATTTCAGATTTAGTAAATATAAGTTGCGTATTTTCCTGACCGAGCGAATTGTCTGAACACCATGTTAACCAAGCGTTCGGTTGCAGAGGGTGAAATCAGTCCCCGGTGCTTATTGCTGTGACAAGAAAGAGGTATTCGGTACTCACCCAATGCTGTGATCCGACGACGTCTCCTGGCTCCGCCGGGTCTAGGCTCTGCAAAAACAATTACAAATATTAGTAAGGAGAATTCATTATATACGCGTATTTACACTAGAACAGGGTTGCCACTATTTTCTTAGTATCAAATTCACTGGGTCTTTTATCCATATTTTCCAGAAGGACTTTTTTTTCGGGATTGAATAAATGAATAATTAAATATCATTTTTCCTTAAACTGACCAAATGTGATAACTTGAGTTTAAAAGAGGATGGTTCAAGAGGTTTTGGACCCCTCTCATACATTTAAAAAGTAATTGATGAAGTGCATTTTTAAAGTAATATATGTAAAAAAAATTCCTTTTAATACTTCATCCATTGCGTATAACCCGAACGGGTAGTAAGACGCGGTGCTAATAATAATAATAATACTTCATCCATGGAGAATCACGCACTTTTCAGAATTAATTTCAATATATTGCACCATGAAACTTTTTTCTTTAAAAGATCATCTTTGTTCTATTTAGCAAAATCCTGTGACACGCTGGCTCCCTCTACCCAATAAGAAGCCAGCCTTCACAACATCAGGTCGCCAGAAGTTTTTCCATTAAGTTAGTTTTGACACTGGTAACAAGGGCTCCAAGAGGCAAGGAGTAGGTCATATATAAGCCGCTTGTGCGTATGAATCCACAGAGTAATATAACATTACACAGTACACAGAACACGGAACATGTAATATAGTAGAAAAACAATCCGTAAATTAAGAACAACTATAATTAATATGAAATCTTCAGCATCAAAGGTGAGGTGCAATCATCTAAATAAATCGTGTGCAAGGTCTTACTTATTCCATAATTATAAGTATCATATATAATCAGGTAACATTACCGTGCACAAGTGTGTAGTAATGCCGGGATCACGATCAACTTAGCGTTAACTTAACGTAAGAGATGTCTTGGGAGGTATTTTACTTCAAGTGAACGTTACTTGAAGGGTATCACGTGATCTAGACAGCCAATCATTATGCGAGTGACGTCAACAGGGCTATTTAGTAGTTCATTTGTTGGTATTATGACCAATGTTTACTCTTAAGCGTAAGTTCTAGTGATCAGACATTGAAACAAAATAATTAAACTAAAATAGGGAACTAAATTTATCAAAAAAGTTTAATAATAGATATTTATTATATTGATTGAAAACTGTAACCATTCACAGATCATCACTGTACAACTAGTACAAATCACAGATAATACTCGAGAATGAAGATTTTTAGTTCGAGTTGTTACGTTAAGTTACGTGAATCGTGATCATACATCTATTTTCTTAAGTTAACTTTAAGTGGACGTTACGTTAAGTTAAAGTTTAAGTTGATCGTGATCCCGGCATATGGCATGTACACGTCATCATCATAAAACCCCAATATCATTATAATTAGTGCTCAATCACAGGGTAATATGACGATATCAAACTATATCACTTGAATTGGCGCCCATCGTGGGCCAGTATCTTAATAATTGACGGGGAAATACATCTTATGTCTCTACCAAACAGTGAATGTGAGGAATGCCAGGTCTCCACCGTGGTTCGGATTCCACGTTAAACTGTAGGTCCTCCATTTCATCTCACATTCACCCTATCATTGCACATTAGCCTAAGCAGGTATAACCCGAACGGGTAGTAAGACGCGGTGCTAATAATAATAATAATAATAATAATAATAATAATAATAATAATAATAATAAATAATAATAATAACAATAATAATATTATTAATAATAATAATAGTAATCTACCAAACACTTGTTTAAGGGGTAATAAGACATGTTTGAATCAGCGTACTCAATTCTTCAGTTTCCTTTTTTGTCAATCCAAGGACCTATTATTTCAAAATTTCAGTAAAATATCCCAGCTCAACAAATATTCCAATATTTTTACTAGATTTGGGAAAATCTCCCGTGTTTTCTTGATTTTTTCCCGGACAAAACCAAACAGGTTTTTTTTAGGGTGCTTGTCCTGTATTAGGATTGATGAAGGTAGAATTCAGAGGAAATATACCCACATTTGCGTGGAGAGGAAACCGGTTCAGGGAAAAATCACACCTTAGTACGCCCGGTTCGACCTTCTTCGTCATTGGCAAACCTGTAAACACACGACTGTCCGCATGCCCACAGGTGAGAATGAAGAAAAATACAGCACAAGAGCTCTAATCTGTGTTCTGGCAGTGAAACTATTTGTTAACCTTTTAACGAGGTGGGGTCCTTAATCACCCCATTTTATACAAACTAGAAAATTACTTTTTCCCAAACTAAGTTTGTGACATTTATTATAGAACAAACTGTAAAATTTAAGAAATAGGCTAAATAAAATGTTATGTTAAAACACTTTTAATCGAATCATATTTTTAGTCCAAGTTCGGCTGGCAGCATTTTCGACGTCACGAGACACTTGGGTATGAGCCATGATGCAGTCCAATTTAAATAGGAAGGGTCTTATCTGACAGTTATTTAAGTTACTATAGCTACTTGTCACGTATTCATACGTCAAGTCATGTGATAGGCAGCTGTCACTTTTGATGGATATTATCAATTACATACAAAACAACACTAATAATGTAGTAAAATGCTATCACTCCGTGACTGCAAAGAAGTGTTCAATTTTCTTAAAGGCTCTTCCTATGAAAATTGGACTGTATTTGACATCTCTTACAAGAAAATAAACTATAAATAAAGTGTAAGATAAAATAAAATACAAGTAATGTTTTTACCCTTCAAGAAATACGAAAGTAAACTAAGCATGCGCATAGTGAATAACAAGCGAGCAGCGATGGTGCGCAAGACACCTCCGGGATTACTAACTACTACAAAGAAGCTCTAGTGGCGCAACATGGCGCTTGGCCAGTAAACTAGATTTGCCTCATGGCGGCCGCCGAGAAACTATCAATCGATGTTATGCCACACGGCTTAAAATACAATGGTATGTGTCGTTTTCCGTATCTACTTATTTATGCTATCTAAACTTATGCTCCCCTTAACCCTTCAACTACAAACACTCTTTGTCATGACAATAAAGAGGGTAAATAAAACTACTAAACTTGCTATCTCAAGGTAGAGGAAAGCTCTTTGCTAGTTCTCAAATATCTTAAACATTTTGTGTGTTGAACCTATAAAAAAATTGCTTATTTATTATTATTTATTAGAGCAGGGGTCTCCAAACCTTTTGCTACGCGGGCCACATAATATGTTTGACACATTTTCGCGGGCCAAAGCAACGTTCGCCTGTTCTTAAAGTAACATTATTATTGCACTGAATGCCTTGACATGTGTGAATAGATCACAAATCAAATTTGTTTCAACGTGCCAATTTAGATTAAAGTCATAAGGTCGATCACGGCTGTAATTTTTTTTTAAATGCTACTTTCCAAAGCCGGTATTAGAGGAAGGTTAAATCTAGAGCCCCTTTCCATCAATCCTAGTCTCCCAGATGCGTAAATATAATTAACAAGTCGTTGAAAATTAGCTAATGTTACATTTTCACATATTTCTTTCTATTAAAAAAACTCAAAATATAAGGTTTCTCAGGAAAAGGAGTTCCGTTGGAATCTTTCAACTTTATTTTGAAATAACGTTTCATAGAGTTCAATAAAGTGTTAGAGCTGAACGTCCGCGTGACAATTTCTATCTCACAGTCGGGACCCACTTATATCCCTCTTCAGAACGTTACTAAATCTGCCATGGTGTATTCAGGCTGCGAGTAGGGATCTGAGATGGAAGATTTCACTATCTTTTTTTATATATTATTTTTTATTATGTTGTTCGGGGAGGGAGAGGTGAATCCAGCAACCGTATTTGAAGAAAGAATGCAAGTTGACACTCCAGTATAATTCCTGTACGCCTTTGCAAACAACGTTTCTCGATGTTTCTGTTGCTCATAAACTTCCAGGGAAACATAATGTTTACAAGAATATCGTTTCACGTCCAGAGTTCAGTTGAGTAAAATATGTCTATGTACTATGATTTGTACGTAGTTGTGGATTGCTCAAGAAGACAGAAAAGAATAATAATAATTATTATTATCGTCAGCACCGCGTCTTACTACCCATCCGGGTTATACGCACTTACGTTAATGTGTAATGGTAGGGTGATTGTGAGATGAAATGTAGGACCTACAGTTTAACGTGGGATCCGAACCACGGTGGAGGCCTGGCATCCCACACATTAACAAGATGTCTTGTCAGAGGTGAAGGAAGGGTTTGGAAATCAGATAAATCTGTGCCGGGACCGAGGATTGAACCCCGGCCGCCAGCATAGAAGTCTGACACCTTACCCCTAGACCACCAGGTCACCCAGAAAAGAATAAAACTGCTGTGGTTTCGTACAAAGATTCAAAATGGTCTATAATGATCAAATAAGCTTCTGACAGAACTGAGGCTCGAAGACGGAAGTGGTTTTAGAAACTTCACTCGCATGTTTACAACAAATTTTGAAGTTACTTTATAAATTTGTTCCACTCTACCTCCACGCAAATACGGGGATATAACCTTACTAATCCATGAAACCACTAGCTTACAATGACGGGTAGTAAGACGCGGTGCTATACAAAATGCCTATCCTACTATATAATACAGTAAGACAGACCAGCCGAGGTACAGTTCCATTTCCCCCAGTGTGTGTATATTTGTACAGTTCCATTTCCCCCAGTGTGTGTATATTTGTACAGTTCCATTTCCCCAGTGTGTGTAGTTTAGTAAAATAACGTCCAGAGCTAAAAATTTAGTAATTAAATCTTGAAACCGGCAATACTGCTAGTGTTGACCCAGTCCGTGATTAACATGAATGATGAATGAAAGAAGGGGGGGGGATGAGGGGAAGTAAAGATCCAACACACTCCGTCGGCGAGAATGTTCAACTTGAAATGTTGATAATGATAAAACAGAAAGGGACCTCGGGATTTATCTGGAGCAAGGTGCGGAGGTAGGGGAAGGAATGTGACGCACCTTTGTGCTATAAGGGCACAAGTCGCGACTATATAGTGATTATTTTTTTAGCATTGCGTCTTACAACACGTTCGAGTTAGGTGCCATACATGTATTACGTAACGCAATTTTAGACCTTTTTTACCCCCTCTCCTCCGTATCACGCTCCGTAACCCCCTCTCCCACTTCTATTACGTAACGCTTCCAATTTCAATTATATATAAAAATAAATTCTTCATAATTTTCAATTTTCAATATTTTTTTTATTTTTTAGTAGATTAGCTATGTTTACGTCGGATCTTATAAGTTTAAAATAAATAAGCTTTTTAATAGGTAAAGGATGCAATTTCTAGTCAAACATTTTTATTTGTATTTACAAAAAGCACGATTTTAAAAGTGTGAAAAAGCTTAAGTTAAAATACATGACTATTTTTACAGTTTGTTTTATAAACTAAAGGTGACCTGGCATTCTAGGGGTAAGGTACTTCTGTGCTGGGGTCCGGGGTTCAATCCTCGGTCCCGCCACAGGTTTATCTGATTACCAAACCCTTCCTTCACCTCTGACAAGACGTGTATTAATCACAACTTGTGAATGTGTGGAATGCCAGGCCTCCACCGTGGTTCGGATCCCACGTTAAACTGTAGGTCCTCCATTTCATCTCGCAATCACCCTACGATTACACATTAGTGTAAGTGCGTACAATCCGAACAGGTAGTAAGACTCGGTGATAATAAAAAGACAAAGAGAGTGTTTGAGGGGGGAGAAGGGGAAGAGCTGGAAAACGGAGGGTGGGGGAAGAAGAGAGAAAGAGAGAGAACTCCAACTTGACAAACGGTCGAGACTTGTGCCAATATAGAAGAGACTAGGCCAGCAATACTACGAGAGTTTTCCCACGGTTTAAGGATACAAAAGGAGAGAAAGAGGGGGTGAAAGAGGGGGAGAGTCAATACGGCAGGAATACTACCTTCCCGGCACTTACAGAGAGACGGAAGCGAACCGCGAGGACTTACGTCACTTCCGGCAGAAGCGCTATCACTTAACATCTCGTCGGTGCTAGACAAAAAAAAAGAAAGAAAGAAGCTACTAATGCTGTCATCAGCGGCCTGGGCCTGAAAAACCTGCGACCTAAACAGGAAATTAATAGATTCGAGGTGGAAGAGGGGGGTCGGGAGGAATGAAATATCACCACTGATAAACAAATATTCCAAAACGGGTCGTTTTTGATACCGGAAGGTGACAACGCTTAATGTGAAATAAGGGACTTAGGCTTACGTTCATCGGAAATAAGAACATAACGCGCGCTATCAGAAACGTATGTTGACCCATGATTCTTTGTAATAGGGACCTTTAGGCTTACGTTCATCGGAAATAAGAACATAGCTCGCGCTATCAGAAACGTTGTTGACCCGTGATTCTTTGTAAAAGGGACCTATATACTATAAACAGTTGATTTCGAAATATTATATTTTTAAATGGATAAACAGACCTTCAAGATTAATAACTTTTATATCAGAGCGTTACCCTTTTATGCATCCCTTATATTTAGCGACAACCTTGATATGAATCATCATTATATCGGGGCTTTATGAACAAAGATCAACAACAAAAACTCCATGGCGTGAGCACGCGTTCGAGCCATACCGATAGAGTAGCCGCCGTTAGCATTGATAGTCCCAACATTTGCGGATAGATGGTGTCGTGTGGTCAGCAGATCGAAATCTTCCGTTAATCTCAGTTTTCTAGATAGAGGCCGCTACTTCTTCAGCCAAGTAGTTCCCCAAATGTCTTCAAGAGGCCGAGTTGACCTCGTTCCATACCCACTATTCCACAGAAAAATGATCGAAGCCTCAGAGATCGAACCCGGGACCTCTGAATCTGTAGTCCTCTGACCACTAGATACAACGGCTGTTAAATTATAGTATTGGGCGTATTTAAAGTAAAAATACTATTTTGTGATTACTAATTTACTCTTATAAAAACAAACGTAACATTAACTAAACCAAGAATATTTTTGGGTACCTACATTACTTATGAACTTGATTATAAATGTATCCATAATTTTTAAGCAACCCCTAAAGTGACACCTCTCAACACACCTTTTGAGAGAGAGAAAAAACACTAAGGCAAAAAAAAACCACTTCCGGCCCCCTTCACACACATCTTTACGATAGTCAATAAAAACCCATTTTCGGAAAACACACAAAACTCAAAGATTCCAAATCACAGTAGGCGTGAAACGTTCCCCCGACCCTTGGAATAATTGATATGTCTCGTATACCCCCCCCCCCCTACATTGGAGTGACGAGCACTAAAAGGTGAGATAACCCAATCCGGATGGTCGGGGTGTGCAATATTCAGTGAGACTGTGCGTTGCTGCTGTTTGCCCGAAATGGAGGAGGAAGTCAAGTTTATTGGTAGGAACCCCATAAAACTGGCCAAGACCAAGAAGAAGAGGCCGCTCGTAAAAACCCTCTATCTGCTGAGCGGGCTGGGTGGGGTCGTCCGGGACCCCAGGCCTTGGAGGATATATTCAAGCAGGAGGCCTGGGAAGGACGCGAGGATCACTCAGTGGAGGATATATTCAAGCAGGAAGCCTGGGAAGGACGCGAGGATCACTCACTGGAGGATATATTCAAGTAGGGGGCCTGTGAAGGACGCGAGGATCACTCAGTGGAGGATATATTCAAGCAGGAGGCCTGTGAAGGACGCGAGGATCACTCAGTGGAGGATATATTCAAGCAGGAGGCCTGTGAAGGACGCGAGGATCACTCAGTGGAGGATATATTCAAGCAGGAGGCCTGTGAAGGACGCGAGGATCACTCAGTGGAGGATATATTCAAGCAGGAGGCATGTGAAGGACGCGAGGATCACTCACTGGAGGATATATTCAAGCAGGAGGCCTGTGAAGGACGCGAGGATCACTCAGTGGAGGATATATTCAAGTAGGAGGCCTGTGAAGGACGCGAGGATCACTCAGTGGAGGATATATTCAAGTAGGAGGCCTGTGAAGGACGCGAGGATCACTCAGTGGAGGATATATTCAAGCAGGAGGCCTGTGAAGGACGCGAGGATCACTCAGTGGAGGATATATTCAAGCAGGAGGCCTGGGAAGGACGCGAGGATCACTCACTGGAGGATATATTCAAGCAGGAGGCCTGTGAAGGACGCGAGGATCACTCACTGGAGGATATATTCAAGCAGGAGGCCTGTGAAGGACGTGAGGATCACTCACTGGAGGATACATTCAAGCAGGAGGCCTGTGAAGGACGCGAGGATCACTCAGTGGAGGATATATTCAAGTATGAGGATATTATGTTTGGCACAGGTCTTTGTACACAATATCTGGTATCTTGTAGGAAATATATTATTTAATTAATTGAGGCATTTAAGCTGCACTTTCTGAACCGACTGATTATACCAGCACATGAGAATTTCTATGAGCAAGAGCGAAAGGACCTACCAACTATGCCGGGGAAGGTATTTTCACATACATACATACTTACCACAATAGACATGGAACCGACGGCTTTACTTCCCCTCCAAAGGAAGTTGTGTTAAGGAACTTTTAATCGCTCGTGGAAAATCCGTCGACGCCGTCTGGGTTTGAGCCCACGAACATCGGGTCGTGAGGCGACCACTTTACCCCCCAAGAACACCGAGGGTCAACAATTATAGGGAAAAGAACAAGTCCTATATCGTCTATTTATATTGTACAACTTTTATTCCACCTAGGGTACGCGAAAATATCTTAGGGAGTATGTTAAATCAAATATACATCTCTTTTAAAATGTACTGTTTATTACATTATTTTATATGTAGATTTCAGAACACGTATAACTTGCATTATGCATCAATAATTTTGGGGGTACAAAGTTGAAGAGAAATAATATCTGGGGGTACAAAGTTGAAGAGAAATCGTATCTGGGGGTACAAAGTTGAAGAGAAATCATATCTGGGAGTACAAAGTTGAAGAGAAATCATATCTGGGAGTACAAATTTGAAGAGAAATCATATCTGGGGGTACAAAGTTGAAGAGAAATCATATCTGGGAGTACAAAGTTGAAGAGAAATAATATCTGGGGGTACAAAGTTGAAGAGAAATCATATCTGGGAGTACAAAGTTGAAGAGAAATCATATCTGGGGGTACAAAGTTGAAGAGAAATCGTATCTGGGGGTACAAAGTTGGAGAGAAATCATATCTGGGGGTACAAAGTTGAAGAGAAATCATATCTGGTGGTACAAAGTTGAAGAGAAATCATATCTGGGGGTAGGCGATAAAAAAAGTTTTAGTACCACTGATAAACGGTTATTTTTAAAAAAATTTTGTGTGTGTATGCGGGGTTGTAAAACAGCCCAATTTTTGAATTTATTTTAATTAGAACTCCAAATAATACGGTTTTAGTTTAACTACTAAGAAATATTTTTAAAAAAATCCTTTTTCTATTGCTAATCTTTGCGAGTGAGTCGTTAGAGTAAATTCTATTATTTTTAAAAAATTATTCAATGGTTAGAACTTGTGTCATTGTGTACCAGGTTTTAAAGCCAATGGAATGCGCGGCTTGAATACAGCCTCTCTTACTATTGGCTATAGATGAATCGAGTTGCAGCCTTGTGAACCTTACTAACAAATTAATATAAACCAGTGTGCATAGCAGTGCTTTTGTTGGGCAAACCAAGTAATATCCGAAAATAAACTTAAATGTAAATTAAGGTGATTCGTCCAAGAATCTTCTCCTAGAATGAATAGGCTATAACATTTTTACAGAGAATTTTGAACATGGTTGAAGGGAGGGGGGTGGTATTGTGAAAGGGGGGATGGGCAGTTGGAGTGGGGAAGTAAGGTGGGATTGCCAGCTCTTTGTTCACAACTGTGTTGTCAGAGCATTACCTCTTTTTTTCCGCTAAGGAACGTCAATTTAATTTAGTAATTAAGAGCATGAATAATAATTGCATGACTCACCCGGGAGTTGTGGTCTTGAGTTTGAATCCCGGCTACTAAGATTCATAGAATATTACTAATTTAAAATAATGAACTTATTACACGTGTCGCAAAGTATTTATTGTACCGAATACTATTAGGCCTATATTTACTAAATGTGTTCTTAGAAGAATATGTATTACTAAGCAATTTAATTAAATAAAAAGTTTAAGGGTTCTTTTATTTTTATTTTAGCACCAGGTCTTACTATCCGTTCGCGGTATACTCACACGTACTAGTTAGCTAATTAGTTGGATTAGAAAAGCTGAATTTAGAGGAAGTGCACTCGCATTTGCGTAGAAAGAGTGGGAAACAAATTATAATTAAAATACTCTCTGTACACTTGACCAAGATCGAACCCCGATCTCCCGGTATTTAACGATCTAGTCCACGACGAGAGTGACGCCTTAGAGACCATGCTAACACCGGAGCAGGTTTTAAAGTTATTTATTTGTAGTAAAAAAAGTATTACCTTTCGTTGTTGTTATTTTTATTATTATTATTATTATTATTATTATTATTATTATTATTATTATTGTACCTTTAGTTACTTCCAGATTGTATCCAAAACTGATCTATGTAATTTTTCTTCCAAATCCTAAATAAACAATGATTGATTGATTGATTGATTATTATTATTATTATTATTATTATTATTATAGTTAACAGAGCTCATGATTGGCGCCTTACAAACCGGCCGAAAAGCTGTAAAAATGTTCGAATGCCACGTAGGTCAAGTGTCCTACAAGACTAGGACCAACTGGTCGACAAGCTTATGCATAAGAAGGCAAAGTGATCGACAGCCAACTGATTGACCAAATAAATAAAACTATTTCAAAGCTCGAGTGTGTCACGTGATCTACACGTTTAGGATCATTTGATAAGATATACAACTGTTCGACATGAGAGGACCCACTGGTATACAAAAGTCGAGATGGATTCAATGAAACAATTCACCGACAAGTCAATACATTGCAAACAACGTGTTCGACAACAAAATCGTTAACAAAGCCCCTAGACATCAAACAATAGTAGATTATGAACCATCGGTAACAAGGCCCCGGGACATCAAATAATGTAATATTATGAACCACTTGTAACAAGGCCCCGGGATATAAAACAATAGAATATTATAAGCCACTGGTAACCAGGCCCCAGGACATTAAACAATAGAATATTATAAACCACTGGTAACCAGGCCCCGGTACATCAAACAATAGCAGACTAACTAACCAGTGGTAGCCAGGCCACAGGACATAAAACAATAGAATATTATAAACCACTGGTAACCAGGCCCCAGGACATTAAACAATAGAATATTATAAACCACTCGTAACCAGGCCCCGGGATATAAAACAATAGAATATTATAAGCCACTGGTAACCAGGCCCCAGGACATTAAACAATAGAATATTATAAACCACTGGTAACCAGGCCCCAGGACATTAAACAATAGAATATTATAAACCACTCGTAACCAGGCCCCGGGATATAAAACAATAGAATATTATAAACCACTGGTAACCAGGCCCCAGGACATTAAACAATAGAATATTATAAACCACTCGTAACCAGGCCCCGGGATATAAAACAATAGAATATTATAAGCCACTGGTAACCAGGCCCCAGGACATTAAACAATAGAATATTATAAACCACTCGTAACCAGGCCCCGGTACATCAAACAATAGCAGACTAACTAACCAGTGGTAGCCAGGCGCCAGGACATAAAACAATAGAATATTATAAACCACTCGTAACCAGGCCCCAGGACATTAAACAATAGAATATTATAAACCACTCGTAACCAGGCCCCGGTACATCAAACAATAGCAGACTAACTAACCAGTGGTAGCCAGGCGCCAGGACATAAAACAATAGAATATTATAAACCACTCGTAACCAGGCCCCGGGATATAAAACAATAGAATATTATAAGCCACTGGTAACCAGGCCCCAGGACATTAAACAATAGAATATTATAAACCACTGGTAACCAGGCCCCAGGACATTAAACAATAGAATATTATAAACCACTCGTAACCAGGCCCCGGGATATAAAACAATAGAATATTATAAACCACTGGTAACCAGGCCCCAGGACATTAAACAATAGAATATTATAAACCATTGGTAACCAGGCCCCAGGACATTAAACAATAGAATATTATAAACCACTCGTAACCAGGCCCCGGGATATAAAACAATAGAATATTATAAGCCACTGGTAACCAGGCCCCAGGACATTAAACAATAGAATATTATAAACCACTCGTAACCAGGCCCCGGTACATCAAACAATAGCAGACTAACTAACCAGTGGTAGCCAGGCGCCAGGACATAAAACAATAGAGGGTTCCGAGCGGAAACTGTAATTCAAACTAAGATTTTTAGTGGATAAGTTGAATGTATGATTTAAACCCTGATTTTAATAAGATTTGACAACTAGAAAAGCTTCTAGAAATGGGTTCACTTGTTCATACGTCAAATCATGTGATCTACAGCTGTACCTTTAATAAAGGCCTATACTATAATATTTACATAAGTTATACAATCTGAACTGACTAAAAATAAACTGACTACACTTTTATATCGTCAGTGCGCGTGGATATAATATCATGAGCGAGGGACGGATCCTGGATAGCTCAGTGCTAGAACATTGACGCGCTAAGATCCCGGGTTCAATTCTATTCTAATGTCCAGGTATCATTTTCCAACAAATTTAAATTAATTAAATTTTATTCTCCCCCCATACGGACGTTCCCGTAATTAAAATGATTTGCAGTTTGTGCGTTGATATTCATTAGCAATTATTTAAGGAAGCCGTAATTCAAACCAGAACTCTTTGCGGTGAATTTAAATATATGATATAGTTCCTTACCAAATCCAACAAATAGCTAGCTACTACGTCTTTAGTAAATGATATATACGCCACATATACATCGCCTACGTTTGTTATGAGTTTATTACGTACTTAAAAACACCGTAGATCAAATCTTTCATTGATTTAAGAATATATCGATTCTTGTTCGATTTCGCCTTTTTGTTTCGTTTTCTTGGTCTTGATGCACGTTGCTTTTAAGGGTTGAACTTGGTCATGTTTAATAAATACGCAAAATTATGATTTTTCTTAGAAAATGTCTAAAGAAATGCAGTACTCATGTGACATTAGATATATTTTTAAAACGTTTAAGATTTTATATACATTGTAATATTCTGATAAACAATGGGTTTTAAATCAATACACGTTTTGATGTACCAAGAGATGAGTTACTTTGACACTTGAAGAATAAGAATAAAACTAACACAGTAAAGTGTCAAATTACTAGTGGAATGAAAAACAGACAAAATAAATGTCACAACTCGTCCCACAGGTAATAGGACAAGGTACTAAAAAAATCACTTAAGGGTGCGTCATTAGTAGGAGACTGGGGTAGCCCGATGCTTCCTTGGTCGGCTTGTTTGTGTTAGTGGAAGTTACAGTCAAAGCAAGAATTTTCAGGAAATGGACATAACAGATTTATGTTTGCAATGATCAAAGCTGTGTCCATAGTAAAATAAAAGAGTAAAGTTAGGCTAATAAACAAACAAAAATTGAAATAACGACATTATGTACTACAAAATGATATAAAATCAAAGTATCGTGATATAAAATGAAAAGTACTTGTATAAGATCAAAAATTATGTAATTTTCACAACTATTAAATAGTTTATAAATTAAAAAAAACTAATTTTATTAAAAATATTCTAAATACTTCATTGCATACACTCCATATGCATGTCTAGCTAGAGTAAATTTAATCCCCATACATCAACTACTTTACCTTAAAATGAGTATGTAAAATGAATAAAATAGTAAGTTTGATTACTTATCCCTCGATAATTGTAATGAATTGAAATCAATGAGTCAATATTTATAACTTTTATTTATTCACTTATTAAAATAATGCAATTAAATTTTGATGGTCGAATGACCTTAAACACACAAGATTATGGACGTAAGACGACGTTATCATTGCCTTCATGTTTCTCTTACATTTTAACTAATCTGTTGTTTTGTTTTTTTCGCATACACAAATACAATTTGACGAATGGGGAATGGGCCAGTACAAAATTACGTCTTAAAAAACAAAACAAAAAAAACAAAAAAAAACACGCTACGCTGTTTCCATCGCGCGTAGACTCACTCAACACCCTCAGTTCCGCAAGTATCCAATCAAGACGATGCATTCATAACTCTTGGGCGCCGCTATCTTCGCGTCGCGGCGAGATTCAGGACAAGGGGAGCGGGAGAAGGGGTGTGCTAGGAGCATAAATAAAATTCATCCTACCCCATACCCCTTTTTTTTTAGTTTACGAAGCAACACGGAAAAGAAGAAAAGGGTTGGTGGGCGGTAACAAAGGAGACGCCCCCTTTTCCACAAGTTATTCGCTAATCAAGGTAGAGAGACATTCTAGAAAGTTGAGTCATACAGTCAAGGTAGAAAGACATTCGAGAAAGACATTCGAGAAGGTTGAGTCATACAGTCAAGGTAGAAAGGCATTCGAGAAGGTTGAGTCATACAGTCAAGTTAGAAAAACATTCGATAAGGTTGAGTCATACAGTCAAGGTAGAAAAACATTCGATAATGTTGAGTCATACAGTCAAGTTAGAAAAACATTCGATAAGGTTGAGTCATACAGTCAAGGTAGAAATACATTCGAGAAGGTTGAGTCATACAGTCAAGGTAGAAAGACATTTGAGAAGGTTGAGTCATACAGTCAAGGTAGAAAGACATACAAGAAGGGTGAGTCATAAAGTCAAGGTAGAAAGACATTCGAGAAGGTTGAGTCATAGTCAAGTTAGAAAAACATTCGAGAAGGTTGAGTCATACAGTCAAGGTAGAAAGACATTTGAGAAGGTTGAGTCATACAGTCAAGGTAGAAAGACATACAAGAAGGGTGAGTCATACAGTCAAGGTAGAAAAACATTCGAGAAGGTTGAGTCATACAGTCAAGGTAGAAAGACATTCGAGAAGGTTGAGCCATACAGTCAAGGTAGAAAGACATTCGAGAAGGTTGAGTCATAGTCAAGTTAGAAAAACATTCGAGAAGGTTGAGTCATACAGTCAAGGTAGAAAGACATTTGAGAAGGTTGAGTCATACAGTCAAGGTAGAAATACATTTGAGAAGGTTGAGTCATACAGTCAAGGTAGAAAGACATACAAGAAGGGTGAGTCATAAAGTCAAGGTAGAAAGACATTCGAGAAGGTTGAGTCATAGTCAAGTTAGAAAAACATTCGATAAGGTTGAGTCATACAGTCAGGGTAGAAAGACATTCAAGAAGGTTGAGTCATACAGTCAAGGTAGAAAAACATTCGAGAAGGTTGAGTCATACAGTCAAGGTAGAAAGACATTCGAGAAGGTTGAGTCATACAGTCAAGGTAGAAAGACATACAAGAAGGGTGAGTCATAAAGTCAAGGTAGAAAGACATTCGAGAAGGTTGAGTCATACAGTCAAGGTAGAAAGACATTCGAGAAGGTTGAGTCATACAGTCAAGGTAGAAAGACATTCGAGAAGGTTGAGTCATACAGTCAAGTTAGAAGAAGTGGAAGAAGCCCAATATCACAGACAATTTTTTTCGGCCGTTCTAAGAATCGAACTCAAGACTCAACTAAGTAAGCAAACAGATGCGCTACCAACTGAGATAAGGTTTCGGACTTGTTAACATGTTTGGGTTAAGGAGGCGTTTAAGTATTACGTAAGCAGCTTAGGGCTAAGGGGGTTCGAACTTTGCCTATTTTTGATGAAAACGGGTTAAAGGGGTCAGGGAGGTCGGAACAGTGCTTACGTAAGAGACGGTAAGTCTGAGAGACGGACAAGAATGGAGCAGTGACCCGGCCTCCACAAATGGACATATAGACCTAATAATTAAAAGTATCGAGACGCGGATTCAAGGACATTGGTCATCAGATTAAAAGTAGCTTAGAGTTTTTTATGAACTATAATAATCCATGTATTTAATAGTAAATAATAAATATTTTTATAATTTAAATTAAATAGACTAATTTTTTTGTAAAATTTTATAACGTAAGCAAGACAGGGCCGGGAGGGTGTCGGGGAGGGAGGTTTGTTTATATTTGCTCACAAAGGGGAAGAAGGGGTCCAAAATGGAAAAAAAAAAAGTGTTTACGTTCAATATAACATCGAAACTTGATCCCTATGAGTCTTGTTTTCGCGCAAATTAACGCCCCCCACCCCTGTCATCGCCCTAGGATTCAAACCTAACTCACCGAGCATTTGGGCAACGTTTAAATTTGTAACGCGTTCACAATCTTGCTCAGTTTCCTTCGAAACCAATTATTTGAAGGATACAAGGTAAAAGTCCAATTTTACCTCAAATTGAGCTAATGCTGCCATCTGTTATACAATAATGAGACCTTGAGATTAAGGTTAAAAGAAGTCTTCGTCATACGGTGTTTAAATTAATTTAAAAAATATATATTTTGTGGGGTCTTTATAGGTTTGAGATACAAAAATCTTTGTCCTGAAAAATGTGAGTAACAACTTTAAGGCACTTATAACAACCGAGCGGCCGCCACCGTTATTGATGATTGTACCGACATTTGAGGGTATTGGGTGTCATATGGTCAGCACAACAATCCCTCCTGTTGTTAATCTCAGTTTTATAAACCGGAGTTGCTACTTATTTATTCAAGTAGCTCTTCATTTGTCCTCGCAAGGTCTGGGTTTGACATAAAATCTGGAAGCATCGGGGTTCGAACCGGGACCTCTGGATCTGTAACTCAGAACTCTGACCACTAGACCAAAGAGGCGTTCTAGCTCCCCGTAGAAAGCAGGCTGATATTGAAATCGATACAAAATGCAAATTTCACCCGCTTCGGTGGCCGCATGGTCTAAGGCACTACACTCACAATATACTAGACTGCCGAAGATAGGGAGATATCTGGGTTCGGCCCCGGTTGGGTGTACTGTGGATCTTCTTTCACAGAAACGAGGATAGATTACATCTAAAATACTTCCTTCCTCACCCTTACCTCGTAGGAGTAATTATCATATCTGTATAAACCGAACAGGTAGTAAGACACGGTGATTGGAAGAAAACAAGCTAGGCTTATCCGCGCCACGCCACTGTCATTAATCGAAAGCTTCAACCCGGTCAATCAGATTAGTATATTTGACGGCGAAGGAACGAGATAGCCTGGCCGCGCAGAGAGTGCCAACCCCTCCCCGGCCATTGTTTATTCAAGCTAAAGAGAGCCGTTGCCCACAAATCATACTCTTGCAACTCCAAACACCGGACACGGCGAAAATAGCCGCCGCGAGGAAGTACGGTGGAGTATTTAGAATACAACAAGTGGCCCACCAGTGCGAGGTCTTCCTTCGCTGCGCCTTTCCGATGATGCGCAGACGCTTAGCGTGGGAAAGTTGGAAAAGGTTGGAGCGCTCGACTTTTGAACACTTTGCCACCTTATAGGAACAATTTAGCGCTTGATTAACCCTTTGACCCCTTATAGTAAGTAACATTTTTTTTTAAAGCATGCAGTGCTATGATATGTTGAGAATCCGCCTCACGGTCAATTATCTGTGAAATTGAATACAAGACTTAAGTTCGAACCAGAAAACGTAAATAAAAAGCTATATTTTGAATTATTCATTTGAAAATCTAACGAAATAATTATACGTTCAAGTTGGAATGTAAGGGACGCGAGTTAGGGCAAGGTTGTTGCAATTTTTGTATCCACACTTTTTTTGTTTACCAAAATAACTAAAATATTTCTCCAGTAGAAACATAAAGAGTTTAATTTTCTTCACATGGTGATATAAACAATTATTATTATTACTATTATCACCGTGTCTTACTACCCGTTCGAGTTGTACGCACTTACGCTCATATGTAATGGTAGGGTGATTGTGAGATGAATGAAGGACCTACAGTTTAACGTGGGATCCGAACCACGGTGGAGGCCTGGCATTCCCCACATTCACAAGATGTCTTGTCAGAGGTGAAGGAAGGGTTTGGTAATCAGATAAATCTGTGGTGGGACCGAGGATTGAACCCCGACCGCCAGCACAGAAGTCTGACACCTTACCCCTAGACCACCAGGTAGCCTATTAGAAACAGTTGGCGAATAGCTCTCATGAGCACAGCGGTATTAGATGAGAAACATTTTAAATAAAGAGAAAAAGTTACCCTCCTCGGTGGCGTAACTGGCTAACGCGCTTGTCTCGTGTAGAACCAGACTGCCGAGGACGGGGAGATCGAGGTTCGAATCTCGGTCGGATGAACTGGAGGTGGTTTTTCCTAAATGGAAATGGAATTGTGTGGTGCCTCCACACAAATGTGGGTTCACTTCCTCTAAATTCAACCTTCCCATAGCGTAAATAATTAAGCGTATAATCCAAACGGGTTGTAAGACGCAGTGCTAATATTATATTAATATTATAAAAGAGTCTTTAAATTACAGAAAATCCTTGACAGATATTCAAAAACTGTTATCACCACGGGGAGATAATTAAGCTAAACGTTTGAACTGGAGCGCTATTTGATTTATTTTAGACAAATAAATGTTTTAATACACATTATTGCCAAATTAATTACCTTAACTCTCTTTCCTACACTCAAATTTAAAGATGTTTTTCTTTTTCCGCTTTTAAAATAATTTATGTTTCAAATTTGTTATATTTTTCAAAATACAGTAGCACGATTTCACATGCCTCAGTTCCACTGTTTTACAAAGTAGAATAGACAAAACCACACCACGATGGATAAAAATGTTGCTATATTAAATGATATGTTAAAGGTATTGATAATATCTATAAAAAGTGACAGATGCAGATCACGCGACTTGGCGTATGAATAAGTGAAAGGTCTTTAAACTTTTTCTAGTCAGATAAGACCCTTACTATGAAAATTGGACTATACCCTATATTTACAGTTAAAGGTTCAAAGTCTTACCTTGGCGGGCTTAGAATATGGTGTAATATTGTAAGCAATTAACTTTATGATTTTATTCCCATTAAAATGTTTATAGAAGATCATTTTACAAATTCTCACGACATGATCCTGTTAGCCTGTTTGTTCTATAATATAATAAATGTTTGACTCACCTCTTTCTTTCGTTTCAACCGCCGGAGCTAGAAAAAAAATCAGAGCAAACATAATTAGTTGTTGTGTAAATTTGATAACTAGCTATTAAATTAATAAGTTATCAGCAAACCTGATGTTAGCGTGTGAAACAAAGATTACTTATAAATAGTCTACAATGGACATTGTTTAGTTTCAAAGATTTAATACCACGTATAAGTTATATCAAAACAATTAAACAAACATAAACCATTTAAAGGCGATGTATATTATAGTTTGATAAACAAACTAGTCATATTAGAGATTAAAATATACATGAGGATAAGAAAGTTGGATGGAGTAGATCTGAGGAAATACAGAACGTATCTTGGAAGCGTGATTGAGGAAAATGGCGGAAGTAGAGATTATCTAATGAGAAGAGCACAGTGGAAGTGTTGTACAAGGCGTACTTTGTACCCGTTGTCACACACGCAGCAGAAACATGGACAGTGAATGTAAGAGAGACAAGGAGAGCATGTTAGCTGTCACGAGGAGAAATATGATTAGGAATGAAGTTATCCCTCTAAAAGTAATTTATTTTCCTACTAGAATTCTAATTTGAAATATTAATAATTCGTACATAAGGTAGAAAAAGCCTCAGAGCAGCTACAACCCAATTTTAATAGGACAGATAGAAACTTTTCCAGATCTGCCAGTATTCATACGTCAAGTCGAGTGATCTGCAGCTTTCACCTTTGATATAGGTAATATTAGTATCTATAAAATAACACCAATAAAACAGTAAAATGTTATCAATGTTGACAACAACAAATTTTTTATAAATTTTCTACCTGCCACAAATCCTTCTATAAGTATGTTCTCTTTAAAAATCATGCGTTCCAATTAGTCGGTGATTTGTGTTGGCGGCAATTGTGAGCGTACTAATTCGTCCGTGTGTCGTCGTAATAGGGAGCGACTGTACCTGATCAATCATGGGGGTCACGTACCGGGCAGATATGTAAGTAACGTAATGGGACGTAAAGCAAGAAGAGCGAGATAAATCAGAGCAAAGACACACACACAAGCGAGGGTGGCAGCTCATACGATATCCACAGTCAGCCAGACCTGGGGACAACAGCCGGCTAAACGACACAGCGCCGACAGAAACTACGCTTTTACCATTCTAATGATAAATAACTGTTCTTTTAGTGGCACAAAAGCAACCATTAGCGCCATAAACACGAAATATGTCGTGAACATTAACATCCTTGAACCAATTAATTAACTAGCACCACGTCTTACTACCCTTTCGGGTTGTACGCATATATACTTATTACGCTAGTAAGTTAAAATGAGGTAAGTTGGATCATGTAATTAAGTGTACCCACATTTGCGTGGATAGACACAGTTGAAAATCGTCCAGGAAAAAATCCTTCAGTATACTCGGACCAGGATTCGAACCTCGATCTTCCCACCATCGGCAAGCAATCTGTAAGGCTGGCGGATCGAGTCTGTCGACAGATTTAATTTGTCCCGCGGAAGATTGAAAAAACTGTGTGCGAGTAAAAACGGACCAATAACTATTACTACGTGAGAAATATAAGAAATTGAAAATTTTGCTCTGAATATTTTTAAACCGGCACACTTTTTTTATTTAAGAAAACTATACTGCCCATTATGTATTAAGAAGTTTCCTTAGACAATACGATCATCGAAGAGGAATGATTGTATTTTAAATACTAGGTCTAATAACCTTAACTCTGTAAGATACCATTTGACAGGTGAGTAACCAAGAGGTTAAACAATTTTATGCGATCAGTAAATGTTGCGCAGTGGAATTTTCCGGAATCTTTATTTGACAAAGCGAGGCTGTAATCCCTTGACACCTTAGCTCAGTTGAGAGCGTGCCTTGACACCTTAGCTCAGTTGAGAGCGTGCCTTGACACCTTAGCTCAGTTGAGAGCGTGCCTTGACACCTTAGCTCAGTTGAGAGCGTGCCTTGACACCTTAGCTCAGTTGAGAGCGTCCCTTGACACCTTAGCTCAGTTGAGAGCGTGCCTTGACACCTTAGCTCAGTTGAGAGCGTGCCATGACACCTTAGCTCAGTTGAGAGCGTCCCTTGACACCTTAGCTCAGTTGAGAGCGTCCCTTGACACCTTAGCTCAGTTGAGAGCGTGCCTTGACACCTTAGCTCAGTTGAGAGCGTGCCTTGACACCTTAGCTCAGTTGAGAGCGTCCCTTGACACCTTAGCTCAGTTGAGAGCGTGCCTTGACACCTTATCTCAGTTGAGAGCGTGCCTTGACACCTTAGCTCAGTTGAGAGCGTGCCTTGACACCTTAGCTCAGTTGAGAGCGTCCCTTGACACCTTAGCTCAGTTGAGAGCGTGCCTGTCTACTTAGTTGCGGGTCATGAGCTCAATTCCTGGCAAGGCCGAAAAAATTATCATGGGTGAAATTTGGATTTCCCCTTTCACAGTGATGAATTAACGGTCGGGAAGCTGGATGTTGTGTCTGTTCTAGATTTAACTTAGTCTGATATAATTAATCGGTTCAAAATGTGCACTTTAAATTACATCCCCACTCCCAAAAAATGATTAAATTAAATTATAATCATTAGGATTTATTTTTTAATTTATCGCACCCCTTGGGTATAGGAAGTATTGTGATCGTCAAATAAATCGATATAAAGTTTCTCAGAGGGATTAAATTAATTATCCATCCAACCTCAAAATTAAGGGTAGTTTAATTAAGAGTGAAAGGAGAAAAATGCTATTTTATAAAAATCGGCTCTAACAATTTTGATCAAATTTCGTACCTAGGCATTGGTTTACATCACAAACAAAATTGCAGCTCTTAATTTTCCTATGTCCCGTGGTCTGTATTATAAGTGTGCTAAGTTTCATCTTTCTAGGTCATCTAGATTCTAGAGGCTTCTGGAGGGGGGTGGGTGGACACACACACACACACACACACACACACACACTAGGAAATTATATTATGTAGATATATTGGAAATTTAAGAGAATTAATTATGAAAAATAAATATAGCATATAAAATACAATGAAAAGCGTAAGATTATGAGATTCCTTTCAGTGGTTGCATGGTCTAAGCCGCTTATCTCTCAATAGACTAGACTGACGATGATGGGGAATCGTGGTTCGATCCCAGTCGGGTGTACTGTGGGTTTTTTCCTAAACGGTTTTCCACTCTCCCACCACGCAAATGAGAGTACACTTCCTCTAAATTCAACCTTCCTAATACCTAATCCACTAGCGTAATTAGTGCATAGACGTATAACCCGAAAAGATACCAGGACTCGGTGGTCGAATAAAAAAAAACGTTAGGAGAATATTTTATAATAAACTTAAAAGGATGGACAAAGAAAATGAACGTGTGTGGAAAAGATGAGAACCCCACTCCCCTCTGCACTTATTAGCTTTTTAGTGCTGCCCTTTCTTCGAGAGCTAGGGATCCAGGTATTGATAGACACCCAGTTACAAGATCGTGAAGCACCGAAGAGAGGAAAGTGAGGAGAGGGTATGTTTCAGTCGGTGTGAGATATACTACGGGAGTGAGCCCCTCTTCCACCCCCTCCACAAACCAACAACCGGCCCAAACAAAACAAAAACCTCGAACCGATGTCATTAGAAAGAGGAAGAGAGGTTCGGCCGCACGCGGTACTGCGGTGTATCAAGAGTTGCCTGTACAGAGATTACCAGGGGCGCTCGCAGAACAGAACCTGCGAGGCCTCGGCCAGTTTTCAGAAGGTTCTACTCAACGTTGCCTACTTGGAGATTTCCAAGCGGGTTGCAACTTAAGCTTGACGCACCTAAGCAGTCTAAGCACTATTGCACTTAAACACCAACGTACTAAATAGAAAGAGACGGAAGAAACTGAGCAGTTTACCCTGCGAGGCCTCGTGTTTATCTATTGATATCACTTCCCCTGTTCCTCTGACGAGTTTACACACTCACTATACTATTTGCGCCTTGAGAACATTGACTTGCTTTATAAAATCACCTTTTCCTTGTTTCCTATTAGATAGACATAAGCTACCACGAACTTTTAACCTACATCCTGGCAGGAAGATTCCTACAAGCAAGTTACGTTATCAAGATAGTCAAAGTTGTAAGTCTACCTCGGTGACCTTGGGTAAAGTGCTCACCTCAGGACCCGATGATAGTGGGTTCAAACACAAACCGGGTCAACGGATTTTTCCCGAGCAACAACAAAAAAAACCAAGCGCAGCACAACTTCCTTCGGAGCCGTCGGTCCCAAGTCGAAGAACCTTGGAAGGTATGTTACGATACCTTTACCGGTACACCCTTTCGCTCTCGCTCATAGAAATTCTCGTGCGCGGATATAATCAGTCGGTTCACAAAGTGTGAAAAGAAAAAGTTCTCATTAAATTCCAGGACACTCTTAAAATATATTTAAACAAATATTGAGGTCACTATGTGAAGAAAATTAAATTATATGTTTGTACTGAAGCAATGTTTTATTTATTTTGTAAAAAAATAAATGTATTTTGCCATAAAAAGTAAGACATACCAAAAACACTGGCTTTTTCTGGCGTCCCCTTCCATAGGAAATCCTATCTTGACCTGTTGTAACGTCACAGGTAGACAAAGTCCTTAATAAAGTCAGGAACTAGCTATAGCTTGTTACTCTCTATTAATTCGCTTTTCATTATTTTGTCGTTTATGTTTACAGATTAAAAGTCGTCCCTTATAAGTTTAGTGCATGATTTACGGGCCTGGACTAAAAAAATTATCAAAAACTGATCTGGGAGGTCAGCGTTCGATACCCAACCAGTTGCGGTGAGAATATTTCAACCTCCTCTTCCCCCATTTAGTGTCGAACACAATAATAGTCGATGTATTTTTAAAAAAACTTGTCATAACTTGTAAACGATGTATCAGATTAAAATAAATAACGAAAAAAAAAAAGTTGAAGATATTAGCCCATGTTTTCACCAAATAAAAGAAATGTGTATTGTCTAAAGATTAGAGATGTATTTTTTTTAGTGTAATCTTGATTAATGACACAGAAATATGTATTTAAGAAAGAGAATAAGATTTTCAGCTTTGAACTATTCTTCAATACATCAATTATATAATTAGTTGATAAACTTATCTCTTATACTAGGACAAAAGTTGTTTACCTTAGATACTAGTTTTGATATAACTGGTACTATAGGTTGGCATTTAGATAAACAAGCACTTAAAATTACCAAACAGTTAGTAAATCGTCTAATAAAACAAATAGATTGTTCTGATTTAAGAGATCCACGCAATGATAATATCAATTACTTACTCTAAGTCATTAGGAACTTAAAGTTTATCACCGCTCTTTCAAAATCACGCCACCTATCAATCTTTGAGCTATTTCTATCCAGTCCACCTCATTACACCCTATCCCTGTCTTGAGCTAGTTCTATACAGTCCACCTCATTACACCCTATCCCTGTCTTGAGCTCGTTCTATCCAGTCCACCTCATTACACCCTATCCCGGTCTTGAACTAGTTCTATCCAGTCTACCTCTTTACACCCTATCCCTATCTTGAACTAGTTCTATCCAGTCCACCTCTTTACACCCTATCCCTATCTTGAGCTAGTTCTATCCAGTTCACCTCATTACATCATATCACTTTCTGGTCTATTTTTAATAGTATCCTCCCAACTGTGTCTAGATCTTCTCAATGGTTTATTCCTATTGGATCTACCAGTCAGTACCTTGATAATATTAATTAGTGTTGAAATTTATGAGCGGTAAAGATACAATAGGGTTAGAAGTCATTTCAATTTTTTTTATAAATTGTCAAACATAATTAGACCTAATAAAAATTCTAGTATTTTATTAGTTATATTTATTGCTAAACGTTTTACTGACTATTGGAGCTATCATAAATCTGGAATAATTTAAGAACAAGGAAAATGAGTGGAAAAAATACCCACGTGTTTACTCACACGGGATTCGAACTTGATCAGAACTGGGCACGCGGGTCGGATACGTTGAGGCTGGGCTAGGCCAACCAGTAACAATTTTTTTAATTTAATATTTCAACAGTATAAGACAATTTAAACAAAAACTTATAATTTTTAATTAAAACGTGAGCGCGTCTTAATATCCGTTCGGGATAAAAGTTACACATTTTATTTACGATAGTAGATTAGGGATTTGGAAGGTATATTTTAGAACAAAATTACCCTCATTTGCGAGGAGCGGTAAACCATTTACGGCATCCTACAGGGATTTGAGCTACAACCTCCCTGTTACTGACAAACAAGATTAGATTAGCTTGACATTCATTCCAAATATCCAATGATGCGGATAGTTAAGGCTGGTGGATTCGCGCGAAAACTTTCCATCAAAACTACACATTTAAATATTTTTTTTTAAAGAAAAAAAATATATCGATACATCCTAGGTCCAGGAGAAATAATACTTTTTAAGTATAATAGAATTCTGGTAATAAGGAACTCAGAAAATAGAGAAATTTTTTTAGGCGGTCAACAATGACCATATTTAATACAATTAGTACTATTCTATGAGTAGCAGAAACACGGGCATTAAATATAAGAGAGACAAGGAAAGTGGAGACCACGGGAAAGAAGTTTGTGAGGAACAAGTGAGCTGTCACGAGAAGAAAAAAGGTTAAGAATGAAGTTTTCTGGGAAATAGTGGAAGTACAGGGAGTATATGAGATAGTAGAGGAAGCAAGGCTGAGATGGTATGGTCATGTAATGAGGATGTTGGAGTACATGAGATAGTAGAGGAAGCATGTCTGAGATGGTATGGTCATGTAATGAGGATGTTGGAGTACATGAGATAGTAGAGGAAGCAAGGCTGAGAGGGTATGGTCATGTAATGAGGATGTTGGAGTATATGAGATAGTAGAGGAAGCAAGGCTGAGATGTATGGACATGTAATGAGGATGTTGGAGTATATGAGATAGTAGAGGAAGCAAGGGTGAGATGGTATGGACATGTAATGGGGATGTTGGAGTACATGAGATAGTAGAGGAAGCAAGGCTGAGATGGTATGGACATGTAATGGGGATGTTGGAGTATATGAGATAGTAGAGGAAGCAAGGGTGAGATGCTGTGGTCATGTAATGAGGATGTTGGAATACATGAGATAGTAGAGGAAGCAAAGGTGAGATGCTGTGGTCATGTAATGAGGATGTTGGAGTACATGAGATAGTAGAGGAAGCAAGAGTAAGATGGAATGGCCATGTAATGACGATTTAAAAAGAAATAATTCCAAGGAGAATGATGAAAATTAAGAACGCAAGAAAAAGATTGGCCAAGAAAGAAAGGGGAGGAGCAGCTAAACAGCAAGTGTGTGAATGAGAAGGGAAGAACGAAAACCAATCAAAGAGGAAGAATGTTGGAAGAAAGAAGACGTAACTAGGCCACGGAAACGAGGATGATGTAATCTGCGAAATGTGACAGCCGCAGATCACATGACTTTTCGTGTGAATATATATATAAAAAAAAGTTTTAAGCAACTTTTGTGACAGTCAAATAATATTTTTATGTTTCTTCCTATCTAAATCTTTTGGTGAGATAAGTTTTTCATCCTGGTTGTAAATACAATCAGAGAGGAGATGTAAAGATATCTCTCTATGGTCATGACATTGCATATAAGTGTCTCTTATCGATTCTGCAGGATAGAGAGATTGACCTTGAGCAGGAGAAACCAGAGAGTTACAGGCCTATCGGCCGATTACGGACCGATGATGCGGCAATCAGAGATCGTGCGGGAGTTAACCGAGTGGCCCAAGAGATAAGAGAGAGCTGTTATCAGGGAGTTACCCCCTCTCCCCCCAACCACTTGAACACCCAGGTAGACGAGACGGTTCCATTCAAGAACAATTTGGGACTCGACCAGCCAGGTCGGCCAAAATCTAGTGAAGGCGTGCGTGGACAAAATAATACGAGGACCCGCATAGGTGGTCGAGCCGACTAAATGTCAAGCTCGTATAGTCTAGGGTTTCCCGGTGACGGAAGAGGTCAGAGTTCGAATCCCATTCGGGTATAATGAATGTGTTTTTTTCTAAATGGTTTTACAATCTCCCTCCATGAAAATGTGGGTACACTTTCTTTAAATTAAACCCTCCTCATCCTTAACACATTAACGTGATTAATAACACAACTGTACGTATAAGCCGGACGGGTTACATTTTACTGGGATTCAATTATCTGTAAATTGTTAAGCTCTTTAACTCCCCATCATTTGTTCGGATTCTATTTTCAGTACAGTATATCGTTAAAAAAAAAAGAGGTAATTTAAATAATTTTAAGGCCGGTTTGCCCAGTTCTCCCGCCACTCCCCTTTCAACACAACGTTTAGCGGCTTTATGGTCTAAGTGCCACCTTTCTCTACCCAGCTTCTTCACCTACTAATTAGCAGAGCCGTAGAGTAGGTACGCCAAGATTTAGACTCCAGCGCCGCTATTTTTTATACTCTCCGTCTCCGACTCCATAAATGACTTAAGTATTAATTAGTAGTAGTAAATTTATTGCAATAAAATGTTCTAATACAGAAGACTTTATGGAAAGCTTCTTTGAGATTGTGAATGTATATTTGAATAAATGTGTCAATCAAAATTACAAATATTGGTCCTAAAATCTTTTAAAAAATATATAAAATTGAAATTATATATTTATCATAAATTGGTATAATATTATAAATCTTTATTTTTAATACAGAGACGGTACATTTTTACCGATTCCAGCTTCACAGCCCTGGTTAGTAGGCCGCAAGACGCCACTGCGGAATTTTTTGTTTTAACTCTAGTTACATAAGAGGTATTATAAGAGACTAAATGTTTACGTACAAAATAAAAGAGTAAATTGTTCCAAAGAGTTTATATATGTGTTGTCCGACACCTTAGTCCGGTAGGTAGCGTGTCTGTCTGCTGAGTTGAGGGTCCCGGGTTTGATTCTTGGCATGGCCGAAAAAATATTATCATTAGTGATATATGGGCTTCCCCTCTAACAATGATGAATTAACCGGGTGGTGGGCTGGGTGTTGTACCGGTTCCAGATTTAAGTTAGTTTATAAGTCGTGTACTTTCGATATAATCAGTCGATTCAGAAACTAGAAATAACTCAAATAAGTGAAAGAAAATAAATCTATAAATTACGTCTCCACGTAGGTAGCTTATCACAGATGGGTGAGTCAGAGATAATTATGTTTTCATTCCAGCGTCACGACACAAGCTGATGACGAGTCATCAAATAGTTTCTATGAGACTTGGTGAACGCTTACATAGCGCGCGTGACCTTGAGAAAAGACTTGTCACGTCTTATGGCTATTGTTTAAGTTGCTATGATTAACAAATTGTTTAAAATTACTTTATCTGAGAGAGTGAGAGAGAGAGCCGGTATTCCCTATTAAGTGAATATGGAAAACCACTATTTGAAAATGAGAAATTAAGTACCCTTCTCGAGATCCATTGACAGGGATATTTAAAAACGAGATTACGCTCGAACCAAGAATCGCGCATGAGTAAGGTTTCTTGAGTATAGCCTATAGCTTATTTTTAACACCACGTCTTACTACCCGTTCTGGTTATAGGACGATATACTAAATATGCTTATGGTTTTAGGAACTAGGAAGGTTATAATTAAGGTAAGTGTACCCGCATTTGCGTGGATGGAGAGTAGAAAACCGTTTTGTAAACACCACTCTCAGTACACCAGACCGAGATTCGAACCTATATCTCCCCGTCATCGGCAGTCTAGTCTACTGCGAGAGTAGCGCCTTAGACCACAAGCCCACCGAAGCGTGTTTTTATGAACTCTATACACGAGGTAGTTGCGTTCTGGAAAAATAGCGTTTTGAAAACCTAAGATATGACCAGAACTATGAACATTTACTTTACGTCAATATTTTTGACATATTTTATAGTTCATTCTATTATATATATTTTCACTATCTTTCCGGGTTCAATCCCCGGCGCATCCAGATTGTTTGTGAAGCAGCAAGTCTGGAACGGGCTCAACTCCATCTGGTAATGATGGATAAAGAAGTAGCGGCTCCGATTTAGAAAAATGATAACTGTTCGGAGGGTCCGTTGTGCTGACAACATGAAACCCTCTATCCGCGAATGTTGGCACTATCTTCGTCCACATGCGGCAGCCGCACGGTCAGTATAGCTCGCCTTCGGGCTCACACCATGGACATATTTGTATCTAGATCGTATTGTTTGCATAAAATAATTTTTAAAATTACGTGTAGTTGCGATCGAACTGGAAACAGACTGACCGAGGCGCAGTTACAGCGCTAGTTGCGGATAAACAAGGTACTACGCGCGGGGGAATCGCGTAATCGCTATCTCGGGACCGCGATTAGAAAAAAATATCCCTATTACGCTGATCGTGTTATAAACAAAATCTTGTAGTAAAAGCACGCGTTATAGAATAACTCTCTGTAATTCATTTGACAACAGAAGAATTGAGGTAAGCAAATATTATAATAATACCACCACGTATTACTACCCGTTCGAGTTATACGTTTAAGTACTAATTACGCTAATGGATCGGGAATTGGGAAGGACGAATTAGAGGAAGTGAACCCGCATTTGCGTGGAGGTAGAGTGGAAAACCATTTAGAAAAAACCACCCCCAGTTCACCCGACCGAGATTCGAACCTCGATCTCCCCGTCCTCAGCAGTCGAGCTCAACACGTCTAGCGCGTTAGCCAACTACGCCACCGAGGCGGGTCTAAGCAAATATAATTTTTATTTTAAGATGAAGGTTTTTCAAATTTGTCGTATTTAAAAACATATAATATTAGTTACATTATCGATGATTACGTCGTTATTCAGTATAATTAAAACATCAGCTTCTACTTTCCAGTGACATGAGCGAAAATACTTCTAAATCGTTAGAGAATACAATAGCTGAGTATTTTCTTTTATTTAATTAAGATTAAAGTGTAGTGAACGCAAGTTAAGGAGAGTATATTTGCGGTTTTTATATAAAAACAAATCAAATAGTAACTCAGTAAAACATAGAGTATAGTTTTATTAAAATGATGGCTTCAACAGTTTATTCAATATCTATCAAGGGTGTCCTGGAATATAATGACAACTTTTTCTCTTCTTTTCATAGGTTTGTCATCTAATGCCGCCGCGTTCGTGATAGATATTCAACAAATGTCGATATCACCAGCTTAAGGAAATTAAACTATGTTTCTACGGAATAAATATTCGATTTATTTTAGATAAAAAAAGTTTTGATATAAAAACTACAAAAAAACTGACATTTTCTCGCGTGCCCTACTCTCCCACATTAAGTTTGTGTTCAAATTACAAAACAAGTAAGTCAGTTTTAACAAAACAAGACCAGGGAACAGTGAACGGAACGGTTTTTCATTTAATGCCGTCATATATCTTCACTAATGATGTATTCTAAGATTATTATTATTATTATTAGCACCGCGTCTTACTACCCGTTCGTGTTATACGCACTTACGCTAATGTGTAATGGTAGGGTGATTGTGAGATGAAATGGAGGACCTACAGTTTAACGTGGAATCCGAACCACGGTGGAGGCCTGGCATTCCCTACATTCACAAGGTATTCTAAGAACAATAAGACTTATTCATCAGACCATGTTATTGAAATTGAATGGATCAGTGGTGGCTCGTGTATAGGCACTGCGGAACTGCAGCACCCCCTATTTCCACTTGATATTATCGATAACATTTAATACAATGAGTCCTTTTTAAAAATTTATTTATTTATTTTTGTAGTACAATATATATTCCTTATGCTTAATATGAGTACTACAGTAGCCATCCCCCAGTTTATAAAAAATATAGAAAAATCTTTGTAAGGAACTGTGCGCTTCACAGTGCCAGCGACGTGGCGTTTGACTGTTGTACGCATGCGCACATAGGAGAAGGGTGGAGAGGAAGGCGTGATTGTCAGATAGAGAGAGCACTGTTGCTCTCGCAGTACCGGCTCTGGCGTGATGGTGGAAGGAAGTTTTTTTTTATTCAGTCTGAGTTTTGCTTAAAAACCGTGTACCATATTCTTGAATGTGATAAAGTGTAGAAGAGTGTAGAGTTAGATTATTATTCTGCTTCCATCTGTTCTATTTGATTCTTTTCTTTTTTTTGTTCTTTTATTTAACAGAAAGACTAAATGCGCTTGCAGTACTTTCACTGGATAAAAATTTCCTCAATTGTCATCCAGAGATCAAGAAGAAAATTATTGAACTTTTTACGCAAATTAAAACAAAAAGAATGGATTTCATTTTTAAATGAATAGATCAAGCTTGAACTGTAATCATTTAAGTTAAAGTAAGTAAGTAAAAAAAAATACTTTTTTTTTGTTAAGATTTTATCAAGTTCCTGAATAATTTTTTTTTATACATTTTTTTTCCCTTTTACACAATTCTAAAACAAAGGGTAAAAAATTTCTGGAGCAGCACCCCTACTAATTTTAGCCACGAGCCACCACTGGAATGGATGATTTTAGTTTAAAGTAGGTGCAGTAGACTGAAATCAAACCGGACCATCGGGCTATCTCTCAATGTTCCAGTCCCCCCCAAGGCTCAAACAACATCCGGGTGTACTGAGGGTGATTATTTCCTAAGTGGTTTTCCATCCTCCTTCCACTCAAATGCGCGCCCCATTAGTGTAAATACATGCGAAATACCGGTTGCGTGCACGGCCATGCCTTCTAATCGATCTTTCCTAGTGGGCTTATCTTGTGTACATTTCCTTCGACTCGACTCTTCACACTAGTGTTTCACACCTTCAAACGACCGATAACAACTCCGATCCGAAACAAACAAAGGAGTAATCAGGCGTGCGTGGCGCGGTTGACTGGTGTTACGATCCCATTTACATAGGAATCTGACAGAAGAGACAAGAGATCTATTTTTATGTATTAATACGTCAGGTAATCTACGATATAAAGCTATCACTTTTGATCAATGGGCCATCCTTAAACCACGTGCTAACGATTTTTTCCCACCCCCTCTAACCCCATGTAAAAACCAAGTAAACATCTAGCGTGTCCCCTCCCCCACCTCCAACCTGTGTTACGTAACTGTCCCCAGAAGGAAGTTTTTGTGGCACTCAGATTTATTAATACTTAGAATAGGAAGGTATCTCTATAAGTATGTTTATCAACGGTGAAAACATGAACAATAATATTATTTTGTTCAACATTAGATTTGTTTTAAGTAACATTGTGATGTACCACGTAAACATTTGAGCACCGCCCTCTCAACAGCGTTACGCGGTTTATGGATAACCCCTAATACAATAAGATAATATCCAAGTTGACCACGAAAATAATGTGTTTGTATTTTCTAAAAGGCCTTTATTATGAAATTTGGACGATACCTATATGCCTAGACACATACTTCGATGGTCGAATGGTAACTCTCGTAATAGATTGGACTGCCGATGACGGGGAGATCGGGGTTCAAATACCGATCGGGTATACTGAGGGTAGTTTTTACAAAATGATTATCCACTCTCCTTCCACGCAAATGTAAAAACACTTGCCCTAAATATAACCTTCCTCATCCCTAACACATTAGCATAATTAGTACATGTAATACATAAGCGTGTACTATTATTATCATCATTATTATCACCGCGTCTTACTACCCGTTCAGGTTAAACGCACTTACGCTAATGTGTAATGGTAGGGTGATTGTGAGATTAAATGAAGGACCTACAGTTTAACGTGGGATTCGAACCACGGTGGAGGCCTGGCATTCCTCACATTCACAAGATGTCTTGTCAGAGGTGAAGGAAGGGTTTGGTAATCAGATAAATCTGTGCCGGGACCAAGGATTGAACCCCGGCCGCCAGCATAGAAGTCCGACACCTTACCCCTAGACCGATAGGTCACCATACAAGCGTGTAAAACTAACGGGTAGTAAGACGCGGTGAAGAACGGAACCTTGACGTTCTCCTTATTTCTCAAAGTAGAGAATGTATCTTCTTTAAAACTGTGTCTGAATCAAACACCGGTTGAAGACATTCATTGAGTGAGTGTATGGGTGGGGGAGGGCGGCGAGAGAGAGAGAGGACGAGGAGAAGCGGGAAAGGTACAAGTGGTTAGGAGCCAACTAAAATTAGAGTGTCTCAGGCGTCAATAGCTCAGGCGCGTTAAAAAAAAAATAGCTACCGTAGTAAAAGAAGAAGTTGAAGGAAAAAACAAACTCTATCTGCAAGGTAAAAATGCAACTCGAATAAAAAATTTGGCGCCGCGCCATCTGCCGGCGCGTGACCGAGATCCCCTCCGAACAGAGACGGCGAGTTCGTGGCCCGGCGCGGCCGGTCCCAGATGACGCGCCACGTGACCATACATGGAGGGAACTACGTGCGCCAGTGAGACGAGGCTTATGTCCGGACCGTGAGAGTTCTCTCTTAGCTTGACAATGACTTGGTTCGAATACCGGGCGCGACACCTTACCTAGGCCAGCGTAGTGTCTACTTAACGATCTAAAGAAGTGTTTCCCAACTTTTTTTTATGAACAGTGTAATGGTATGGAATTATACATCTCAATAATGTATTATTCACATCTTTATTCAAATTACGATATTTTAAATGAGAGCGGGCAGTAAGATTTATTTGTGTTAAGTTGTTATGTTGCAACGTATGGTGACATCCTTCTACGTCTCTGTTTAAAAAGACAACGCAGTATTGATGACAGAAACGCCTTTTTTTTTCTTTTAGGAAGCTTCGAGAAGGAAATGTCGCTTGATATACCCCTTTAGGATACGCATCTCTTCACTTTCCTTCCTGACGAGGAGCCGTGTAGGTAGAGTCTATGACATCTTAATCTGTGTTCTAAATCTCACGTGTCGAGAATTATGCATATAAAGTAAGTCAGGATTTTATTACAATCTACAACGTGTGAAATATCTAGCAAAAAACTGTTTATCTACTTAAAATAAAAATAACTATTAAACACCAGAACTTTTAATTCATAAAATAAGACATCATCCCTTTTTAATTAATTAAACATAACAGCAAACTTGGACCCAATCAATCGTTATATCAAATGTCGCCCTAATGGGGGCGTACAAACATGAATATATCAGGCAAGCTCTTTTAAACGTTACAACAGCAACCCACATTTTTAGAACAATCTTTAAATAAACATGAGAAGGGTGGGTGGGATCTTCTTTCAATAAATTCATTACAATTTTATAACTTTTAAAAAAAATTAACTATAGAATATATTTTTACAAACGTATGCGCCTTATTCCCTTCCCCTTCTTAATTATTTTTTTCATTATTATAAAATATTTTTAAATAATTTATAAAAATCCCATTCCACAAAAAAAAAATCGGCTCGCGTCCTAAAAGTTCGGAACCACTAAGCGAAAGGGTTTCAACTCCCGACGAAGGCTGTAAATATTTACCACTATGCGGTTGGTTTTGTTTTCTTTCACCATGTGTATGTTGTTATTATTATTAAAGCTAGTTAACATGCCCGCTCTGAACCAACTGATTATATCACACACGGATTAAAAAAATAACGTGATTCTAGAATACATTCCATCACCAATGATACTGGGGTTGTTTTTTTCAGACCATACTAGTAAATGGACCCGGAAACACTTTAACGCAGTATAAAGAGGCACTGATTACAAACGTCGCGACATTTCACTAAGCGGTAAATTTACGCTCCGTGATTTGGCTATATGTATTACATATTTAACCTAATCATTAGAAGTTTGTATTCGTTATAATAAAATAAGATACAGGTAGACAATGAATTAAAACGGAGTTTTATTAGATGGACCGAGGGCATAGAAAGCTATTTTCTGTGGGGGAGGGTGGGGAATCCGGTAGAAAGTGTTACTATACCTTCAGCCACGGCAGCCTTGCTTTAGCCAATAAAAGTCACCTTTCTACATCCTTGCAAGTCATACGTATTATTTAATATAATTATATAGGCCTTTAGATTTATTTTAAATTTTATGTACCCCCTAAGATGTATTTGCGTACCCCCGGGAGTACGCGTACCCCAGATTGAATAACACTGCCTCTAGAACATAATATTTTATAAAACGTCCAAACACCCCCTCGATACATTGAGAGACTTTAGTTCAAGCCCGGTAGGGGGTAAAGATATCCTCCTAAAAGTGTTGCTAAGTCAGTGAGTGGGGAAGCAGCAGGGAAGAGTGTATATAGTTCGGAGTTCACCAAAAGTACGATCCCAGGAGCAATCAGGCAACCCATTTTGTGTTAGGCGCCCGTAAAAAAAAAGAAATTATAAAAATGAGGTTCTCTATCCAACCCATTCTTTGAGATGTTTCAGAAGGATGTGCGCATGCGCAGGTCGTGCCAATTACAGGATTTGCTCGCGTCTCTGTCGGAGACTATCGTGAGAAACTCCGACACGGAAATGAAGGCTCGCCGCGCCGACACCGAGATTGATGGCCCAGAATCGGGTCACGGCAACTCCTAATGCGATTTACACAAGCGATGCGAATCGATAGCTTTTTTTTTAATGGCAAATGTTATGTAGTCCCCAATTATGATTGAGATAAATCGATACTTATGACGAGAAGTATTTTAAACTGAAGCGAAACGATAAAGATGGTTTCGCAAGTCAACTTATTATACTTTTGAAAGGGACAAACACAAAACAGTACAGTAGAGCCGGTCTGGCTGATTTTTTTTTTACCTACCATAATATTCATAACAATAATAAAACCACAACCAATAAAAAATAAAATTTGAATTAATTAATATAAAGGCAACACTTAAAATTTGGTTAATATGTTTCAAAAGATAAAGTTTAATTGACGTTTTTTCGAGCAAACCCTTAGGTGAAGTTTTTTTTAAAATATTATCTCGTTGAGCAAAGAGGTTAGGTAAATTCCTATGAATTTGGAAAATAGATTATTTTTTCCATTCCCGGGTCTTACTACTTGATCAAGTCACAGAAATATGTGATAATTGGTGATCTGGTGGTCTAGGGGTAAGGTGTCGGACTACTCTGCTGAGGTCTGGGGTTCAATCCTCAGTCACGGCACAGATTTATCTGATCACCAAACTCTTTCCTTCACCTCTGACAAGACATCTTGTGAATGTGGGGAATGCCAGGCCTCCGCCGTGGTTCGGATCCCACGTTAAACTGTAGGTCCTCCATTTCATCTTACAATCACCCTACCATTACACATTAGCGTAAGTGCGTATAACCCGAACGGGTAGTAAGACGCGGAGCTAATAATAATAATAAACATTTATTGTAATTATAAAGGGTTTTTCTAGACCTTGATTCTTTTGAGTTTTATGTATTTAATTCGGTGTTTAATGATCGTTGATTTTTTATGTACTAATTAAAAATAAAGCGAATTGAATTAACAAAAAAAAATTAAACTAGGATTACGTAAAAAGATTATGAAAGGTCATATCTACTATTAAGTGAGATGTATGATATCGATAGCAATACAAAACTATACAATGACGATTGTATTCTAGGGTTAAAGTGGTACACTTAACGGCGATATCCTAGTCATTTTGGGGTTGAACGGTTGTGGCCCATTTGACCGAGAGGTTATAGCCAAGATATCTCCACCAGGATTTATCGTGGAATGTTACTTCCAACACTTAAATTAATCGGCACAATGTCCGCTATCTCGTAGTGCTGTTTTCGGGCGGCATTTTTCGTACACCCTGTAGCCTATGAAGTTAGGATGAGGAGGTTAACTAAGATAAAATGAACTCGATTTGGGGGGGGGGGGGAGGAAACAAACCGTTATCAATCACAATCGTGTAGTTAACCTGCCGAGATTCGAACCTGGACCTACCCCGTGACAGGTAATCATGTTGCGAGCATTAGTGTGAGTTCCGATAAGATACAGTCCAATTTTCTTTTAAGCACCACCCGCGTCTTACTACCAAACCGTGCTGTACGAATATGTACTAGTTACGAGAGGGAGGAGGAGGGTTACATTTTAGAGGAAGTGTGCCCATGAAGGAACAATGGAAAAGCAATTTTTTTTAAACCACTCTCAGTAGACCTACCGTTATAGGCAGTACAGTCTATTGCGAAAGTGATTCCATATGACTATGGACCACCAAAGCGGGTCTTAAAAAAGTTTCCGGATCTACTTTCACGTATTCATACGTCAGGTCATGTTATGTGCAGCTGTAACTTTTGATAGATATTACAAATACCTGTCAAACACTAATATGAATAAAAGGTATTAGTAGGCTATTAACAACCACAACAAATATTGTATTTTATAAAAGGCCCTTCATATGAAAATTGGGCTCTATACACCGTGAATAATCTCGACGGGGATCGAATGTGAAGGTAAATAAGTTTAAAATGTACTTATTCCATTCTATCATTAAAATAACACTCAATAGTTCCGTAGACACATCAAAACGGTTATGTTGGGTCTAAAATTAATATATATAATATATATATACAAAAAAGGAGGTAAGGGGGACATTGCACCAAGACAAAAGAAAAAAGGTGGAGGAAGAAGAATGTGATCAATATTCATGCGCGGGAAAATACAAACACTGCCCTTGACAGCCACAAGCAATATCTCTTTTCAGAAAACAATCCTGTAAGGAAGGGGAGGGGGGGGGGGCAAAAGCCCTTAATTTTTTTGTCACAAGGGGTCCAAGGCGCAAAAGGACCTTACATCGCGCTGACCAACGCAGCGCTTCCCGACAGTATTTTGTTTTCCATAAAAACCCAACCTTTTCAAAATCACACAGGCAATAACAAAAAAAAAAAAGAGGAAAGGCAAACATCGGCCCATTTGACTATACAGTTCAATTTTCATAGGAAGAGTATTTTAGAAAAATGCACACTTTTTTTTTCTGGCCAAAATTGATAACATTTTATAGACAATGAATTATATTATCTATCAAAAGTGACATCTGCAGGTCACATGACTTGGCTTATAAATACGTTAAATTAGCTCTAGTAACTATCGTAGCTGTCAGATTAAGGCCCTTCCTACGCAAATCGAGCTATGTCACTATTTTTGACATTTCTTTCACCCTTACTCCTTCCACAAACTTAAAAAAAATAATTAAAATAGCCCATCGTAAGCTAGAACAAAATCAACAAAAGCCTCATTAAAACAATTTTTTTTCCAGAAATTTAAATATATATATATACATATATAAACGTTCATATACATCTGCTTCCTACAAATTGAATCAATGGCTGTTTCTGACAGAATAGATTTCACTTCTGGATATGAGGAAAAAAAAGAAAAGAATTAATATAAAAATATAGCAGTGCTAAAAAAACCAACCTACAATGATAGTTGAGTCATATTAATAACTCATATGATATGCGTGGCCTTGACTAGCCCCCATGAAACCGAACACACCGATTGCCAAAGTTCATAGCACATTTTACCGCTTTCTCTACATGTAAGGACAGCTCACAAAATACAAGACAGCTTGGACAAATTTTAGCAAGGGTGATTTTAAGGTGAGTATGCAGGAAACGAGACTTAGGCCAGTGTTTTGGGACAAAATAAATAAACTACTGCTCCAGTATAAACATGAGTTTAATTTTCTTCACAAGGTGATATCAACATTTGTTGAATATTTGTCAATAGCATAGCGGCATTAAATTTCAAGACACTCTTGAAAGATATTCAAGAAATGATATCACCATATGAAGAAAATTAAATAATATTTAGTACCGCGTCCTACTACCCGTTCGGGTTATACGCTTTAAGTACTAATTACGCTAATGGATTAGGAATTGGGAAGGTTTAATTAGAGGAAGTGAACCCGCATTTGCGTGGAGGGAGAGTGGAAAACCATTTAGGAAAAACCACCCCCAGTTCACCCGACCGAGATTCGAACCTCGATCTCCCCGTCCTCGCAGTCGAGCTAAACACGACAAGCGCGTTAGCTCACTACGCCACAGAGTCGGGTAAGAAAATTAAACTATATGGTTCTACGGATTAGGGAAAATTGCGCCCAGAAAAACTGCGCCTTCCCAGAAAAAAGGGTAAAATGGTGGCATTCTATCAATCATCACAAAAGTGCGCCCCACACTGTTTTACACACTTGCAAAACAAGTAGCGCCCAAGGACCTAACAAAATGTTTGAAGATAGCCTAGATTCAAAATAATGGAGTAAAAGGTCGTCAATAACTCATATAGTTCTCAACTTACAATTAACTACTTTTTCACAAATCCAAAGAAATGCTTATCAGATAACACATTAATCATTTATATTCATGTGAAAATAACTCTAAAACCCAAACTTTAAAATAAACAACAAGGCACATAAGTATCCAAGGTGCGATTAATCGAGTGCACATTTCCCACTCAAGGCACTCTCACTTATGTGCATGGGGTCACGATTTGAAATACCTGCGCGCCTTCCTAAACGAGAATGGATGCGACTCACCGATCATACGCCATGTGATAATAGGTTTTAAGTGTATCGTGACATAAGATGAGGAAACTCTTGGGCGGACCATCACCGTGAACCCTTTTTATAAAATTATTTCAGGTTGGATGACAGAGCGAACAAGGTGATGGGCGCAGTTTTCTCGACACCGTTTCTACGGGAGTAATTATGTATTTATTTTGGATGAAAAGAAGTTTTTAAATAAAAACTGCAAAAACATTGACTGAAACACTTGTCTCTTGCACTCCCACCTTTAGGCGGATTCACAGTGTTTCCTTTAACAAATAAAATAAAATTGTTTGATATATTATAAAATAATGATACCATCTTTGATTTTAAAAAATGTGTTTTATTGGTTATTACATTAATCACATTTTCTACAAAGTTTGGATAATATATGTGATTACAAAAAAATGGACGCTAATCATGTCAAAAATGTTTACGAATGAACCACGAAACTTTGAAAAGTGTGATCGCCAAAGCTGCTCTGCTCTATAATTTTTATTTTTTTAAAAACACACATTTTATATAAGGTAAATCTTTTATTCAATTTTTTATTTAATAAAAGAATTTGATGGATCAAATTCACAAAATGTTTATTTTATAAAAGAAATATGACAGTGTAATAGAGCTCTATAACGAAGAGTGTGTGTAGTGAGGGTAGTATTACAAGTACACCAGGGTTGATACACATACTAAGGTTTTCAAAGTTTTCTGGACCATAATGCATCCATCCAGTATTTTAGATGTGAATTCATTAAAAAAATACTCATAGTTTTAGTTTGTTACTAAATCCTTAACACAAGAATTAATTACGACAAATACAAATCGCATGAATTTGGGATAAAACTAAGTTTACACTTAAACCAAAATACCATTACAATGTTCGTAGGAAGGGTCGTTTAGAAAACACACCCAAAAAATTGCTGTCAACATTGATACCATTTTACTATACTGCTGTCATTTTATAGGCATAGATAATATCTATCAAAATGACAGCTGCATATCACATGACTATGACGTATGAATAAGTAAAAGTAAGTTTATCTCTATTCACTTTTCTAACCGTCAGATAAGGCCCTTTCTAAGAAAATTAGACTGTACTTGATATTTATAAAGCTATTGTACTACTATCTGAGAGTTTCAGACGCGTATCAACCCCTAAGAGTGACCTTGAGGTGTGAAATAGACGGAGGGGTGGACTCACCTGTGGGCGGCGGCCGTCGCGGCGCGTTGCTGAAAGGGAAGTAAGGAGAGTCCGGACCGAAAGTCTCCCCGCCCCCCGCACCCCCGTAACTGTTCCCGTAAGCCTGCAAAAACAACAACAAAAACACAACCAAATCATGACCTGGGGCGAGAAACAACATATGGGTAGAATAGGAATAGACACACACATGCATGCATGCATGATAACAAACTATAGGCGTGCAAACAAGCCCCATCCTTCTAGAAACACATAAAGAAAGGTAGCGCCAGTACGTCCTTGCTTACGGACCACCCAGTACAAAGCAAGTTAAAATTTTAGTACTAAAACAACCACACATCCAAATTTTTACTTTCTCCCGACCCCTCGGTGAGAAAGTATTGTATTGTGATCGTAAAAAAACAATAGAACTCGAGATTTTGATAAATGAAACAAAACAAAAGGTGTTTTTCGCAATGCCGTCTGTTGTATCTCAACCTAGAACCGAAACTATTCTGCCGATTGCGCTAAAACTTGGTATCTGTTTTTTTTTTATAAGCTTCCCCCCACTCCCCGAGGGGTTTTTCAGAATTATATATCCAACCCTAAAATTAAGGTAGTTTATTTAAGGGCAAAACCGTTGTAAAATACAGTGAAAATGTTTCTACTTTAAATACAGAGTTTTCGTAAGTATCCCGTCTATGCTTATTTTGTTTTGGTATAGGTACTGTATTTTCGAGAATCCAGACAAATCGATAATCCGGACTGGGTCGAAAACCAAATTAGTCCGAAATATTGACGCTCTAATAAATCCACAATTTATATATATATATATATATATTTTTTAAGTAATAAAAGGGTCACCTCATCTAAGAGGAAGAAAGAAAGGGAAAGAGCTCTAGGAAGCGCACAAAGTGACGTCACTATCATATCCCTCGTCTTTTATTTATCGTCTTTTTTTTGTTCTTTTCTTTTCCAGCCCATTCTCCGCGTTGTTCCTGGTAGCTTCTTCCTCACCCCTCCCCCCCCCCCCCCCGACATTACCCACCAGATACATCCACAGTACTCGTGGATCAGCGACATCTCGGTTCAAGGATACACAACACAAATATACCAGACGGCTTTAGGAGGACGGTTAGCACGTCTGATTCTTTTGGCTCAGTAAGTTGTGGTTTTAGAATTATTGGATACAATTAAGAAGGTATAGTATTTATTTTGCCGGGAAAGGTATATTCCCATAACTTCCATGGTTCTTTCACACGCCACAATCGACATGGGACCGAAGGAAGTTGTGTTACGGATTCTTATCGCTCAAGAAACATCCGTCAGCTCCGGTTGGGTTCGAACTCACGAACAGCAAGGCCCTGGGGAGAGCACTTGCGCAGGTGCTGATCCAGATCGTACAGTTGGCAACCCTGCCGGTTATCTGGTAGGCGTACACATCCCCCAGAGAGCAAGCACTCCGCGGTGTTTTTTTATATTTTTTATTGCATCACTCTGTTTATAGCGGTGGTGTAACTCACTCCGGGATAAACAGTGGTAATACGCATGCGTCAATAGTTCTAGGAGAAATAAGATACGGCAAACATTGGTGAGGTCACTAGACATGAGACTACTCTATACCCCCTTTCTCCGGGGGCGTGAGCTTTAATTGCTAGATTTAGGCCTACTTATTGATAACCCAAAATATATTTTTCTACTGTGTTAGTAAGCCTACACTAGCTCCATGGCTTCTTTGGTGCTGACTGACAGCTCACAGCTGACTTCTGACAGCCAACATTTAGGTATATACCTAAATTTTGACCATCAGAAGTGACAGCTGCTAAACACATGTTTTTGCAGATCATCTGGTTCGGCGTAGAGATACATAATTTGGTCTGGTAACTTTTTAAGGCTGTCAATTGTCAGCTGTGAGCTGTTAGTCAGCACCAAAGAAGCCATGGGGCTACTGTAGCTTTTCGGGCTAAGAGCACGCAGTCCAATGTTTATGGGAAGATTTTTTTTCTGACAGATTATAATAATGATAATAATAACTCTGCGCAACTGGGTTACATCACTCGTAGTTCAGTAGTGGAAAGATTAGCCGGACTAGTGTACCGTTACCCAGGGTACTCCCGTATGTACTAACCGTCCGTCCTCTCCGTGGAGGACCCCATTAGGGGTCAACAGATTTTCCTTGAGCGATGAAAATCCGTAGCACAACTTTCTTCGGAGGGGAAGTAAAGCCGTCGGTCCCGTGTCGATCGTGGTATGTAACAGAACCCTGAAATATTTGTGAATATAACTTTCTCAGCAAAAGTGGTAGATACTTTCACTCTCGCTCAAAGAAATTCAGGGTGCTGATATAATCAGTCGGTTCAGAAAAACGTTAAATATCTCAATTAATTAAATGAAATAAATGATATTTTCCTCTGCCTCTGCTACAAAGCAACAAAATAATGCACTAATTATTATGTTTACACCGCACCTCATTACCTGTTCGGGTTATACACTTATGTCCCAATTACGCTAATGGTTTTAGAGATTAGGAAGGTTATATTTAGAGGAAGTGTACCTGCATTTGCTTGGAGGGATTGGAAAGCAATTTTGTAAAAATCCTCTTCAGTACACCCGACTGAGAGTCGAACCTCGGTCTCCCCAACCTCAGCAGTCTAGTCTACTACGAGAGTAGCGCCTTGCACCATGTGTCCATCGAAGCGGGTACAAATTATATTATAAAAATTGGTAACCGTTTAATATTTGTTTTATACGTACAAGTCTAGAAACTTAAGTAGTGCTGCTGGACCAAATACAACAACATTCCAGGGCCGCGTACTAGCGCTGGAGACTAGAGAGAGTTGGCAACCCTGTGATAGAGGTAAGCACAATGAGTAAGACCCAGACAGTGGCGTGCCGTGGAGTGTCACAAGGGTAATATAGCCCGCTTCAGTGGCCTAATGGTTTTTATTTCATGTTGAGAAGACTGGCTCGATAAAAACGGGGAGATAGAGGGTTGAATCCCGGTCGGTTATACTGAGGGTGGTTTTTCATATGTGGTTTCACATTCTCCTTCTATGTAAATGCAGGTAGATTACATCTAAAATCCTTCCTTCCTCATCCTTCCCCCCATTAGAGTAATTAACATATATGCATATAGCCTGGACAGGTGGACGCGGTGATTAAAAAAATATCCGCATAGCCTAATTTTTTAACGAATAGCTATTCGAAATGTCTTTTTTCCTAACAGAATTCTATCATATAGCGGATTTCTGGTGGGCATAAATAAACCTCCCTGGTCGTAATTCGTAAGATTCTGCTCTACATGACATTTTTCCGTTGATACCTGACCAATGAGTGTTCTACTGAGTGACGAGATCAATTCACAACGAACGCCGAGCCATCAGACTCAAAGAGATGCGGTTGACCTACTGTCGGGAGACCATGGTTCCGACTCCGACCGGACCCACGCAGGTGAGCACATGCTGACAAGGGTGTTAGTCTCGTCTTCTTTGGTCTATGGGCGTCACAAGGGTACGGGAGGGTTAAAAATCCTGCACAGGTTTAACGATATGTGTTTATTTACCTTATATGGTTTCCCCCTCTACCTCGACGCAAACACGAGTTTAACTTTTTTTTAATTCTACCTTCCTCATCCTTACCCTTCATATTGAGTTGTTTATGACCATTGTGTTGAACGTAATAATTAAGAGCGTGCATCACATGTCCATCAACTCTGTGAGACAGTCGACTAGAAATAATAAACTTACACCAACACTAATGGGGTCGTCCATAAACCACGTAACGCTTTATACCACCCCCTTCCCCATGTAACACCATGTAGCCCCCACCCCCCACGTGTTACGTAACTTTTCTCACAGAGAATGAATGGCATTATGTCATAGGGAAGTTGTGTGATAGTAAAGGAGGGATTCACATTTAATACTTATTAAAATCTATTTTAAATCCTAATTATAAATTATTTCAGAGTATATTATTATTTATACAGACATAAAGATGTTGGTCTCTAATTCCTGAGGTTCGTGAGGAAAACCTGCTATATTTATGTTATGGATGTCAGGTTTGCGATCTGAGTAAGAGCCAGACAGTACTACTATGTGCGGACTAGGATCACCCTTTTCTGTAGTGGCGCTACATGATGATATATTATGTATTTGCGTATAGCTTGAAAGTTATTGGTTTTATAAAAATATGTTTCGAATAAAAGATTTGTATTATAAATAAATCTACATATTTGCAATGATAAGTAATTTCATATCCCAAATGGTTTAGGAGGTATTATAAAAAAATAAAAAAATACGCATCTGACCGGAGCCTTTAAAGTCATTTTGCCGAAATATTGAGAGTAGCCATTTTGTTTGGAATATTTATAAATGTTTTGAAATGAAATTTAATCAAAATTGTTAGAGCCGATTTTGAGAAAATCGACTTTTTCTCTTTATGCCCTTCAGTAAATTACCCTTAATTTTAGGTTTGAATATCCAATTCCAAAAAACCCTCGGGGCAACCCTATGAAAACCCTAGATACCAAGGTTTAGCCCAATCGGTAAAATAGTTTAGGCTTTAGTCGGAGGTACAGACAGACGGAAATTCAAAATTAACTTTTTCTGATTCGGGGGTTCATGAAACGTCGAGATTCATCAAAATCTCGAGTCCAAATTTTTTTTTGACGATCACAATACTTTCTCTACCTGTAAGATAGCGAGAAAGTAATAATTAGAAAAACTACAATTTGACTATACCACACTACATAATATATATTAAAAAGGTGGAATTTTAAAGAAAATCTACCAGTATTTGCATGGAGGGAGAGAAGGAAAACATTTAAGAAACGCAACCCTCAGTAGACTTGACTTGTAATCGGCTGTCTAATCTACTGAGAGAATGACAATTTAGACAATGCAGCCACCATAGCTATGTATAATAGTTGCATTTATATACATATACACTAGATTTATCAGAAGGGAGAAGGTATAGGCTATAATTCACTTACCTTTTGACAATAATTAATGATATTAGAAGCTTTACTTTTCCTAACATGCTGTTGGTATGAAGAAATAACAATATTGATGAACTAATAAAACTTGCCTTGAGATGAATTCTGTACTTTTGCTTCTTTACATTTCACTACAACCTTATTTAAGAATCTTCCAATATTTTTTATATTACTTTTTAAACTTTTTGTTTTTTGAAGAAATTATTTTTGTTTTTGTACAAACACAAGTGATTATTCATGGCCTTTGTAAAAGAATGTGCAGTAGGTATTTAAATTATACTCAAACTCAACTATATTTATAAATTAAGGCCGCTTCGACTAACAGCTGTTATCCAACTAAAAGCACGTGATTGGACAAATCCAAACAAATGCCGTGAGTATAAACATGCCACTGTCATCCGCATGAAAATATGTGTTTTTGAATGTGATTAGCGTTCATAGTCTGGCAGACAATGCCATCTAAGCGCATTCAAAATATTGATGAACAAAAAAAAGTGCTAAACTTAAATTCTCAACGCCAAAGATATTCGGAAGGTATCCATAAGTATGTTTATCAAAGGTGAAAATATGAATAATAATAATAATAATAATAATAATGTTAGTTTAAGACCTGTGTTATGTATCCCATCCTCCTCCCATGTAACCGCATGTAGACATTAGATAGCCCCCTCCCCTTAAAGAGTTACGTGGTTTATGGACGACCCCATTGCACAGGGATCGTCTCTAATCAAACATTAATGGAGATAAAGAGTTGATAGAAGTTCCTAAAACCTAAAATTGTTGAAATATTAGATGATATTTGGATAAAAAAACTGCATTGAAAAGGCAGTTTTTGACCATTTTAAAATGCTTCACAGCTAAGACTTAAGAATAACTCTTCATTCTGTCATAACAGGGACAGTCTGTTGTCATTAACAAGAAACACTTTGTCCCCCATCGTCACCGCAGATAATTTCGCGTAATCATTCAAATACGAACGCACTGCTCATATATCTGTGATATTGTAGGTATTTTAACTTCCAAACCTCGCGCGAGCCGGGAGCTGAGTTGGTTCTGTCCCGAGACAGGTATCAACTGGGCATCTTCCCCTTACCTCGGTCTCGAGAGTCTTGTTTCTTACTTGATATCTACTAGCATTCCAAACCCTCCCCCTCCCTCTATCTTCCAAACCTCGCGCGAGCCGGGAGCTGAGTTGGTTCTGTCCCGAGACAGGTATCAACTGTGCATCTTCCCCTTACCTCGGTCTCGAGCGTCTTGTTTCTTACTTGATATCTACTAGCATTCCAAACCCTCTCCTCCCTCTATCTTCCAAACCTCGCGCGAGCCGGGAGCTGAGTTGGTTCTGTCCCGAGACAGGTATCAACTGTGCATCTTCCCCTTACCTCGGTCTCGAGCGTCTTGTTTCTTACTTGATATCTACTAGCATTCCAAACCCTCTCCTCCCTCTATCTTCCAAACCTCGCGCGAGCCGGGAGCTGAGTTGGTTCTGTCCCGAGACAGGTATCAACTGGGCATCTTCCCCTTACCTCGGTCTCGAGCGTCTTGTTTCTTACTTGATATCTACTAGCATTCCAAACCCTCTCCTCCCTCTATCTTCCAAACCTCGCGCGAGCCGGGAGCTGAGTTGGTTCTGTCCCGAGACAGGTATCAACTGGGCATCTTCCCCTTACCTCGGTCTCGAGCGTCTTGTTTCTTACTTGATATCTACTAGCATTCCAAACCCTCTTCTCCCTCTATCTTCCCTGCCATGATCATCTTCATTAAACAACCCCCACGTGGCCTGTGGCCTAACCAAGTCATTTTTCTATTCGTTATCATCCTTATCAGGTTCCTTTCCTCTCCTACCCTCCTCAACACTTCTTCATTCCTCACCCTGTCAATCCATTTCACCATCTCCACAACATTTCAAAACCTTCCTAAATACCTTTGTTCCCTCTTTCTGAATGTCCACCTCTCTGATCCACACGAAATATTTTGCAAACCTCTTTCTTAACTCAATCGGGATTCTTAACTCTGTCAGTAATCCCCTCACCCTTCCATATAGGATCAAATAAACGATCATATAACATCTATATATCAGGTTTGAGCTCAAACCATCAAACTGTTCCAGCTCTATTCTCAGGCTGTATCTGATTATTATTGAGGATCCTTGGAAGGAGAGAGAAACAAAAGTCTCTAACTAAGTAGCAGAATTGGTCAAGTATTTCAATTCCTTAGCTTTTCATTATTTTTGATTAAATTCACTGACATTAAAGAAAAAAAAATCCCCGACTTTTCCCTAGGCATGCAATCACAAGTAAAATCCCCCCCCCCAAAAAGGCGACATTGTTAACACGACGGAAACAACAAACAAACGCGAGCTAGCGATGGGAAGGGGGAGGGGGGGAATTAACCCGGCGAGTTATTTCCAGAACGGATTAAAAAATAATAAAAAAAGTAAGAAATAAAGTCGTCGAGTACCGAGTAGGACGGCCAGCGGCCCACTCTTCAAAGTGTAAACAGAACCGGCCGGGGAGGGAGAGGAGACATGCCAAGACGCGAGAGATGTAACTTCCAGTGTTTACATGCAGTTTCTCCACGCGGCGCTGTTTATACAGAGGGGAGGGGGGAGCAACAAGTCCCACAAGTAGGGGCGGGGTGGGGGTCTAAATATAAGACCCATCATCATGTACCTCGCAAGTGTCAATCACTATCGTTTTTTTTTTGCGCAGGTAGCTTTGCTACGCGTTTGCGTCAGTCAGGTTCCATCAAAACAATCGACAGTCTCGAATTATTATGATTACGACCCAATTTTCACAGGAAGAGCCTTTTAGAAAATACTAACTTTTTTGTGGTCAAAATTGATAACATTTTACTCTATTATTGGTGTTTTTTTTTTGTCATCGCATCTTACAAACCGTTCGGGTTGGATGCATTTATATACTAATCATTTATACGAAGTGTATCCGCATTTGCGTGGGAGGGAGGGGAGAAGAGGAAAACTATTTAGGAAAATAATGACCAGGATTCGAACCCTAATCTATAAGTTACCAGAAGTCAAGTATATTGCGGAAGTGACGACTTAGACAATTTGACCACTGAGGCGGGTTCTATAGTAACCGGACGGGTAATGAAGCGCGATGCAAAACAAAAACCTAATATTTTTAGCACTTTCCAGTTGATACATTAGTTCTTACCCCCCCTGACGCAGCCACGCCCTCCAAGTCACCTAAGCTTTATTTTAATTTTGTTCTCACCTGCTTCGGTGGCCACATGGTCTAAGGCATCACTCTGGTTTTAGTCTAAATTGCCGATGGCACGAAGATCGGGATTCAAATCCCGGCCATGTCTAATGAAGGTGGTTTTTCCCACTCTCCCTCCAGAAAATGCCGGTACACTTCCTCTGAATTCAACCTTCCTAATTCCTAAGCCATTAGAGTAGTTAACACATATATGTATAACCTAAACGGTTAATAAAACGCGGTGCTAAAAAATAATTTCAAAATAGTCCAAAGGCGTAGTTTTGATCTTTTGATTATTCCTGGCGCTAACGGGCCCTTTCTAGACAAAGTGGACTGTGGTGGACCTCCACTGCCTTGCCCGGGCCGACGTCACACACGGCGTAAAGAGAGAACGAAAAGCCATCAAACATTTTAAAAAACCGTCTCGAAGATACCGAGCGGCGGAGATACACACAAAAAGACCATAAAACAGAAAGCAGCGCATCAAACGTAGCTTACAAAAGAAAAAAGAAAAATTAAAGAAGGGGGAGGGGAGGTTGAGGGGGAGTAAGAAAATTGACAATAAAAACGAGTTTTTTTTAAGGGAGGGGACCCAGTGTCTATCAAAGATGCAAAAGGTTCCAATCATTAAAAAAAAATTAGTACAAACGATAACAATATAATTACTTCTATTAGAATGTTATGTTGTTTTTTTTTAGATGAGGATCCGAAATAAGTAAATCAGTATGTAAAAGAAAGACCGGCCCCGCGGTGTAATAGTTAGTGCACCTGGCTAAGAGCCGGTTGTATTCTGATTGCGAATAGGGCGAAATTCTTCAAAATTGCTAACACATCCAAAATGTTATGGCCATTTAAATAATCCAATGTCCAGATTGCGAACAAGTAAAAGAGGAGATCGCGGGAATTCTTACGTGAGGGTGTCGACACGGGTGGAGGGGGTCACTTGACAGCACCCACTGGGACTTTCTTCCTGACCAAGCTTACCCTAACCTAACCTAACCTAACCTAAACCTACATAACCTAACCTAGCATAGAAATACTCGTGTATGTAATTTAGTTAAATCAAGACTGGCGAGGGTTGAAGAACGTACGATCGCTCGGCTCGAGTGGACAGCCCCTATTATCAAATTAAAGGCGGGATGGCATAGCAACATGGCGTGTCGCCCTACGAGCCTAGGGGTCCCAGTTCGATTCCCAACTGGCACCTTGGGTGTGTTTTTTCCAGAAAGGGGAATAATCCCAAAGGCCACCAGTGTTTGGTTAACAAGACTCACTACCGGCTCCACACTATCATCACAACATCTAATTGCAGGTGTAACATGTATACAGCCTCGATAGGTGTACCTTGGACCCACAGAGCGGGCAACTCAACATGGATATCATGTCCCTCCCGGTCACATATTATGCCATGCGATAAAAATAAAAACTTGAATAAAAGAAGAAAATCTAGAAGATATGTTGAGGTTTTTTTTCACCACCGCGTCTTACTACATAGGCCTATTCAGGTTTTAGCATAATATGTGCTAATTACACTAATGTGCGTGGGATAAGGAAGGTTGAGTTTAGAGGAAAAGTACCCGCGTTCGCGCGGAGGTAGGGTATAAAACCCTTTTGGAATAACTACCTCAGTATACTCGACCGGGATTTGAACCCCAATCTCCCTGTCATCGGCCTAGCACCCAAGTGACGCCTAAGACTATGCGGCCACCAGAGAAGGCGTGTTGATGAAAGGTTGATTAGGACATTAAAACTGTAACAAAGGAATGATTTGATCTAGAATTTTTTTTTTTAATCTGGCGTGCTAGTGAAACCAACATCTCTTCTCCTTTTATGGAGGTTGAGATATTGACAATCAGGTTTTGAACTTATTAGGTTAAATGCTATGAAAACCTTTCACAGTACACGAGTTTAGTGTTTACTGGAATTAACAGAAAAATATTTGCTATGGCTCTATATATATACATAATATATAAAAGTCTAAAAATGCACATATTTTGGTTGATCATAAAACGCTAAATGTCCGGGAAACTAAAGGTAACTGGTATAAGAGCATATAATGGATCTTTGTGAATAAAATGGTGTAATTTAATGAGAGGTGATAACATTAGCAAATGTACTTTCCTCCTGCACTATTTGTTCTCCTATTGAGGGAAAGCTCCACCTAGTAACGTTATTAACTTACCCTACTTGATTTCTGGCGTTTATTAATCTATGCTGCGGGTGACCTGGCGGTCTAGGGGTAAGGTGTCAGACTTCTGTGCTGGCGGCCGGGGTTCAATCCTCGGTCCCGGCACAGATTTATCTGATTACCAAACTCTTCCTTCACCTCTGACAAGACATCTTGTGAATGTGGGGAATGCCAGGCCTCCACCGTGGTTCGGATTCCACGTTAAACTGTAGGTCCTCCATTTCATCTCACAATCACTCTACCATTACACATTAGCGTAAGTGCGTATAACCCGAACGGGTAGTAAGACGCGGTGCTAATAATAATAATAATAATTAATCTATGCTCGACTATTCTAGCTCCTTAAATCTACTACAGAATTTAAATAAGAGAAAATGTTGTTAGTTTGGCAAATTGGCCTGGGTGGTCTTGAGGGTAAAGTGCTCGCCTCAGGATCCGATGTTCGTGGGTTCAAACCCAACCAAGGTCGACAGATTTTTCTTGAGCGATAAGAATATGTAGCATCTCCTCCTTCAGATGGGAAGTAAAGCCGTCGGTCCCTTGTCGATTGAGACATGGAAAAAAAAAACTCGTAAGGTATGTGAAAATAGTTTTCCCGGTAAAATTGGTAGGCTCGTTCAGTTTCGCTCTTAGAAATTCTCGTGTGAGGACATCAGTCGGCGCAGAAAGTACGCGTTAAATACCAAATAATAACTTTATTTACACAATATCTTTCCATGACTTTAATTTATGTAAACGTTCAGCTAATGAAAATTAAGGAAATACAATTATTACCTTTAGTGCCATATTTTGTTAACTATTTTATAATAGAATTTTATCAGTAAATTATTTGATAATCTGGAGCTTAAACCACCCTGTCCTCTATCCCCTTCTAGAGCTCCAAGAATTTTATTCTTCCTCTCAAGTCATCTAATATATTAAACCACCTCCTTCCTAAGTTCCTCTTTGCCTCAACCTTTCCTCCTACGATATTTTGCAGAAGGCAGTTCCTCCTAAGGATGTGTCCGATCCAGTTTGCTTTGTACCGAAAAGACACATCCAAAATAGTTATCTTTCTTCTAGCTCTAGCAGAATAAAAACAATCCACAGGAAAATACTTATAAATGTTTCCAACATTACGAATTTTGTAAAGTCAAAAATTTACCATTTCCAGGTGAGTGTCACAATTATATATGATCTCATTGACTGTCATAAATTTTAAAGTCAAACATCCACGTAACATGTATGCATGAAAATTATTTCTGTAAAATAATTTCAACTGATTTAATGGAACTATAATGTAATCGAGATATAGATATCCCAAATGTCAACGTTTATACTTAAGATGTATTTCTCCTGAGGGCGTTAACACCATAAATATCAAACTAGCTACGGTGGCCGCACGGTCTAACGCGCAACTCTCGTAATAGACTAGACTGCCGATGACAGGGAGATCGGTGTTCAATACCAGTCGGTTGAACTGAGGAAGGTTTTTCATAAATAGTTTTCCACTCTCACGGGTACAATTCCTCTAAATTCATCCTTCCTCATCTATAGCACATTAGAGTAATTAGTTGGTGACCTGGCGGTCTAGGGGTAAGGTGTCGGACTTCTATGCTGGGGTGCGGGGTTCAATCCTCGGTCCCGGCACATATTTATATGATTACCAAACCCTTCTTTCACCTCTGACAATACATCTTGTGAATGTGGGGAATGCCAGGCCTCCACCGTGGTTCGGATCCCACGTTAAACTGTAGGTCCCTCCATTTCATCTCACAATCACCCTACTATTACACATTAGCGTAAGTGCGTACAACCCGAACTGGTAGTAAGCGGCAGTGCTAAAAAAAAACTAGTAAGGAAACAAATGAATGCGATTCTTTGTAGACCCGTTATGTTCATAAATCATACTTCAATTTTTTATCATCAATAAGTTAATTAAAACTATTTTAAGGTTGGCCCAAAATTTGCCCCCCCCCCCACCCCCCTATCCTCCTTGCTTCCTAGATACCATTCCTCCTTATATAACCCACTCGTCTCTTTATCACACTATATTTTGAAGTACAATATGCTCTAAGTTCCACTTCTATCATTTAACCCCTCCACCGCAAGCCGCCAGTGCGGAACATTTTCATCTCTATACGCAAGTAACAAGATTATTACCCCTTACGTTGTACACATTTTTCCACACCCCTGTTCCTTACAATACTGTATACACTTCTATACTGTTGCTCTTTTTATTTGTCTTATCCTAGTTTATTTGTTTTCTTTGGAACTGTGTGCGCCATTACGACTGCTAAGACTTCGCCTCGGGCTAACTCGGAGAAGAAGAGGAGGCTGGAAGAACAACGCTGTGGGGAGGAAAAAAAAGAATAAGAGGGGAAGAGAAAGATGCCCGGGCGAAAAAGAAGAAAAAAGAACACCCCAAAAACTTTTATTTTTTGTATTTTGTGTGTGTGTTGTTGTAAAAGAGAGGAAAAACTTTTTTTTTAAATGAGGTAGGAGTTAGGAAAGGGGGAGGGTGATTCCGACGATGGGAGATGAGAATTAGAGAAGAGAAACTTGAGCAGCTTAAAACGTTAAGGTTGTTGTTAGGATGAAAAAAAAAACTTCCTCATTTTGTTCCGTTGTCTCTGCGCTATACACCCACTGCCACCCTCCATACACTAACTTTACCCACCCCTTTCCCAAGTGTCCTGGTTTGAGCGCCGAGATAAACTTATCACCACCCCCCGCCTCCCCCTCAAACCGCGACTAACGACTTTCCATATCAAATTAATCGCATCTTGTTACAATCATTTTGTTGGACAACAATTCAAGGGTGAATGGTGTCAGCACTTCTTCGTCTATGGCTACACGGAGCCACGCCACAGTTAATCTACCCGCATTTGCGTGGAAGGAGAGTGGGAAAACATTTAGGAAAAACTACCCTCATTAGACCCCGATCGGGATTCGAAACCAGATCTCCTAGTCATTAGCAATACAATCCAACACCAGAGCGACTCCTAACAGCCAGTGGTTCTAAAACATTTTTTAGATTGTACCAAAAGTGTATTGTATCCCCAAATGACAAATGGCGGGTAGTCCACAGATAAGATTCCTCGCCACATTTGGTTCTCTTGTCATTTTGGCAATTTTCCCTCGAGAACCACCGCCTTAGACCATTCAGCCACTGAAACGGGTTATAATGTCCTAAAGTGCACTATTTCACTATTAATAGTGAGCCTCGAAACCTAGTGTTAGTCCCGCCGGACCCATTACTTTTGAATGTGGGTATCAAATGGCCCGGTTGGGGTCTTGTTTTAATTTAATTTGGGGGGGTATTTAACATTGCTGTGGACTCGGTACTCGACTCCTTCTAATGCATTATGGATGAGGAAGATTGAATTTAGAGGAAGTATACCCACATTTTCGCGGAGGAGTGAGAGAGTGGAAACCACCCTCGGTACACCCGACCTAGATTCGAACCACGATCTCGTCACCAGCAGTCTAGTCTACAGAGAGAGTAGCGCGTTAGATCACGCGGCCACCGAAGCGGGTTTCAAAAGTTATTAAAAAACAGAAAGAAAAAGGAAGAGAAACACGACTGTTGAAATATTATTTTTCTTATAATATTATTTGAGGTATTTAACGAGCACTCTCAGAACCGTCCAATTACATCAACACACGACTTATAAAGTAACTCCTATCCAGAACAGACATAACATCCAGATTCCCCCAACCCCACCGTTAATTAATCACCGTTAAAGAGGGAAAACACCTATATTTCACCGATAATATATATTTTTTGGCCATGCCGAGATTCAAACACAGTAGACAGACAAGCTGAGCTAGAGTGTCTGAACGAAAGGGGGGGTAATAAACAGAGCTGTAAGAAATGACTTGTTTTTTTTTTAACTACTGTAATGGAATGTAAAAGAGCCAAGCAAGGTAGGACCTTAACCTTAAATGAAGCAGCTCCAGTTGTAATTCGTTATTATTATTGTTATTATTATCATCATAATCATCATCGTGGTGGTGAGTGACCGCTAGGTGCCTGCATCATTCTCCTTGCACCTGCCCGGCCAACTCTAGTCCGTACTAGTTAAGTTGAGAGTGAATTAAAAAATAAATAAATTAAAAACCACCGGATCTCAGTCAGCCACCTTCCACGCCCGTTCTTTCGCGCTCAGTGGTTCAATCTTCCCTCCCCCCCAATTACTTTTTACCCCTCGCATCCAGCAAATAATGAGCAAAGGTGTCCAGCAAAACTGTAATAAAATTCCATGTTTTCCCGAGACAATTTCAAACTTTTCCAGCGGCTATACATATAAATATTTAAGTAGCCCCTATATTACAAACATTATTTTATTAATTATCGCGGTGAAGCTAGAGAATGTGTGGAATTCCAGTCCTCCACCGTGGTTCGGATCCCACGTTAAACTGTAGATCCTCCTTTTCAACTCACAATCACTCTACTATTACAAGTTGGCGTAAGGGCGTATAACCCGAACGGGTAGTAAGACGTGGTGATAATAATAATAATAATAATAATAAACTATCACAACTTAATGTAATCATATTTTTAGACACATACGTATTCTGAAATTATGTCATTCTATGAAGAGTTTAAAAGATTTAAGCACAAAGCGATGAGCCATAAGTGTTTTATGGCAAAAAAATCTTTGTTTTTGTCAAAATGAATAAAATATTGCTTTAGTATAGACATAGAGTTTAATTCTATTCACATGATGATATCAACAGTTATTTAATATCTGGCAAGGGTGACCTGGAATTTAATGACAACTTTTTCTCTTCATTTAAAAAGTTTCTCATCTAATGCCGCTAAGCTCTTGACAGATATTCAACAACTGTTGATATCACCAGGTGATATGTTTATACAGGACAAAACCTGCAAAAACACTGCCCTTCTCTCGCGTTTCCTACATCCCCACCTTAAAATATCGCCTAGAACGTAATCGAATTCTCGAGCATGCGCATAGCCATGACTCAACTTGGGCCAAAGACGCGCTGCGCTGTAGAGGGTTGGAAAGACGATACGAGAATCACAGGTTGACTTTTGAGATACGAGACTAGTATTGCTCAACTGTGTTGAAAACAAATTCGCCGTGTGTATTTTAACTGTTAATAAATATTATTTTGAACCGACGACAATAATAAAATAAAGAGTTTGTCTGTCTAGATCGGTGCGAGATATTTATAGCACGCAGAAGGATGAAACTTAAAAAATAGTAGCCCGTAGCACAAATATGTGTACCTTGAAGTGGGATCTTAAAATTTGGATTTGATCGTTTTAGATTAATTAAAAACTGGGTCGGAAGAAATAAAATGAGGATTTTGTTTTCTGTCTATTTGAAGCAAAAAAAAAAAGTTTCTCGGGGTAGCTACGCGGACCGTTGCGCGGTTATCCCGGGCAACGCCGGGTTTCAGTTGTAAATACAAGTTGCGTATTTTTTTTAATGAATATGTAAAAAAATCCGGAAATTTAAATTTTTGTATGCATTCCCCGAGCAAGTCAATCCCGTTTTCCTGATCGCTGGACACCTGATGAAGCTAGTCGCGTTAAAACTTCTCGCTTACACTCTCTAACCACCCAAGCTAGACCAGCGGGACCCCAACCAACCGAACGGTTCCCACAGACCCTTCTTACATTTTGAACAGACGAGCAGCGCATTCGCGTACCTCACAAACTGACAAGCGGCGCGAATTTAAATTATTTTGTTCTTTTTTAATAATAATAATAATAATAATAATCTACTTTTTTTAAACCTACTCAAACGCATTAAGTTTTGCATTCTGTAAGTATAATTGATATATAATACTTAAAAAAAGAATGTATCCGCAGAATTATGACCATGACCAGACAAGAGCATGAACCCCTGTCCGATGGAATGCGGATCCATTAGCCTCGATTCAAATAACTTTCAAATAACTTTAATTTTTAGCACCACGTCTTATTACCCGTTCAGTCTATCCACATATTTATCTACACTAATGGAGTGGAATGTGTATTAAATGTACCAGCATTTACGATTTACATAGAGGCAAAGTTCGAACCCAGAAGCGGATAAGTATTTTATTAGTTTTTTTGAGGAATTCCGTTTTTTAAGAACACAAAAACAATCCTTATTTCCCCCGTTTCGAGGTGTTTGACAACATGCAAACCCTACACAAACCGTTGAATATTTTAAGCCTCGATTGTATTCTAACGAGGTTCCTGCAAAACACTGAAAGCTCAGGCCAACATGAAGTGGCTTCACTCTCGCAATGGACTAGACTATCAATAAGACCGGGCTTCAAATCCCGGTCGGGTATACCGAGGGTATTTTTTCCCTGCGTGGTTTTCCACTCTCCTTCCACGCAAGTGCGAGCATTCTTCAACTAAATTTAACCTTCCTCGTCCCTAACACATTAAGAACAGTATTTAAACTACACAAGGTTTTTTTAATTTTATTTTTTAAATTTTCGACCTCGCTCCCTCTACGTGAGGGGTTGTAAGGTTTTAGACTAACCCCCCCCCCTCCTCTATCTTACACAATTTTGTAGGATTTGGTAAGTTAGATTATTTTAATCGTTTAGTTAAATTTTAGAATATTATAACTGCAGTAAGTTGAAATTATATAGTTAATATATTTATTTTCTAACAAAAGTTTTTATTGTCTTGCCATAAATACTTATTTAAAAAACCTTACGTAAGATGGATTTTGACCCCCCCCCCTCGACCTTCTCCCAAAAACCCCGGATCGCTAAGAAATATTTATTTTTATAAAGCACAGTGATATAAATATCAGAGACATGGCCGCCAAAAGCCGCACCTCAACCCTTGTTTTTAAAAAAAATGGAGGCTTTTTTTTGTTAGATTTTTGCCTTATATATTTATTCAGAATTTGGGATATTTTTTAAAAATGTGTAAGTTCGTTATTTAAATAAAGTGAAAATTTTTTATACCTTAACACTGAGTTTTCGTTTGAAAATCCGGACTATGTCAATCCTCAATTAGTACGAATCATCGACGTTTTATGCGTATAGCCCGAACGGGTATTAAGACGCGGCGATAAATAAAAATTAATGCGCGAGTTATTATTCTAAAAATACATCTGTTTGCATGCAGCGAATAAAATCCTCCGCTCATTGAACGAATGCCAACGACAAGCGGTTAGGGAAGGTTAGTCCACTCCTTAGGAACGCTTAATTTACGAGTAGTTCGGTTCCCGCAAGGCGAGAAACTGTCCTTGACTTATGACTGTGTTGGAACACTCGAACATAATAACCATTAATAAAAATTTTGGGTGTTTAGAAAGTCACGTTATAGTGTTTAGCCAAAACAGAGCTGCTAGAGTAGAATCGCACTAGGGAGGTTGGTCTAAAAAAGTAGTTTAATCTCGTTTTTTTTATTAAATGTTAAGTAAATACAGTATACTATTAATATTGTTTTACCGGCATTTTAGTCCGACACCTTAGCTCAGTCGGTAACATGTCTATCCTGCTTTGGATTCGATTCCAGGAAAGATAAACAAAATTTATCACCTTCTTTAAATTGAAAAATGACACCCAGACACGGGAATCGAACCCGGAACTATAGACTTAGTACGCCAATGCTCTACCTACTGAGAATATTATATTTAGACGCGGCTATAACCATAACTATCAAATATAATAGCTTAGCTATTTAATTCCCATTAGGTTTAGAAAGTGCACGTTAAATATTTCAAACAAAATTTTAAAAAGAATTTACCGGTATTGATACAATTTGTCAAAAATTATTGTTGAAGAATATGTGGCTTGACGTATGAATATGTTAAAATATTTTTTTTAACTGTAGTTTTTGTAAAAGTCAGTTACCTACTCTACCTACGATCATTCTATATAATACAGGAATGTATTTATCTTTTATCTATGAAGTATTCAGCTTAATTACTTTGTTATACATAGTGGGAGATAGGGGTTCGAATTCCGGTCCGGTGTAGTGAAGGTGTTTTTTCCTGAATGGTTTTACAATCTCGCCATTCAAATGCGGTAACACTTCCACTTTTTTAACTGTCAGATGTGTAGTAAGATTATAGTATACGAACCTTTTAGAAAATATATATTTTTGTAGACAACATCGATACAATTGCATAATATAATTAATTAGTAGACTATTGTTTTATAGATATTGAAAATATCTATCAAAAGTGATTGTTAAAATCGTACGATTTTTTTTTACGTAGGAATGAAAACTAGAACTTTTATAACTGTTAAAAATAAACGCCTTCCTATCTAAATCGGATTGTAGGCCAAGTTAGTCTGTAAGTCGTGTGCTGATAGAGTCTCTGTGTTTAGAAGGGCATTTTAAAAACTCCAATATAGTGATACAAATTGAGTTGGGTTTATTATTAAGTTTTCATAAAAGACGAAGACGAAATATAAAAAGGGGAAAATTAACATATATATTGCCAAAATAAAACTACAAACTGAGATAAAATGAAGTTCGAGGCATTTGTTACTGTCTGCTACGAAGTTGAAGAAGGTTTCATGCGTGGTACAAGCACCAGAAGTCACGTGGCCTGACGCGTCACACGACTCTCAGCAGACTGATTAGTAAGGGACAGGAAGGTCGGGGTTTAAATCTTTGTTGGATGCACTCGGAAGTTATCTTAAGTTAGTTTCAACCAGATAGACCCGTATTTCACCAATGATACATTTTAAGGCCATGCCGGGAATCGAATCCAAGACACTTAGCTCAATAGGCAGACATACTACCGACTGAGCTAAGGTGTCGGACAACCTAGTGGCTAAATATGGAAACATATATCTAATTTACAGTGGTGACAGCATTTACTTATTTAAATTATCTCTTTAACATTGAGCTTTTAACAGTTGATTTTCTAAAGAAAAAAATAGTATTTGCAAAGATTGAAAAAATTTGTTATTTATATAATTGGGCCTTCAATTATTTAGCCTAGGGGCCCCCACAGCTCTAAATCCCACCCTGGTTTAAACCCTGTGGTTTTCTCATCTTCTAACCATATAAATGCTATTACACTTTCTCTATTCCTAGCCCCTTGGATAAAAGACAATAGGCCACCTATCGGAGCGTTGAGAAAACCAGCAGCCCCACCAGTGGCGGCTCGTGTATAAGAACTGCAGAACCCCCTATTTCCACTTGATATTATCGATAACCTTTAATATAATGAGTCCTTTTTTCTCTAATTCTTTCTTTATTTATTTTTCTAGTACAATATATATATATATATATATATATATATATATATATATATATTCCTTAAGCTTAGTGGCAGTACTTCAGTAGCTAGCACCCAGTTTATGAAAAAGATACAAAAATCTTTGTATGGAACTGTGCGCTTCACAGTGCCAGCGACGTGGTGTTTGACTGTTGTGCGCATGCGCACATAGGAGGGAGTGGGGAGGAAGGATTTTTTTTTTACTCAGCGTGTGTTGTGCTTAAAAACCGTGTACCATATTCTTGAATGTGATAAAGTGTAGAATTAGATTATTATTCTGCTTCCAGCTATTCTATTTGATTCATTTTATTCGGTCGTTTTATTTAACAGAAAGAATAAATGCGCTTGCAGTACTTTCAATGGAGAAAAATTTCCTCAATTGTAATCCAGAGATCAAGAAGAAAATTATTAAATTTTTTGCGCAAATTAAAACAAGAAGAATGGATTTAATTTTTGAATGAATGATCAAGCTTGAACTGTAATAATTTAAGTTAAAGTAAGTAAAAATATAATTGTTAGATTTTATCAAGTTCCTGAATACATTTTCTTTTAATACATTTTTTTTTTCCTTTTACACAATTTTAAAACAAAGGTTAGACATTTTCTGGAGCAGCACCCCACTAATTTTAGCTACGAGCCGCCAATGAACCCCACGTTATTTAAAAAAGGGTATTTGTCATTTCAAAATTTGGTTCACGCCAAAACAGAGATAAAAACTATAAATGTTCTTTTAACATTAAACACTTTTATTTTTTTACATTATTGTCATTAAAAACATACTATATAATAAAAGGTAAGATAAGTTAATTTGTAACAATATTTTACGCGAAATGTCACAGTTATTATATCAAGCAAACGGTTAGAAACACTAACCTTTCTTTAAAAAAAATGTTATCTATTCCCAAAAGGGTATCCGGTATCGCGTTAAACAAAATATAATTTCAATTTTCTTTATGAGGCCTATATCGCTGACATAAATAACAAGCCAGCACTGAAAAAATAGACATGAAATATAGGAAATATATAAAAACAATAACGAGCTACAGATAATCAAAAACAATTTAAATTAGTAAATGAAGACACTTAGTTGATACAGTGAGGTATAGTGTTTGTAATTATTTATTTTTTTAACGTGTAAATCATTAATTTGTATAAAACCGTTCGAAAATAAAAGTATTTTTAAAATGAAGAAAATGATACAATTAAAGTCCCTAATCGTAATAAAGTTCCTTAAATTACTCTTCAAGTTAATAATAATAATAATAATAATAATAAACCCCGTGTAAACGAGCGGGTGAAAAGTATAAAACTACACGCGTACCAACCTACAGTCAGTCTTCCCTCCTTATCACACTCGATCAGTGAGCGGCAGGCCGGCCAACTGATTGAGAACGAGGACTTACGGGGCTATTTGTGCCCGTCACGTTGGCACTATCGCAGCTATAACTCCCAATCAAGGAGGGAGGCAAAAGGGCGGTGAATTGGGCGATTACTCGACTACTGGGAGGCAGCAAGGTAGAGTCAGGAACTAAGGGGGGAAAGGAGGGGTGGTAATATCCCACGGGACTCACTGCCCGCTTCCACCGGGATCACACGTCCAACATGGGGGGGGGAAGAAGCGGGGGAGGGGGAGAGTGCACGAGAAATACTGGAGCTTGTTTCATTATTCCTCGACGACCGTTTAAAAAAAAATGATCGTGAAAAATAAAATTCTAATCGCTAAACCGCTCAAATTTGGATCACGTGGAGGGAACTAATTGAATAAGTTAATTTACCAGTAGCTGCTTTAAATAATAAGCTACGGTCCAATTATTTGGAAAAGGACCGTGTAGAAATAATTACAAACATATTTTTTGCTATCAAAAATAACCTGCCTCGTGGTGTATTTGTCAGTATACCTGGATAAGAGCCTAAGGGTCCCGGATTCGATTCCCGGCTGGTACCTTGGTATTTTTCCTAAGGGGGAATTACCCTAACGGTCACCAAGGTTTAGTTAATTAGGCTTACATTAGGTTGTTACCACTGGTTTCACACCCTCATACTCACTATCATCATCATCATCATCACCTCATCGGGACATGGAAAGAGCCTCCATGGAAAGGATGAACGATTAGTACATTCGGGCGTCCCTCGGGCAATGGTACGCACATTAATACCGACTAATCTTTACACTGCTGGGCTACGAATGAGGTAGCCCAGACGCACGATAGTAAATTAAAACTTTAAAAAATAGAAAATCAACTAAATAACATCTTTAAAGACCTGCTTTGGTGGCCGTATGGTCTAAGGCGTCACTCTCGCAATAGATTGGACCGTCAATGACGGGGAGATAGGGGTTCAAATCTCGGTCGGGTGTAATGATGGGTTTTTCTTTTCTTAAATGGGTTTCTATTCTACCTCCACGCAAATGCGGATACACTTCACCTAAATTCCAAACCTACTTTAATTCCTGACACAATAGTGTAATTAGTACATAGCTTGAACGAATCGTAAAACACGGTATAAGGGAGAAAAAAGGATTTTCTGCCTTTAGTAATTTTAACGGTTCTTGAATGTTTGTCTTGAGAATTGTGGTAATTTGAACAAAAACTTTTTAAATAATAGCAAAAAATCATATTTATATTCATAAAACTAAACTAAACGTGTATAGTGAAGCATTATTTTATTTATTTTGGCAAAAAAAAGTTTTGTGTCTTAACTTACGCTTCCATCTTCCCCCCCCCCTAATTTTTTACATACTAAAAAAATTGTATTTGAGGTATTAACATGCACTTTTTGAACCGACTGATTTTATCAGCACACGACTTATGAACTAACTTACCAGTAACTCTAGAACACATACAACACCAAGCACTCCCCCCCCCCCCACCGCCACCCCGCAGTAAATTCATCACTGTGAGAGGAGAAATCTACATCTTTCCGATGATACAATTATTTTTTCGGCCATGCCAGAAATCGAACCCGGGAACCTTAACGTAATGGGCAGACACGCTAACAACTAGGATAACCGCCTCAGTGACGTATTGGCTAAACGCGCTAGTTTCTTGTGGAGTCAGACTGCCGAGGACGGGGAGATTGAGGTTTGAATCTCGGTCGAGTGAAATGAGGGTGGTTTTTTCCCTAAACGTTTTACACTCTCCTTCCACGCAAATTCGGGTTCACTTCCTCTAAATTCAACCTTCCCAATTCCTAGCCCATTAGCGTTATTAGTACTTAAGCGCGTATGACGCGCTACTAAATAAATAAAATAATAACAACTAAACTAAAGTGTAAGACCACAATTAATTTTTAAAAATGATTTGACATTAAAACATTTAAGATGCATTTTTTTAATATGGCATAGAAAAATGTAAAAAAAAAAACACACTCGGCGAATGTTCATTTCCCCTTTATATCCGTTGGTCGAGTTTTAGGGGCAGGGGAAGAGGGTGGGGAATATACCTCCCTTCCCTTTCAAGCCCGGGTAACATTAAGCGTGTAATGAATGACATGGAGGAGGGGGGTCGAAGGGAAGGGAGGGAGAGTTCCGACCCCTCAATCAGAATAGCCGTCCTATATACTACGTCAGTCGGTCGGAGCCATATCTCACAGATTCATCAATATTACCGCTGCCTGCACAGTATCAACACACACTTAACGTAATCATGTCAGAGAAAATTACACCCCTCCCCTCTCTTCGAACCCACCCTTCCAAGAGGAACCGAACGATTCGATTTCAAGATGGAATAGGGGGATGAGTTTGGTGAAAAGTGCGTCAGAGATATTTTCATCAGCAACTCAAGGGTCGGTTTCATAGTCAGACTTGAGTACGCCTCAAGTGGGCACTATTTTAAATACAGGATATCTTTTACAGTTAAGGTAATGGAGCGGTTTCGCACTTGTTAAGGCGTACTAAGTTTAACTTTGTATTCATTATATTAATTTGTTTGTGGTATTTAACGTGCACTTTCTGAACCGACTGATTATATCAGCACAAGAGCATTTCTATGAGCTAGAGGGTAAGGGCCGACCAATTTTGCCGGAAAAGGTACACATAACTTTCACGGTTCTTTTATATGCCACAATCTACATGGGGCTTCCCCTCCGAAGTAAGTTGTGCTACGAATTTGTATAGCTCAAGAAAAAAAACGTCAACCTCGGCTAGGTTTGAACCCACAAACATCGGGTCATGAAGCGAGCACTTTACCCCAAGATCACCGAGGTCGGCAAGTCTGATTATGAAACTGGCCCTATGACTCAGTGGTAATCAACATTATTTACCTTCTCATATCAAGAGAAAGTATTGTGATCGTGAAAAATCTATCTGTATATTATGACTTTTTTTTACGTATTATGTGAACAAGAACCCAAGAGAGTGGATTTTACAACTATATATTATATGATATTATATTAATATATAATAATTAATATAATTATATTTTATTAATATATAATAATTAATATAGTTATATTATATTAATAATTATATTATTATTTGTCTGTCTGGCCCTGGCCACGGAATCTAAACGGTTCGATGGAGTTTTCTAAAACTTTATATTTAGATATGATAGGGCTATACCACAAAACAACAGCAACAAATATACCCCAACCCTTCAATTGGGGGTAGTTTACTTTTGAATAATTTTATTTTAATTACAAATTTTTCAAAAATGGCTCTAACGATTTTGTTTAAAATGCATTTCTTGGATTTGTTTGACATGACAACTAGCACTATACAATTGGTTTTTGGCCAAAAATTTGTTGTTTCAATACTTGAAATTACAAATTCCTCTAATGATTTGGTTCCAAATGGGTATCTTGAGAGTGTTTTACATGAAAAATAATCCTGTATACACTGTATAGGGTAAAAAATACGATAAAGGGTCGTTTACTGATGAGTAATTTTTGGAAAAATCCATTTATCTTAAAAATGGCCAAACGATGTTGCTTTAAGATTTTTACCTGGCATGAACATGACTAATAAAGCTGTTTGCTTGTTTTTGGCGAGAAAATTCGGTTAATGGTAGTTTAATGAAGACTTTTTTTTTAAATTTGAATATTAAAAAAAATCGCTTAAGTGATTTAGTTCAAAATGGGTATATATTATGTTTATTGTATTATATATAGTTATATATATTTGTTTTTCTAAAAAAAAATTAATAGATGTTAACTAATGACTGAATTTTGTAAAGTATGATTATTCTTTTTAAATAACTCTATAATTTTGATTCAAAGTCGGTATCGGGGGACTATTTTACATGATCTATAATAATTAATAATGTATCTTTATTCATTTAAAATCAATTAATTTAAGGGTAGTTTACTTACATACTTATAGAAAATTCGATTTTTTTTTTTAAATTGACCTTGAAGATTGAACTCAAAACAGGAATAGTTTTCATTATAGACAAGAATAAGTTTTTATTTTTACAGATAAAACTTTTTTAAGGTAGTTTAAATTATTATTATTATATTATTATTATTATTATTATTAGCACCGCGTCTTACTACCCGTTCGGGTTATACGCACTTACGCTAATGTGTAATGGTAGGTGATTGTGAGATGAAATGAAGGACCTACAGTTTAACGTGGAATCCGAACCACGGTGGCGACCTGGCATTCCACACATTCACAAGATATCTTGTCAGAGGTGTAGGAAGGGTTTGGTAATCAGATAAATCTGTGCCGGGACCGAGGATTGAACCCCGGCCGCCAGCATAGAAGTCTGACACCTTACCCCTAGACCACCAGGTCACGGTAGTTTAAAGATAATTTATTTTTGAAAATTTGAATTTTGTCAAATATATATATGAAGAATTATTTTATTTAAAAAAAAAATATATATATAGTGGATATTGTTATTAACAAGATGACGTGTTTCTTTTAATGAGGAAAACATACTTAAGGGTAGTCCTAGTTTACTCAAAACCCAATTTTGAAAATATCTTTTAAGTCATAATACACAAAATAAGAAAGTTTGTTGCGCTATTTTTTCATACAAGTTTATTTTAGCACCACATCTTACTAACCATTCGGGTCATATGCCTATGTACTAATTACGCTGATGGTTTGAGGGCAATTTAGGTTGAATTTAGAATAAATGTAACCGCATTTGCGTGCGGAACACCATTTAGGGGGGGGGGACTCACCACTCGATTAGAATTCAAACCTCGATCTCCCCGTAATCAACAGTCTAGTCTACTAGGAGAGTGACGCCTTAGACCATGCGGTAACCGAAGCGGGGTGTAGTAGAGGCGGGGGACGGAGGTGGGAGGGGGAAGCAAGTACGTTGTCTTATGCCTGAACGCGGTCTAGAGTTCGCGTGTTTATCAAGTGAACGTTAAATATCCCTAAATAATCACAAAACAGCGGCACTAAGCGCACCCCGCCAAGTGTTTTGTTAGCTTCAAGTTGGCAGCGCCGAGTGACAGGGGCACCGCGCCGCGACGATCTAATGCGAGGAGAGTGCTTGTTATTGTGTTGTCGTTATGGGTGGCACGACCCCCCCCCCCCCTAAACCCCTTTCCCTTAGTCCCCTGCACTGCAGACTTGATAATATAACTGTGTCACATACTCAAAATGTTGGAAAACTTCATATTCGAGTTTGAAAGTGTACAATCACGAACAAAGGTCGACCAAAAGATTAGAAAAACCTAAAAAAAAAAGCACCGGAAAAAAGCACCGGAACACCCTACTATACAATGATTTAATTACGTGGGAATGACTGTCTGAAAGCACGCCTTTAATTCCTTTCAAAATCCTTCTCTAAGATTCTGGTAGGGGGAAAAAAAGGCCATTTAGTTGGGAGTGTAGGGGCAGCAAAAAACTGTCAGAGGTTTTGCAGTTTTTATATTAAAACATTTCTTTGATAAAAAGAAATCAAATAGTTATTCAGTATATTCAAAGAGTTTAATTTTCTTCACATAGTGATATCAACAGTTCTTGAACCCGCATCGGTGGCTGCGTGGTCTAACGCGCCACTCTCGCAGTAGACTAGACTGCAGATGACGAGGAGATTGAGGTTCGAATCTCGGTGAAATGTACCAAGGGTGATTCTTCTAAACTTGCCCTCCACTATACCTCCATGCAAATACGGGGAACTTCCTCTAAATATAACCTTTCTAATCTCCAAGACCATTAGCGTAATTAGTATATAAACGTATAGCCCAAACGGGTAGGGTACAGTTGTTGATATCACCATGTGAAGAAAATTAAACTATGTTTGTACTGGAGAAATATGTTATCTATTGTAAAAACCTGCCCTTAACCCATGTTCCCGTAATATTAATAATAATCAAAAAGTACTCACCATGCCATTGTCTATGTTGCCATAAGGAGACTGGAAACCAGGTTTATCTGGAACAAAAAGACGATCCAGGTCACACAAACCGACAGTGGCTTAGTTAGGCTTAGGCACACGCGTCTTCACCATCACAAGACGAAGGTAGTTTTAACTCTAAAACCATTCGAGATCACAACTTATATCATTAAGTTCATCAACAGATAACCTCCTATTACCATGATCATGGGGACAGAATTGAAACAGACATAATGTAACAAGAGAAGATAATTATCACCCTCCCCCTTTTGTTTTAATAGTAGCTGTTTCCCTAAATCCTATAACGACCAATGAGGACATGGCGAGATTCCGGACAATATCCTGTTGAGTTTACGCAAGAAACCGCAACCATCGCCCCCCCCCCCACCCTTTACTTCTCATCATTGTACCCCTCCAACCTACCCCTACCCCCACCCCCACCAAGAACTGTATTTGTATTTATAAACTTGGATAATAATTAGGTAGCCTAATCTTGGGCACAAAAAAATTGTTTAAAATAGGCCAGGTAAATAGGCACTTAAGGGGGGGGGGGGGGAGAGAACACAATAAGCAATGTAGAATTGATTTTATTACCTAAGGCCAATTCACATTTCTGTTTTTATGTTTGTTTTTAGCACTACGTCTTACTACTCGTTCGTTCGGGTTATACTCATATTTTGTACTAATTACGCTAATATGTCAAGAGGTTAGGAAGGTGAAATTTAGAAAGAGTGTACCTGCACTTGCGCGGAGGGAGGGTAAAAAACCATTTAGTAAAAAAAAAAAAGTACACCGGACCGAGATTCGAATACCGATCTCGCCTTCAACACAGTCCAGTCTGCTGTGAGAGTGACGCCTTAGACCATTCGACCCCTGAAGAAGGTCATATTAAGTTTTTATTATTATTAGCGCTGGTCTTACTACCCGTTCGGGTTGTACGCACTTACGCTAATGTATAATGGTAGGGTGATTGTGAGATGAAATGAGGACCTACAGTTTAACGTGGAATCCGAACCACGGTGGAGGCCTGGCATTCCCCACATTCACAAGTTGTGATTAATACACGTCTTGCCAGAGGTGAGGGAAGGGTTTGGTAATCAGATAAATCTGTGCCGGGACCGAGGATTGAACCCCGGCCGCCAGACAGAAGTCTGACACCTTACCCCTAGACCACCAGGTCACCAATCACTAGATAATTCACTAGATTTTCAGTAGGGAAATGGGTTATATTTTCTAAAAGAATGTTATTTATTACGTTTAAAAGCAGAGTTAAACTTCCGATTTGTGTTCATTAGAAGTGATTTTAATAAGTGTGATTTTTAAACCTACTCCGAACAATTCTGTCCAAAACTTGCAATTTCTAAGAAAATGGATTCTATCTTTCAACAAGAAAAAAAATCCATACCGTATGAAAAATATAAAGAGGCCAAAGCCGAAAAAGGCATGTTAAGGGGCTTGTTCATAAAATAGACAAAAACCAACAGAATGGACAACAGAGGTACTGAAGAATTGCAATTGTACTTGTTTTAACAAGAAATGGACAAATATCTCAACTGCTTATGTTTTACAATCAATAAAAAGAAAAGACAAATAGGCTAAATTATGTCCCTAATAATAATTTATATAAAACAATTTTACATAACTGATTATAAAAATACATAGCAGCTTGTTGATATTATTTCCTCTTCCATCTTTTAGTGAAATAATCTGTGTATTATTTTCTGCTTTTACGTATTGGTGAATTTTTTTAAAATTTAAGAACCGTGCACAATTAATCTAAAAAACAGGTAGCCCGAGTACGCATGATCAGGAGTTTAATGTACTAACCGGTGACTGGTGGTCTAGGGTAAGGTGTCAGATTCTGTGTGCGGCCGGGGTTCAATCCTCAGGTCCGGTACAGATTTATCTGATTGCCAAACCCTTCCTTCACCTCTGACAAGACATCTTGTGAATGTGGGGAATGCCAGCCCTCCACCGTGGTTCGGATCCCACGTTAAACCGTAGGTCCTCCATTTCATCTCACAATCACCCTACCATTACACATTAGCGTAAGTGCGTATAACCCGAACGGGTAGTAAGACGCGGTGCCAATAGTAATAATAAAGTACTAACGAACAAGAAGCCAATAAGTCGACCTCTGTGGACTTGCGGTAAAGTGCTCTCACCAGGACCCGATGTTCGTGGGTTCAAACCCGGTCCTCCAGAGATTAATCTTACTTAGAAAATATGTCCTATATTCCGATTCAAATTCGCTTCGAAATGAATAAGTGAACATCGCACACTCCTAATATACTAGGGATAACAACGATATATCGATACCTACATTTTTTATCGATGTTTTAGTATGCAAAATATCGATAGGTTTCACGCCTTGCGAATAAAGAATAAATTAAACTAGTTTTTTCCCCCTATTTTTACTAACAGAGACATTTTTTATTTATTAAATTTGTTTGCTGACTCAATGACTAAATAAAACACAAAATATGAAAAAAGGGCAAAGGAAAGCAGCTTAATACCGCCATTCCAGTTCAAGCAATGCAATTCAATATATTGAAAACATTCGATATATCGATATATCGTAGCGTTTAATTGTTGCCTTGCGCTATATAAAATGATGAATATCGATACATAATTCATGGCTTGGAGAAGAGAAGGGGGTGAGGGGAGGGTGGCGAGAAAGGTCCAATGAAGTTGACACGTCTTGTCAGCGGCCAGAATTACCCTCCAACCAACCAACGCCGGCAAACTAGAAGGGAGGAAGTTGTGTGAAGCTTCACTGAGAGCAGAATATTATGTTCGAGTGGCGCAGACGCTTTATGATGACCCATGATGCAATGCAACGCTAACAAAAACGGCTGATTATCTTTTAGCACCGCGTTTAACTACTCGTTCGGGTATGGGTAAAGTTATATTCATGGAAAATGTACCTACATTTGCGTGGAGGTGGGTGAAAACCCTCAGTACACCTGACCAAGATTTAACCTCTATCTACCCGTCCTCGGCAGTCCTGCGAGAGAATTATATAGTTCAGAAGAAATGTAGCAGCATTAGCGGGTAGGGAGAGAGACAAATTAGGGGTGTACCCCGCACGCATTGGAACCCTATCACCGGACTGACGCCTCCCAGCTCTCGACCACGACAAAGGCCCTGTAAGTAGCGGTAAATCCATATAGCGGGCCCCTACGTCTGTATCGTAATGTGGCACACCACAACTTGGGGGGGGGGGGTTTACGTGAGAGTCCCGCGTTGGAGACCGGCTCCCCCTCGGGCTGACCAGGAGAAATTCCTTCGCCTTGTTTCACTTCCGGGCGACAAACCCCGAGCGGGGTACTTGCACCCGGGTCTTACCCCCCCCCCCCTCCGAGGACGAACATCCCTCCTTCCTCTCTAAAAGCCAATCGTCGATTAAGGTGGGATTGAAGGAACGCGGAAAAAGGTCCGTATTTTTGAAATTTTTGTATAACAGAAAAACATTTTCGATTAAAATATAGCTTCAGTGGAAGAACTTATTTCGTACCAGAATACTACTATGGACTCGCTTCGGTGGCCGCGTGGACTAAGAGGTTTGCTTCACTCTCACAAGAAACTAGACGGCTGATGACAGGGAGATCGGTGTTTGAATCCCGGTCGGGTGCACTGAGGGTGTTTTTCCTAAATAGTTTTCCACTTTTACTTCACGCAAACGCAAGGTACATTTCATCTAAATCAACCCTTCCTAGTTCCTAAAAGCATCTACGCAATTTGTACATAACGTATAGCCCAAAAGGGTAGTAAGACACGGTACTAATATATAAATCAATAAACGATTTAATTGAGAACAGTGAAACATTTATAACATATATGAAGAGTACAGTAGAAAACCGAGCAAAGTCACATTACAGTCATTTTCCAGGGCAACTTTTATATATGTAAAACAAGGAACCCGGATTTTTTTTTCCTTCTAAATTTAATTTAAATATGATAGATACTTCTTTTTACTATAATCTTAAATGTCATTAAAAAGTATCATGATTGTCTAACAGATGGCAGCAATAACTCAATTTGAGTCAAAACTTAAACGTTCCTCCTTTTTTTCCTGTACCCTGCACATGAAAAAAAAAATCAAAAATATTGATTTCAAATTATTTCTAAAAAAAACTGATCCCAATTCAGTTTTTGTCAAGTGAAGGTCACAGGAAACCGCACTTCGATGTTATTTCCGGTTCGGACGTAATCTTCTATTTAATATCCCGGTTAATCGATCAGGAGATTGATTCTTACCTCAAGTGCTTGTTATTCGTGTGGGTGGAGAGTGGATGACCCCGGAGACTAGACTATAAATACGGCTCTAATATCCAGATGATTAAGAGACTCTTAGTTCGTCTCCGGGCGTCGAGTCCATTTTTATTGCTGTAAGAGACTTGATGGTAATAAAGCTATACCAACCAACCCAGCGACCGCCGTCGTTGGCGATGATTGTGCCAACATTTGCGGAGATAGGGTGTCATGTGGTCAGCACAAACAAACCCTCCGGTCATTAATCTCAGTTTTTAGACCGGAGATGCTACTTATTTATTAAAGTAGCTCCTCATTTGTCCTCGCGGGGCTGAGTTTGACCCCCATTCCTGAACTAATTCTTCACAGAAATTCTGGAAGCGCCGGGGACCGAACCCGGGACCTCTGGATCAGTAGTCAAGAACGCTGACCTCCAGACCAAAGAGGCGGTCAAGTTAGTGTGTAAATCGTTCGTCCAATGGATAAAAGCGCCAGGGTAATCTAATCTTGATCTAATGGTTCAGGTTGAGTAGATTTTAAAGGAATTTCCCCATTGATTATTAGCTTGGAAAAAGGATGATACAAACTCCAGTGATAAATCACATTTGAAAAACTAACTTTAGTCAACGAGGTCAGAAATGGGATTCTTGTACCATGTGGCCACCGGTGCAGGTTATCATTAATTTACAAAATAACCTCAAATGTACCCAGCTGAGACAAAAACCCAAAATCTCAGATAGAAATTTTAAAAAAAATAAGTAAATTAAGCCTGCAGGTTTAATATCGTTTCATCAAATGAAGCGTTGTTAAATTTGAGGCTTTGAGCTCTCTTTGGCTTTTGACGTTTAGGAAAAAAAAACAAAAAAAACATGTGTCTTCTTTTATTCTATATTTCAATAAAACAACTAGAATCGTCTGAGGCTTCAAAATATATTTTTTTCTTGCACCGCGTCTTACTACCCGTTCGGGTTATAGGCTTATGTACTAATTATGCTAGGGTTTTAGGGATTTGGAAGGTTATATTTAAAGCAAGTGTACCCGCACTTGCATGGAGAGAGACTGGAATACCATTTTGGAAAAAAAGTACACCCGACCGAGATTCGAGCCTCAATCTCCCCGTCATCGGCAGTCGTAGTCTATTCCGAGGGTAACGCCTTAGACCATGCGGCCACCAAGATGTGTCCACTCTCACAATTACTAGATTGCTGGTGAGGAGAGATCAGGGTTCAAATCCCGGTAAGGTGCACTGAGGGTGGTTTTAATTAAACAGTTTTTCACTCTCCCTCCACGCAAATTCTGGCACACTTCTCTAAATTCAGCCTTTCTCGTTCCTTGTACATTAGAGTAATTATTACATACGCGTGTAGCCCAAAGGGGTAGTAAGACTCGACGCAAAAATAAAATAAAAACTACCCTAACATTTTCTTTTAGATAAAATTGTTAAGATGAAAATTTCTCAATTTGATCTTTGAACTGTTAAAAACTTTAGCTCCTTCAGCAAATTAGTTGTAAACCGTGAGAATAAGTATCTTAAAAAAAACACCTCTCCTAGCAACGTTCGAAAACTCTTTCAAGTGGTTAAGAAGAAAGAAGAGAAAAAAGAAAGAAAGGAAAGAAAAAGTCAATGACTAGACAGATAACCTTAGATAAATCCGTCACACATGACAAGAAAATCAACTTCTGAAAACCGCAAAGTCTTCTTGATAAATAACACCAGAATAGGAACGGTTCATTAAAATACGCTCAACGCCAATAAAATATAAATTATGCGCTGAATTAATTACTATCGCGTATAATTATACAAGTAGTTAAATACTTTCCTGTTAGGTCATGTTTGAGATAACCGGGGCTTGACAATGATTTGATAGAAGATGATTGACAATGGTTTAATAAATAAGTCTAAACAATCTGGTACAATAACATCATATTGGATATAGCTTCTTCATCAGTAATAGTTTTTTGTTTTATTTGCGGTATTTAACGTGTCATATGACTTATAAACTAACTTAAAGCTAACATACACAACAATCAGTCCTCAGAAACGTTAATTCATCACTTTGAGACGGGGAAACAATATTTCACCAATAATAATACCAAAATCCACCATCCAGGAAATAGAATCAAGGAAACTTTACTTAGAAATCAGACAAGCTACCGCTAATAGTTGTCAGACTTAAATTATTCAAATTAAAAAGTTGCCCAGATGTCGATTGGAATCTTTGTGTGTTTGTTACTAAACTTTCAGCCTACCCGCATATATATTAATTGGGTAGGGCGAAATAAGGTAGGATTTAGGATAAATATACCAGCGTTTAAATTGAGGGGGGTGGGGGGTGATAAAGCGTTTATAAAATAAATATCCTCAGTTCACTCGACCCGGATTCAAAGCCTGACCTCCCAATTATCAGCAATTTAATCTTTTGAAAGGGTGACGCCTTAGGGTTTAGACTTTAGACCGTGCGCCTACCAGTTCAGGCCGGTTCGAATCCTGGCCGAGAAATGTTTGAGAGATGAAATATAGTCTAGTTTTACTATCCCTATAAAAAAAACAAGGAATCCAAATTTTTCAAAAAATATGTTTTGTATTTTTAAATGTGGGAATAATTTACGGGTCCGTCTCACATAAGATTGAATTGCTGGTGACGTGAAGGTCCACACTCAAATCTCACCTGGGTATATTCAGGAGGGTCTCCCTCGTGTGATTTTTCGCTGTGGTTTAATTATCCCTTACACAAGCTACGCATAACCGAGCGGGTAGTAAGACACGGTGTAAAATAATTAACATCCTTGCAGGTATTGTAGGCTGAAGAGTCTACAGTTTGATTTACATAGGAAGCCCGTTATTCGAGAACAGGAAACTCATTTTGCCATAATGGTGGAAATAAATATATAGTAGAGCGTCGATAATTCGGATGTCAAAAATCCAGATCGCAAAAAAAAAAATCTATAAAAATAACCACAGTAGTATCAATATCAAAGACATGGCCGCCCAAATCTTCACCTCAAACCTTGTAAAAAAAAAAATTGAAGAATCTTCGTTGTTAGATTTCTGCCTTATTATATTTCTTCAGAATTTGTGATCTTTAGCAAACAACAACAAAAATATGTAAGTTCGTTATTTAAATAAAAAGAAAATGTTTTTACCTTAACACTGAGGTACGCCCATACTTACTTTTTATTTTTGGTATAGTTACTGTACTTTCGAAAATCCGGAATGGGTCGATCCCCAATTAGTCCGAATCATCGACCATCTACTACATTACAATTATTGTATTTATATTCTCGGCCCATTTAATATTATAAAGAAAACTATGCAGTAATCCATAAGGAAGTATTATTGTAACGGTTTAGATTAACTGTATAGTTAATAAATCAAATAATACGTATTTTATAGAATGCCAACTTTTTGTGACTTTCGATCAATGTTGGTAGTCTCAAGTGAACTTCTTATAAAAAATCAGGGTTCAGGTATAATCTGATTTTGGTAAGAAAAACAGTTTAGAAAATTCAAACATATTTCTTTGCGGCCAACATTGATAACATTATATAATATTTGTGTGAGTTTATAGGTATAGATATTTTATAAAAAGTGGTAGCCGTAGATAACAGGACTTGATGTATGAATATATTAAAATTGTTTTAGTAGCTTTAGTAACTACCAGATATTGTTCTTTCCTCCAAAATCAGGGTATATCAAGACGAACCTCTATTCAAATACTAGAGACCGACTTCTAGGTCCCCGTAACCACCCGAGAGAAAAAAAAAGGATCTTTCCAAAGTAAGCAGCGATGGACGGAAGATTTCTCCAGAACTATTGGACGGTCGGTTGAAACCTTGTCATTCCGAGAGGTCAAGGAAGGTGAATAAGTGGGGGGGAGGGAGGGGGGAGATGTCGGTCCCAGAGGGAAGGCCTGCACCGGACATCGTCACCAGAAGCTAAGACTTCAGTTCCCGACCGGCGGATGACACACCAACACGGTCGCAATCACCCCCCCCCCCCCAAAGTTTCACCCCCGTTCCTCCTCCTCTTCTTAGATAAACCTTGTACTCAAAACAAAGGGGGTTAGAAGAGGGAGAGACGAAGAGTGGTTGTCTTTTTGTTACCTCAAACCACAGCAGCAATCAACACAACGTTTTTCTTTAGTTATAAGAACCCCCTCTCCACGATATTTTCCAAACCCATCTCTTTTCGAATTGACATTTCCCTTCGGTGTCTAAAGTGAGCCGTTTCGAAGGTAAATACGTCAACGTCCTCGGTAATTGAGAAGCGCTTTTGTAGTCTAGCTCTACTTAAAAGAAAATATTTAAAAAATGGCGGGTTTTTCTTATTAAAAAAAATTAGTTTCCAACATTATATACGTCGATGTGTCGAGCCAAGGCCATCTTTAGTAAAAGGTCGGGAGATCCTTAAGTTTGGCAACACCGCGCCCGGGGCCTGATCAACTTATACACAGCCACGTGCTCGACATCCAATACGGACAAGCCTACTTAAAGACGGCCGTGATCTAGCAGTTTTTTTTTTTTTTCTTTTTCTAGAGAGACACGTTACTAAGGGCAACCAACGGCCATTGCTTGAAGCCATCCCCAAAATAAGTAGCTCCCGATACTTGATTAGCTCTGGTTGACGGTTTCGCTTTAGAGCCCGGGTCCCCACTTGTAAAAGGTCCTCGTATCCTATCCCCGACGGGATACAAGTATCCCGCTTCTAGCAGGTATTTCATCGTCGCATCAAAGGACGCTAGGATACGACACGCCTGGACGCGCTCCGAACCAAACATTTTAGCGGACGGGCCTTTCGGCTGCTGCCCTATTCCGGACCTCCAAGACCGAAGCGTCTTACCGATTGGGATAATTAGGTTGATTTCGATGTTTGCTTTAAAGGTTGCGTCCCCAACCCTTATTCTCGTAATATGATTTAATTACTTGGTGAAATGAAACCGATGAAATTAAATACACAAAATATTGGTTACTATCCTGTGATGGGTGAAATGTAATTTTCATATTTGAATTTTTGTTAGAAAGGATTTTTTTTCCCCTTAGGATGTGGGCGAGTGGGGATTATCAAAAATGATGATGCTTTATGGGTGATTTATAAAATACGCTGTTTAATTTAAGTTATGGAAAGGGAGAGGGGCTGGTAGGAATAGTGAGAGCTTGGAGCTTGGTTGGAACGGGGTCAACTCAGACTCGCGAGTAAAGATAAGGAGTTATTTGAATGAAAAAGTATCGGCTCCGGTCTAGAAAACTGTGATCAACGGACGAAGGGGGTTCGTTGTGCCAACCACAAGACACCCTCTATCCACAGAAGTCGGCACTATATTCGCCAACAGACGTTGTGGAGGAGTTGTATCGGAGGCAATTCTTTCCACCGCTACGACACACTCATTAAGGAAATTACGCGTCCGTCACATCAACGATCGAACCCGCCAAGATTTTGTCTCAACAATGTCCGTGTGTGTTCATCACCCGTTAAAGCGCTGATAGCTACGAGGATATGATCCAAGGGTGGACACGGTTTAACAAGATCTAGGGTATTTCATTAATATGTATCCCCTATTTAACCATCATCGTCAACCCTCTTGACATATCTTCGCGGCAAGTCAAAGGTAGACCTTTGTGTCAAAGAAAGGTCTTGCGATCTCAAACCTCGACTAATCCGAAGACGGCAGAGGGGGAGGTTAAGGATAAGACACCCGTGGTCCAACGCCGGAGAAAGTAACAAAACTCACCCTGTCCCCGGGGTCAAAGTTTAACGGAAGATTATCTCTAGACGACCCGCCCTGCCATTGACACAACCGAAAGGGTTCCACCTCGCTGAATACGGGCAGATCTTTCTCGAGATTATTACAACTGCTTCCAAACTGTCGCCGGCAGTTAAGATCGTAACTTTGACTTGGACTTTACATTACGACCCCGTCGTAATCTTAAATAACTCGTTAAAAGGGTGAGGGGGAAGGAGGGGACCGCTGAAATACCGACACCCCCCTCCCCGGTCAATGGCGGACCTTCTCATAAACAAGTTAATAATTCTACTGTAGTTTCTGGGACGTTTCAGACAAAATGGTCTAAGCTACAATATATGTATTAATGATGCCCACCTTTGTGTAATCTGACCCCTATTAACTCATGAACTGTTAACTGCCCTCTTTGGTGGTCGCATGGTCTAAGACACCACTCTCGCAGTAAACTAGACCACCGATGACGGAGATATCGAGGTTCGAATCTCGGTCGGGTGTACTGGAAGATTTTTCCCTAAATGGTTTTCCACTCTTTCTCCATGCAAATTAGGGTACACTTTCTCTAAATATAACCTTCCTAATCCCTAAAACCATTAGTGCATAAGCGTATAGCCCTGACTGGTAGTAAGACGCGGTGCTAATAAAATAATAGCAAGGACAATCAAAATATTGTTTATTTGTTTCAAGTGAAAACAGATTACAAATAAAAAGTATTATTATGTTTGGCCTTTATAAAGTTAAAAAGAGAATTTTTTCCTTCCTTCTGTGTGAGTGTGATGTATATATATATATAATGAAACCCCATTTGCGTGGCGTTGGAGTGGAAAACTAACTAGGAAAAAACAGCCTCAGTACTTGATTAGGATTTGAACCCTGAGCTGCCGGTCATCGGCAACCCATTTTAATACCAGTGAGATGGGTGTGTGTGTGTGTGTATATATATGTAACCACACCTACTAAGTTATAAGTATTAGTGAAATCAGAATAATATGTGGCGAATAGACGAGCATTTTTGTGACATATGTACATTTCAATAAATTTGTACTTATAAAAATTATAGGCTCACACAAAAGTGTATTGCCGGGCCTCATTTAAGATACATTTTGTGTACAAAACGTGTGTGGTTAAAACTGCAATTTGCCTATATGTTACAGCAAAAAAAGTAACAAGTATCCAAGATAAACATAAATAAATTATTGAAACTGAATATTTTCCAACATTCAGTTTGTTCTTTATGGTTGTGGAATATATTCTATTCTTACCTTCCTTTTGGGTGTACGAAAACAAATAATTTAGGAAAATATCTTATCCAAAAGGAGATTTAGATAATGGAGAGTAGAGGAGGTTACATAATGATGCGCTACATTATCTGTAATGTTAAAATGTAGGGTAAGTAAAGCGTGCAGATCACGGTGGGAAGACATGCAGCACAGATAGGAAACACTAGAGCCATGTTCGGAGAGAGAGAAGAGAAGGAGTATTGACTGACAAACACAATGGGAAGACCTAGACTCAGATGGAAGGATGATATAAGAATGGACCTGAAAGAGATACGGTGTAATGAGGTGGACTGGATTTGGTTGTCTTAGTGAACACGAAATCAGACCGACGTGGTAAAAAGATTTCTTCTCTGCCCTATTCGATATCGATACTTGGAAAGAAACCGGTGATTATTTTCCCCCCGCCAAATCTTAAAACACGTTCGGGTTACATGGATATATAGTAATTACTTTAATGGTTAATGGTGAGGAATGTTATAGGGAGTGTACTAGCATTGGCGTGGAAATATCAAGGGGGGAAAAACCACCCCCATGACATCCGGACGAGATTCGAATCCCGACCTCCCTGTCAACCGCAAACCAGACAAAATGATTTTGACAGCTAGAGCACGTGCCCGGCAGCACTAATGAAACCAATGGTACATCGGGCCGCCGGGGCAGGGTGAGGGGTCCACTTGTGTGGATGAACCCTTTTCACCTCAGTCGCGTGTGCTCGCCACGTGTTATTAACAAGGAATCCACTAAACGGTCGCCGGGAAGGTTTGAAACCAAGCAAGGTGTAGAGACTGTGCAAGGTTAGACCACACAACTCACGCAAGGTAGAGAGACTGTGCAAGGTAAGACCACACAGCTCACGCAAGGTAGAGAGGACTGTGCAAGGTGAGACCACACTACTCAAGCAGGTATAGAGACTGTGCAAGGTGAGACCACACTACTCACGCAGGTATAGAGACTTGCAGGTGAGACACACTACTCACGCAGGTTAGAGACTGTGCAGGTAGACCACCTACTTACGCAAGGTATGAGATGTGCAAGGTGAGACCACACAGCTCACGCAAGGTATAGAGACTGTGCAAGGTTTAGACCACACTACTCACGCAAGGTATAGAGACAGTGCAAGGTGAGACCACACTCAGCAAGGTTAGGACTGTGCAAAGTTAGACCACATACTACGAGGTGTAGAGACTGTGCAAGGTTAGACCACACTACTTACGCAGTTAGAGACTGTGCAAGGTGAGACCACACAGCTCACGCAGTAGAGAGGTGTGCAAGGTGAGACCACACTACTCATCAGGTATAGTACTGTGTAAGGTGAGCACACACTCACGAGGTATAAGACTGTGTAAGGTGAGCCACACAACTCAGCAAGGTAAAGAGACCAGAAATATCAGATCCACACACAACACTAAAGATACAAAGGCACTTGTCTGCGAAATTATCACAGGGTAATAAGTGTACATTTTAAGGAACTGTGGCAGCTTTCACCCTAGAAGGGAAGGCTAAATAAACCATACTATGGTGAGTAAAAGTGGTCCCGGTAAAGTACCAAACCGCGGATTTCAATTCAGAGTAGACTCCACTATCATTATCGCCCATTCTGTCAGTCATAAGTAGATCTAACGGTATTAGGCGAAAGGGGAAAGATATTTTAACCAACACACGACTTGAAACTCGACTATAAGGAAGATACAGCTAAAATCCAATTTTCATAGGAAGGGTCTTAACAAACTGCTAGAAAAGTTACTAGATTCTACTTTCACGTATTCATACGTCAAGTTATGCGATTTGCAGATATCACTTTTGATAGATAGTATCGATACCTGTAAAATAACACTAATGCTAGTCTTTGTACACATTTAGGTTACATTAATTACGACAGTGAAATAGAGATGAGGTAGGATTTTAGAACAAACGTATCCACACTTGCGTGGAGGGAGAGTAAAAACCATTTATGGGGGGGGGGTAATGGTACACCCAACCTAAAAGAACAATTTTGGCCCAAAAAAAGTTTTTCTTTTCTGAAAGGCCCTCATGTACCATGAAAATTGGACTGTAACAATGTAAAACTACTACACATACTTACTATCACAGCCATTTGGAATCGAACCAAGATCCTCAAAACCTCTGGTCTGTCAAGGAGCACCATCGTAAGAAATCACACCTTCCTTGTTTGTTTTTTAAGTATTAAAAGTGCACATTATGATCCGACTGATTATATCAGAACACGACTTATAAACAAACCTAAATTTAGAAAACTACAACACCCAATCCCCCTGCCATTAATTCATCACTGTGACTGGGGAAAACCAATTTCGCCAAATACTTTTTCGACCATGACGGGAATAAAACCAAGAACCTTTTAGCTAAGTATGCATACACGCTACCGACTGAACTTAAGTTTCAGACACCTTGTTGTTTTTATAAATATCCGAGGTGACCTGGTGGTCTAGGGGTAAGGTGTCAGACTTCTGTGCTGGGGGTCCGGGGTTCAATCCTCGGTCCCGGCACAGATTTATCTGATTACCAAACCCTTCCTTCACCTCTGACAAGATATCTTGTGAATGAGGGAAATGCCAGGCCTCCACCGTGGTTGGGTATTCCACGTTAAACTGTAGGTCCTTCATTTCATCTCACAATCACCTTACCATTACACATTAGCGTAAGTGCGTATAACCCGAAGGGTAGTAAGACGCAGTGCTAATAATAATAATAATAATAATATAATATTTCGAAGTGTTCCGTAGAGTGGAATATTTGTCCATGTGTGTCAACTAGGCCACCCGGTTTTTTAAAACTGTTTGTCCTGGATAGTGCTCAATTTTCATCGTTAGTGTTGAAAATTTAGGAGACTTACTAACGATTTCTTATGGGTGGCTAAGTTGATATAAAGTTAGCCACCCCGTTTGAGAAATATATCTGACCTTAACCAACACTAATGTATCCAAACGATGGATGTTTAAAAAAAACTATGGATGTCTATTATTTATTAGACAGTGCGTAATTGATATCATCTTGGCCACCCATGAGAAATTGTTAAAAAATTCCTTAAATTTTCAGCACTATTGATTAAAATTGGGCACTAGCAAATCACTAACGTGGCAAAGACGATGGGCGTTTACAAAAAATACGATGGTTGCAAGGACGTAGCTAACCAATAATTTCAGGGGGGGGGGGCAGAATTTGTGGGCACATCCCCCAATTTCTGGAAGCAAGAAAAAATTCTAAATAATAAACAGTTCTAAACCTTCTCTGAAGTGTTTTTTTTTTCATGGTAAAACAACCTCCTAAGGCTAGGAAAATATCTAAATATTTAACACCTCTAGAAGCTCTCTGAAGTGTTTTTTATGGTAACACAATCCCCTAATTTGTATTTTAATATCTTAATTTTGATATTGTTTGAACCATAAATAAAGTCATTTATATTTTGTTCATAAAATTTCGCGGGGGGTTTGAACTCTCAACCTCCCCCCCACCTCCCACCCGGCTTCGGCCTTGGATGGCTGTATTATTTCTTAAACATGGTGGTTTACTTGATATCAACTTGGCCCCCATGAGAAATGGTTATTAAATTCTTTTAAATTATCAGCACTAACGATGAAATAGTGCTCCAATAGTTACATTTAATATTATTTCTACACGTGGTAATAACTAAAAACCACTAACGTAGCACAAACGATGGACGTGTTCAAAAAAAGTATGTATATATAAATTCTTATACTAACGTAGCACAAAAACGGTCGATGTTTATAAAAAATAAAAACTGGAGGGTGACCAAGTTGACACACATAATGTCCATCTAGACTTCACGATCCAACCTTCCTCGTCTCTACATCTTTCGGTCGGTCCCAAACAACGCTAGTACGCCCCCCCCCTTTTCCCCCCACCCTGCGACTCATGGGCGCTGTTTAGCGGCAGCTGGTGCGGAGAAACTACCCGCTCGGAGCAACAAGGGACTAAGACGCGCGCACGCGTGCACCTGCCTGCCTACCTGGTCCTTACAATAATATAATATCTCACCAAGACCCGCAAAGTCCCAATCGACGAGTGATCTTCAAATGAAGACCTTCGACAAAACTGCGGCGGACTTGTGACGGCGTTGGGAATATCGCGTACATTTGAAAACAGCAATAATTACCGCCATTTTGTTTCATGTACAACCCAAATTGAATTTCTTCTTCTTAAATCAACATCTCGAAGATTGGTTTGTTGCGCTTTATATCCATCCGCAGCTGGACAGGCACTCAGCCTTTCGTCTGGTTAGTGTTGCCCGCATCATCTGGTATAAATCTCACATACTAGGGAAGTTCAGGAACTGTGGTGGTCCCCCATTGAGTGCGCGCTAGAGGGGCCTACCAATTTTGTCGGGAAAGGTATTTTCACATACCTTCCAGGGTTCCTTTACACGCCACAATCGACATAGGACCCTCGGCTTCGATTCCCCTCCGAAGGAAGTTGTGCTACGGATTCGAATCGCTCAAGAAAATTCCATCGACCTCAGTTGGGTTTGAACCCACAAACATCGGATTCTGAGACGAGCCCTTTACCCCAAGAGCATCGAGGTCGACTATTTAGATTTAAGAAGCTCGTAGTAAGAATACTTACAGATAATTCTAAAAATTGTCTACATGCATGACTTGCTCTAGGAAGAACAGTTAGGCTACAAGAGTTACTGAGGTCCTGGTGGTCTACGGGTAAGGTGTCAGACTTTTACACTGGGGGTACGGGGTTCAACCCTCGGTCTCGGCACAGATTTATCTGATTACCAAACCTTTCCTTCACCTCTGACAAGACAGTGTATTAATCACAACTTGTGAATGTGTGGAATGCTAGGCCTCCCTCGTGGTTCGGATCCTACTTTAAACTGTAGGTCTTCCATTTCATCTCACAATCACCCTACCATTACACATTAGCGTAAGTATAGCTCGAGCGGGTAGGGGTAGTAAGACGCGGTGATAATAATAATACAAGAGTCACTAAAACTACTTTCATACGTCATGTCATGGGATATGTCATTTCCACCGTGTTAAATTTATACGCATATGTAAGATTAAGGAAGGAAGAATTTAGAACGAATGTAACCGCATTTGGTTGGAGAGAGTAGGTAAACATTTAGAACAAACCACACCGGCCGGCAAAAGGAACATAATTTCCCAGTCTACGATAAACCAGACCAAACGAGCCTGACATTCAGACCGCACGCCCACCGGATAGGATAATGTAATATATAAATTAAATGTATTAAATACCAAAGCTACTATATTTGATCGTTATGGTTATAACCCCATCTAGATATCTTACTTTACTTCCATTACCTGTCGTAGCTTCTATGCCTTATAATCTAACTTAAGACTAGGACAGGCACATCAGCCAGTCCCTGACCGTTAGTTTATCACCGAGAGAGGATAAACCCACCTTTCACCAAAGGTCTCAGTTCCTGGCTACATATCCAGAAGTCCCATGTTCGATCCCTGGCATTGCAGTGATTTCTGTCTGAAACGTGATCATCTCAAGATTCGTGAGGACAAAATGATGAGCCACTAACGTTTGTTGTGCTGACCATATGACACCCTCTATCCGCAAATGTTGGCACTATAACCACAGACAGACGGCTGCCGCTCTATCGGTAAGATGCCATGGAGTTTTGTGTCATTTTGTTGGTCAAAATAATTAAAATATCATTTCAGTAGACACGTTAAAATTAATTCTCTAGATTATCAACAGTTCTTGAATGTGTTTTACGGGCTTTTGATTCTTATTTAAAAGGTTTCTGTTCAAATACAGCTGTGTGTAGAAAATTAATACTATAAACATACCCACCGAAGCAAAATTTGATTTATTTTGACCCAAAAATTGGTTTGATAAAAAAAACTGCACAAATACTGGCCTAATCTCACGTTCTTTTCAGTCCTACATTAATACTATTTACAGTCAAATTTTTTGAAAGGTTCTTTTAGAAAATACAAACTTTTTTCTTTTTGCGGCCAAAATTGATAACATTTTACGGTTTGTCATTTTATAGGTATTGATAATATCGCTCAATTGGGTTCACTGAGGATGTCTTCCCCCTCTCCCATCACGCAAATTCGGGTACACTTAATCTATATTGAGCCTTCACCAACCTTAACACCCTATCGTAATTACTACATATACCTTTAACCCGGACGCATATCTACTAGCTTTTTATTTAGCACCGCGTCTTACTACCCGCTCGGGTTCTACGCTTATGTATTAATTACGCTAATGGTTTTAGAGATTATAAACGTTATAATTTATAGGAAGTCTACCTTCATTTACGTAGAGGGAGAGGGGAAAGCCATTTAGGAAAAACCACCCTCAATACACCCGACCAAGGTACGAACCTCAATCTCCCCGTCATCGGCAATCTAGTCCACTGCGCGAGTATTTACTATGTGTAAGATAAGGTTCTTCCTATGAGAATCAGACTGTACATGGCGACAAACGATACCGATCTAGGGGGAGGGGCCTCGGCGAGGCTCAATGAACCTGCGAGTTGGTCGCTTGTTGCCCGGAGCGCCTCAAGATGCTGCTGACCTTACCGGGCCGACTGAATGGCATTGACCACACTACTAGTCAGTTAGGAAGGTACACAAATACAACCTAGTGGGTCCCACACACGCGAGACTACTCTACCGTACCCCTCGCCGGGCTCCTTGGGAAGGGTTGTCCTAAGTATTCCAGGGGTTCAAAGGTGTTGGGGGGGGGGAGGGTCGGAGGAGAGGAGAAAGGCCCTCACACACGCACATAAATTCTCATACAACAAAAGTAACAAATTTGCTACTACAACAAAAAAGAAAGTAATTTATCGTGAAGATTTTTGTCAAAATATATGGTACGGCACTCCGTATAGACTTTCTCTCACTTTTATCTTAAAATAGACATTTACTAAAAACTCGTGAGATTTATGAAACGAAACAATAGGTGAGAAACACTAGACCTAATAAGTATTTACTATCGGTGTGACGACGTCTCTCTACCTCACCGACCCCAAATTTCACTTCCCGATTTTATTAATAAATGTCACCCACATCACCCCGAAAGGTCTAGGGGTTCTGTACTGGGGGTCCTGGGTTCAATCCTCGGTCCCGGCACAGATCTGACTACCAAACCCTTCTTCACCTCTGACAAGACGCGTATTAATCACAACTTGTGAATGTGTGGAATGCCAGGCCTCCACAGTGGTTCGGATTCCACGTTAAAACTGTAGGTCCTCCATTTCATCTCACAGTCACCCTACCATTACACATTAGCGTAAGTGCGTATAGCCCGAACGGGTAGTAAGACGCGGTGATAATAGTAATAATAATAATCACCCCAGTGAGTCGTCAGAGGATAACAGGTCCTGTGTAATCCTTGGGAAATAACTAGCCTTGTGACGTATATTCCCACCTGTCTCACAACAACTTGAAAGGAGGAAAAAGAACACACAAAAATACCAATCAAACTGACACCCCCCCCCCCCCCTCCCTAAAAAAAACCAAGTATATGAATATCACGAGAAGATAATCTCAAGCGAGAAGAGTCGAGTCAGCTTTCACCTTTAAAGCCGAGATTCAAATTCCTGAGGGAACATTTTGTTTTCCTCCTCAATTAATGATATTCCCAACAGGCCTCTTCTTAAAATGAACTCATTTTATGGTCGTTGTTTTTTTATTAGTTGATTTAAGTTGGGGATAGCTTAAATGTATGAGGAAAATAAAATAATGCATAGGGAAAGAATTCATTTAGAATCGAAATGTCATAGGAAACACTTTATCTAACAGCTAGGCAAAATAACTAGATCTACTTTCACGTATTCATACGTCAAGTCATGTAATATGTAACTGACACTTTTGATAGATACTATCATTGCCTATAAAATAGCACTAATAATATAGTATAATTTTAGCATTGTTGACAGCAATAAATATGTTTGTATTTTATTTAAGTCTCTTCCTACCAAAATCCTACTATAGTTTGTATTTATTCATAACGTTATCAAAAGGAACAACTGCGAACTAATCAAGTTTTGAAACAAACAGTGCAGGGCTACAAACTTGGGAAAACAAAACACAAAAACTCAATTTTGAGAAAGGAAAAGTGTTATCAAAATATTTTTATAAAATTATTAAATATTATCCTAGACTCGAGAAGATCAGGTGGACAGACAGGGAGGAAAATGAAGAAGTCTTTAGAAGAGTGAGTGAGAAGAGATTCATTTTGGATGTGATTCTTAGGTGCAAAGCAAACTGAATAGATAGAATACATCCTTAGGAGGAACTGTCTTCTACACGACGTCGTAGAAGGAAAGGTTGAGGGAAAGAGGAGCTTAGGAAGGAGGATTCCAATATTGGATGACTTGAAGGAAAGAAGAAAATTCTGGGAGCTGAAGGAAGAGGCAGAGGACAGGTGAAATTGGCGGTCTAAGTTCACTGACAAAAGTAATGGACCTGTCGTAAGACAGAACACCTAATAATCTCGAGCCTCATGAACGATAAGAAATATTGACAACACACCTAAGAGGGCATGGTTCTATTCTGGATAAGTACTTTAGAGAATTAAGTATTTGGGTGTGGTTTAATCTAGTTTGTACAACTATTTATGTATTATTTCTGATGCTAGCATTGGGAGTTTCGTGTTAAGTTAGGAGTGTTAAGGGACGCGAGTTAGGGGCAGTGTTTTTACAATTTTTAAAGCAAAACTTTTTTCCTTGCCAAAATAAATAACATGTTGTTATAGTATGGACATAAGAGTTTAATTTTCTTCCCATGGTGATGTCAACAGTTGTTGAATATCTGTCATGAGCATAGCAGCATTAGTTGAGATACATTTTAAATTAAGATAAAAGGGTTGTCATTGAATTCTAAGACACCCTTGACAGATATCCAACAACTGTTGACATCACCACGTGAGGAAAATTAAAACTTTATGAATCTAGTGGAGCAATCTTTTATTTATCTTTGCCAAAAAAAATTTTATGTAAAAACTAGAAAAAAACTGACCTTTACTAGAATACCTTACACTCCCACCTTAAGATCACTTGTTTTTTATGCAAATTTGTCAATTGTCTACTGATAAAATTGAGAATTTAGGAAATGAATAATCAAATAAATTACCCCACAATAAAATAGCTCTAACAAATCTATTCATAATTTAATTTATATTTATTCTTGGAACAGTACTAACTTTTTAAAAGTTGTAAAATTTTCTAAAAAGTGCTCAGTTAATTTGTATAGAAAAATGTATTGCATAGTATAATTTTGTTAGGAAGAATTTTTTTAGAAAATACACACATATTTTTGTGCTCCAGATTAATAACATTTTATGATATTATTAGCACATTATTTTATAGGTATTGATAAATCTATCAATAGTGACAGCAACATATCACATTACTCCACATTTGATCTTTGTCTTAATTGATGTATTTTGGTACTTTTTGGTCAAAATAAATTAATTATTGATGTTTATAATAATTTCCTACATGAATAGTATTTCCAACAGTTTTTGAATATCCTGCATGTGTACAGTAGCCCATGGCTTCTTTGGTGCTGAGTAACAGCTCACGACTTTGAAAAGTTACTAGACCAAATTATTATCCCTACGCCGAGCCATATGATCTGCAAAAACATGTGTTTAGCAGCTGTCACGTCTGACAGTCAAAATTTAGGTATATACCTAAATGTAGATTGTCAGAAGTCAGCACCAAAGAAGCCATGGGGCTACTGTAGAACCTAGACTTTTATAACCTTTGGACTATCATAAAATTACCCAAAAGTACTAATAAATAACTTCAAATGTACACAAAAAAAGACCTAAATATATGAACAAAACCTCATAATGAATGCGCTCAACTAAAATCACACACACAGCTAAACACAAACTAAAAACTAGCCAGGAAATGGAAGAAGAGTCTTAAGCAACTAAACTCTTGTATTCTGCTAATTATAACATTGATGTACAAATATCTGCTTGAGAAGTAATAACTCCCCCCCTTCCCCAACCCAACGCAGCCCTCTCCAGTTTAGTTGCAATCTCACCAGAAATGTGTATTGTCCAGCCATACAATTAAAGAGGATACAAAGTTAATTACCTACTTTATCTTCTCATTTGACAACTGTGTGTTGAAAACATTTATGTTTAATTATTTAAGCATTTATAAAATATAAACCGTAGTTAAAAATATTATTATACAGCATAAATGCCTAAAAAAATAATCATAAACTACTGAGAATCACTAAAATAACACAAACCATGACCTTAAAATCCAAAATGACAAAAAATGACTAAGGAATTACCTGGATTAAAAAGTGTCTACTATTAGGGGATCATGAAGAGAGGTTATGTACAGATTGTCTGTGGTGAACAAAAATCAAAAGATGGTATGCCATCAAAATCCAGGTCCTGGTCACGACCATAGTGTTATTTGAATATAACTCTTTTAAATCAGATTAAAGGTTTAGTTCAAATGCTAGAATGATCATGACATAGGTATTAAAGAACAATGTGAGAGTATTGAGGGAAATAAAAATAAACGTTGTTATAAACCAATATTTTGATTATTTAAGGCAGTATGGTCCAAAACAGCCTGCACTCACTAAAAATGTTGCTCTCATAGTATCCTGAAGAAAAAACTAAAGGGAACCCCTCTGTTGAGACGTGAAAAGAATTCAAATAAAAACATTTTATTTTAAAAAGGTCTTGAGTGCATTCTATTCTGCATCTATTTGATTAATAAAAATATGTACAACTACATTACATACCAATGATGCCGAGTTGTTTTGTGAAAGTGTGTGTGCGTGCATATTTAATAACACTTTTTGGGGAATTAATACTAAACGTTTTTTATAGTAAAATTTGAAAGATTCTTCCAAAAAAAACATACAATTTGTATATAAGTAATGAAAGTAATTGGTTATTAAGTTGTCAACCCCGGTGGTCTTAGGGTAAAGTGCTCGCTGCAGGAGCCGATGCTTGTAGGTTCAAACCCAGCCGAGGTGAGGAATCTTTCTTGTGCAATCAAAATTAGTAGCACGACTTTCTTCGGAGGGGAATAAAGCCGGCGGTCCCATTTTGATTGTGATATGTAAAGGAACCTTGGAAGGTGTGTGAAAATACCTTTTCCAGCAGAATTGGTAGTTTCTTTCATTCTCACTCATAGAAAATTCCCGTGTGCTGATATATTTAGTTGGTTCATAAAGTTCAAGTTAAATACCTCAAATAAATTGATTAAGGTTTGATTTTTTACTTTTTATTAAGTTGATGAGTTTAACTAAATATATCTTTGGTCTGCAGTGCAAATTGAAAATCATATTTGGCCCTTTGGATGAAAAACATTGGACCACCATGATTTAGGGTAGAAATAGTTTTTTTAGTTAAAAAATTGCAAACAATAACCATGCACATTGCTATTTATGGTGAAGCAAGCATTACAAAAAAGCTTTTTGATTTTATGCGGCCCGCGGAACTTATGGTGAACCCTTGTGCTATACAACCCTATTGTTTATAAAAAAAAAACTAGGAAAAACATTTTGGAATGTGATATTTGAGAATGTAGGCATGTGAAGTGGATGTAACAAATTTGTTCACTTTCTTCGCCACAAGAATTGTTCAATTTGACAGATTGTTCAATTAATCGTGAATAAGCGTAATGTTTGGTGGCACATACGTATGTTCAAATATGTTTTTACACATGAAAAAGTACCAAAAGCCGAGAACTCAAGGTTTACAGACACACATTTGTCAACAAATAGATATGATTTTGGCATGAGATTTACAACATTGTTGCAAATAAAAGGTTTTAACAACTTGTAATCATCAATGTCTGAGTTAGCCGATACAAATTATAATATGTAGATTCACTCCTATTCTTTCTTCAACAGTTTTCTTTTCATTTTGTTCTGGTTAATAAACGTATGAAAAATATTATGTTTCTTTTCAATGGGTTCAGTTACAACCACATTCTATATTTTGTGAAAATTGGCTCTTGAAAATCATATAATTAGCTCAAAATTTTATGTTCAAATGCCTTCAAATTCCCTTCCAAAAAGGTTAAATTCCTGAAATGATCTCTCGGGGATGGCATATCCCCTGCAAACAAGGCTCCAATCTGGCCCCCATTTGGTAAACCCTCATGGGTGCCCTTGATTAAGATAACTATAATTCAGATATTTTTTCAATGCGACCTTCTCAGTATTTTAAATGTTCCTTATGATTGAATCAGTTTGATACACCTGTTTTAATCTTGTAATCCATATGGCCATAAATATTAACAATCGAATTTAACTTGTTAAGATGCTATACGTTCATGTTTTACTATTTACACAGCGGATCATTTATTGTATATCAAATTAAAAATAAGGGCATTCAGAGACTCTGATTTTTGTCGGAAAATCACTTTCAAACACCAAAAATTACTGAAAGTCACTAAAAATCTGGCATTCTAGAGAATATCTTATTTGGTTTATTAAATATAAAAGTTAAACTAAAAAGTTACCAAAAGCTTACAATAATACTTTCTTATAGATTAGTGTATACTTTATCTTTACGGTATAAATCAAATGTGCTGAAAATGTGAATACATTATTGGGTTTTTTCCCCAACAATGTGGTAACACAGGTTTCCAGTTATTAAATAAGGGGCTTACGATGAAAATCAGACTGAAGCTATCAATGTCACTTGATTTTTCACTGAATCAATATTATTGTAGCTAGGGCCATTCTCTTAGGAATGTGTGGCTGGTAAAGTTTCGATGAGTTATTTTGTTTCACTGTGTCTCACGGGTTATAAATTATAATAATGGGTCACATTATGAGATGAAATAACTTATTTATTGGAGATGTTGTAAAAAAAACATGTGGAAGGAGAAAATGTACCAGGAAGATTATGAATGAAACTGATAAGATGACCTTAAATAAGTAAAGATGTTGTTTCAAGATCTAAAAAAAAGGGTAGCAGTTGATAGGACATGCTGGAAAGATTTGGTGACAAAAAAAAAAACAGTGATTCAGTCTATTGCCAAGAGTGAAGCTCTAGTTAGGTCCAACATTTTTCATCCCAAGGGCAGAATCTAATCATCAATTTACATCAAGGCCAAATATATATAAATGATTGATTTCTCAAAATGTATTAAGTAATATGCACACACACTTTCATAAAATAACTAAACATCATGAATATATAACATACAAGTAATATTTTTATTAATCAAATAAATGCATGGTGAAATGCAATCATGACTTTTATAAGTAGAGACTGTTTTCCCTAATTTTCCATCAGGGTACTGCAAGGGCCAAATTTCCAGTGAGTGTGAGCCGCATTTGGCCCACACTGAGTTAGACCATTCAACCACCGAAACAGGTCTTTGTACAATAAAACTTACACCAAGATAAATTGCAATACCAATGACTGGGAATTTAAGGGTTCAAATGCCGCATGCACCAAGGATGGTTTTACAATCTTCCTGCCAAACAGATGCATCTTCTTAAAACCTTCCCTTTTTATTTCCTGCCCCTTTAGAATGAATTCCAAAGTGTTGAACATAGCTACTAGGAAGACATAGCCTAGGCCTAGATGAAAATTTAGTGTCAAAGATACTAAAAATTTTACTTCATAGCTTGTGGTTTCGATAAAAGTGAACCATATACTTATTTTGATACATATTTATTTTTCAAAAACTATGTGCCATTATATGTTTTTTTTAGAAGTTATCAATAAATTAATGTCTGCCAGGAGGCACGCTTGTTTTTTTTAACTAAAATTAGAGCCGCATCAAAGAGGTATGGGGGTGAGACACCCCCAAAATGTCTCAGAAATTATTTGGCCATCAAATAGTAAAATGTGAGTGATTAAAAAGCCAAAAAATATGTGGGCGTATTTTCTAAAAAAAAAAAATCTTACACAAATTCCTTGTATTTTCCAGTGTTTTCGCTATTTTTTTAAACACAAATTCCCCATATTTTTTGAGGTTTCCAGAAGCAATTTAAATTTGTCCAGACAATTTAAAGAAGATGGGGTGGGGAGCGGGCTTGTAAAAAAAATATTTAATTTTTTAACAAAAATGTCTGCAGTTCTCCAGTGAAAATAAAGTCGAATGAGGGGTAATATTATTTATTGCCCTACATTGTGCTTGGTGTATAGTAAAACAATTTAAAGTACTTGTTAAATGTCCCAAATATTTCAGTTTTTTGGGGAGGGGGGAAGTAAGAGGGGCAGATGCCTAATTTTCGTCTTCCAGACACAAAAAAAACATCCCTCTGAGAACCCTGATGCAGTAACCTAAAACAGGTTATATATAGATGTTTGGAACATTATTGGAATATTAGGTGTAAAATTTAAAATTAATACCTGGCCTAGCCCTCTTCGGTGGCCGCATAGTCTAAGGCACTACTCTAGCAATATAATAGACCGCCGATGAGAGAGAGAGAGAGAGTATCGAGGTTCAATCCAATTGGGTGTAGCGGGGGAAATTTTCCCTAAATGGTTTCCTCATTCTCTTCACACAAATGCAGGTACATTTCCTTTAAATTCAACCTTCCTCATAACTGATTTTTAACTAGCCTAATTTGTACATATGTGTATAACTTGAATGGGTAGTTAGATGCAGTGCTAAAAAAAACTAGGGCATACATATTTTAAGTTTTTTTAGAAATTAAACAAACCAAAACATTGATAAAAAGTGATTAGAATTGGTGAAAATTAAAAATCCTCCCTTTTATATTTTACTAACAAATTACACATGGATTAATAACCCCCCCCCCACCACACACACACACACCTGTGCACCCAAAAAATATCTGGTAAATATATAAACTTTATATGAAACTAAATGGAGGGTTAGAAGGGAGACATATAAGCCCTAATGTAATAAATGTACAGTAAACATAGTAGGACCTAAATAGTAGCCTATCAATGTCAGAGCAGTTGAACAAATTTAAGAAACGGGGTGACCTGGTGGTCTAGGGGTAAGGTGTCAGACTTCTGTGCTGGCGGCCGGGGTTCAATCCTCGGTCCCGGCACAGATTTATCTGATTTCCAAACCCTTCCTACACCTCTGACAAGACATCTTGTGAATGTGTGGAATGCCAGGCCGCCACCGTGGTTCGGATTCCCGTTAAACTGTAGGTCCTCATTTCATCTCACAATCACCCTACCATTACACATTATAACCCGAAGGGTAGTAAGACGCGGTGCTAGTAATAATAATAATAATAAAAATTTAAGAAACAAACTAGGTATATTACAAACAAACAAAAATCACAGTTGATTAGTCAATTTCGACAACTTCCTTTGCTCAAGTGTCAAAAACCAAACACTATATATATACCTGGTGAGTAAATATCAAATAATAATATCCAAGGATATTATTTTAAAGAGCATGTGTAGGCATACATACAGTAGCTCCACGGTTTTTTTGGTGCTGACTGACAGCTTTGAAAAGTTACCAGACCAAATCCTTATCCCTACGCTGAACCATATGATCTGCAAAAACATGTGTTTAGCAGCTGTCACTCTGACAGTCAAAATTTAGGTATATATCTAAATGTTGACTGTCAGAAGTCAGCTGTGAGCTGTCAGTCAGCACCAAAGAAGCCACGGATCTACTGTAGATATTATCTAGCTTAGGTCCTCCGAAAGTCAAAAGTAAATGGTGAAATCAATCTAAAATTAGATTCATAAACACAATTTGATTCATTTAGTTTTTAAGCCTAACTAACGATTCATGTGAGAGTAAATGTGTGTACATAAACAAAGCAGAACATGTGTAAAGAAAATAGCATGCCCATACCTTTCCTAACAATAATTTACTGTATGTAATGTCTAGTGTTACTTTTACAGATGTTAAATAAAATGAGGACTCGTGAAACCAAAGAGGACAATTATTTTGTGCCACTCTTAATAAAATCAACACATTGAATAATTTAAAATAAACATGCACATTATATAAAAGCCTAGTTTACATCATTAAATGGGAATATTACGCAAAGAGGACGAGATTCATAAATCTTTTTCTATGTATTGTTATAGGAAATTTAGTATTTTTTTTACCATCAATATTTACATAAAACAAAAGCAAATTTCCAAATATAAGAAAATTAATATTGTAAAGTAATGCTATATATATAATATTTTTTTATAACTCACCTTAATCACAGATGAATGTTAATATTTAGATCATGAATATTTTAAATGTCACAAAATGACACCAAGCATAATTTAATGCACAATAGATGACATTTTTCAACCAAACAAATCTCAACCTTCCTGGTGTCAACAACATATTTTTAATAAAATTTCAGGATCTTACACTAAAATTCTGTCTTTTAATTCTTTAAACTAGCTACAATTGTTTTACAATACCTATTAATTTTGTCATCATTGTAAAATTGTTTTTTGTTGTATGTATGGATGGTTAAAAAATATTTAATTGTTCCATAATACGACAGAGAAAACAATTAAAGAATCTCACTCTTTTTGCGTACTATTTTCCATTAATTTATTGCATATCACAGAGAGCGTGCACAGTTTCACCAGGTAGATCTGTTTAGTAGTTTAGTAGGAATAGATTAGATGTTATCAATAATAGGCGATCTAAAGGGAATTTATTAATTAACTAAAAATATCGTATTGACATCAAAAACTCATATTATGTAGGTTCTAGTCTTAATCAAAGATAACTATAGACAATGGAGAGAAAAAAAGTACAATAATTTGAAAAGATACAATCACATTTGGAATTTACTATGACAGCCCCACTGACACTACCTTTTGTAAAGAATGGCTCCTTAAGGCAAATTTTCTATTTACGTACAAGGCCCCTAGTAATCTCAGAAAGTTTAAATTTCATCTTACTATATATACAATTTTATTGAAAGCAATGAAATTAACAGATGGTGGTAGGCTGTCTAATCAAGAAGCTAACCAAGTATTTTTATTGGTGTTGCCTTGTAGGAAATATGATAGTAAATTAAAAATTCACTACTGTAACCTAATCAGTGAGTAAAAAAACATATTTGACAGCTGTTATCAACTCTTTTATAACATAAACCTAACTGTAGCAAAATTAAAGAGATAATGAACCAGATTCATAATCATCAGTAAGAGTGTGGAGGGAGGGGGGGATGTTGGTCTGATAACAAAATATCTAGCATTTATTTGATGCTTTTATAAAATAATTAAATATCTAATGTATACCTACCAGAGATTTAAATTGACAATATTTTAAGTTACTTTTTTGTATGTAAAATATGGCCTAGGCCTATATTGCTAATTCAAAAGTTAATTTAATAAAGGCCTTGCACAAAATAATAATAATAATATATAGGCATACATTAATTTTACAATTGAAAACTTATATTTTTTTAGATAAATACAGGAAAATTTAAATTTGTGGAATGAATTTATGAAAAACATTCCCTTTTTAAATGTAATTTGTTTTTGACAAATACTCTAAAGTTAAAATTGATATTTTAATAATGTTATATGTGTCTCACTGGTAGATACTTTCTAAAAATATGCAGAAGACTTTGTTTAAGTGTCAAAACAAACGCGCGGATAAAATTATCTTTTTCTCATTACTCAGAAATTTATAGATTATAGTTTTGTTTTGCTTTAACGATGAGGGATACGACCAGTACATTAAAATTAACAAAGTTTCCTTTGTTAGTGTAATGACAATGTTTGGCCAAGTTACAAGGTTAAATGTTTCAGAATTATAATATGACTATGACTGGAGGCGAGAGGAGATTAGGCTCCTGTTTTAACAAATTAGGGTGGTATAAATCATTCACTAATCGGAAAACTATATTAGTTTTACTTTGATCTCAAAAGGCCAATGTGTCAAATATTAAATGTCTTAACATAGGCCACAACAAAACCAGGGGAAAGGAGACTTATTTTAAAATATGTTGAAATAACCCCGAATAGGATCAATGCTTGCTCGCGATGTCATTTGTTGACTTCCAAGCAAGTAGAGTACAGTGTTGTCAGTCAATAAGAGATGAGCATGGAAGAGAGAACTAAACAATAGGACCAAATCCTTGCTTTGATTGGAGAGATGACCTTTTAAAACCAAAACAACAACCATTTAACAAGATCGAAACAATGCTCTCCGGAAAAGAAACACGTATTTATGTAAAACTGCAAAATATTGCTTAATAATCGCACACTGATCACACCACTGTAATATCCGAGGACTACTTTTGACATGGGTAAAAGCTGTTACACAATTTCACAAGAAGCCAAACCGTATGAAAGTCACACACACGCGAGAGGAACCCTTTTAAAACACTTCACAATGGTATAATCCCGTGTTCAGAGCCCACTGTATACAACGCCCAAACATCGAAAATTTGTATTTAAACTTACCAGGTTGTTTATTTGCGATTTTATTGAAACAATTCTGAAAAACTTCGTATAGATGCATAGGCTCATCATCGCTAGTCGCCATCTTGAATCTCACAGCAAAGCTTACTGGCTCGAAAAAAGATTCAATGGAAACATTATTCCATCACAGCTTCATAGATGTCACAACGTGACGGAACGTAAGTAAACTAGTTAACAAGTTAATCCGCTAGTGTCGCTCGAGTCATTAACCTTCAACACTCAAAAGCAAATGATTTTATTTATTTTATAGAGGTTTAATATTTACTCTGTACATAATTAAATTAAATCTTTTCATTATTTCATCTCCAACAGTAAATAGTAAACTAAATTATTTAATATACTTGCCGAATTTATGTAGGTTAATAGCAATAATAGTAATAATATTTTGCTCACAAATAATTACTATATATTATGATATAGCCTACATATAAATATATATTTAAATTATTTGTGTGATCAGTTTCATAAAATTACTTATTCAAAATATTTGGGATAGGTTCAAACAATTAAAACACAGGAAACAAGGCAGACTTTTATTATTTCACACACCATTTCTCATTTAACTTTGATACATACCAAATTCACATTCAAATTAGAATAAATAAGCTATAAACCTTTTAGTTTTAACATTATTTTTATAAATTATCCTTATAAATGAATTAATGGTATTATAATTTTCACTTAAAATAACTTTGTAGCAAATATCACAACAAAATAAAACATTATCTAAGTAGTTGAAACAAAACAAAATTATAAAAATATATTTTAACATAATTAAATCGGCCTACAAATAGTTATATATTTTAGGGGAATGGTGCAAATAATTTGAGTTAAAACTGTTTAGTAAGCAAACAAGGTTTAAATCATACTTGTTTTAGAATAAAAAATATAGATTTCTATTCATCAATTTCAATTGAATTACTAATATAGTAATTGGTAGAATATTTGCCTTTGTGAATTTGATAAAAAAAAAATTGTTTTTGCATTAACAAAAACAAATTTCAAATGGTATAGTTAAGAATGTACATACTGTTTAAATTTCCATTGTAAACTAGTTTAGTAGGATAAACAAATTGTAGCTTTTTAAAAAAGAAAAATTGTAAAACTTATTGCATTTGTTTTATTCAATAACAAATGGCAACTTTCAAAAAGAAACTCGGCCAACTATGTCAGTTCTAACTCAATTGAAGAACTTCCTGTCTTATATGAGCTTATGCCAGTAGGGAAAAGTGAATTAGAAATGATTATAAACATAAATCTAGCATATATGCACTAGGTTTTTTTTTTTTTCTTCATTTTTAGGCACACACCATTCCTCTTATATCATTTTACCAACCATTGAACGAGATCTAAGAACTTATTATAAAAATGTTACTAAAGTATTAAAAAAATGAAATAACATTTTAAAATGGCACAAATAGATATTATAACAGGAACAGCTACAGTAATGGAATGAGGAAGATAAAAAAATATGGAATGAAATTTAGTACGGAAAAGTGTGAAGTGAGGTAATGACAAGGAAGAGGATAAGGCTTAGTAAAGATATAAAGCTGAATGGAGGAGAGCTGAGAAAGGTACAGAACATAAATATCTTGGAAGCGTGATCAAGGTGAGTGATTGGGAGGAGAGCGTATTGAATGAGAAGAGGAAAGCAGGGGGAGTTGTTCTATAATGTGTAAGAAACCTGCTATGGAGAAGAGAAGTGCCCTTGAAGTGTAGGGAAGTGTTGTACTTTGTAGCCATTGTCACATATGCAGCAGAAACATAGACAATGAATGTCAGAAAGACTATGAAAGTGGAGGACATGGGAATGAAGTTTGTGAGGAGCATGTTAACTGGCACGAGGAGAAACAGTGTTAGGAATTAAGTTATTCGTGAAAGAGTAGGGGTACAGGGAGTACAGGAGATAGTAGAGGAAGCAAGACTGAGATGGTATGGGCATGTAATGAAGATGGAAAAGGATATAATACCAAATAGTATTGTGAAGATGAAGCATCTGTGAAAATAATGCAGCTCTAAAATGATTGACCATTGAAAACTGAAAGATCCAAGAATATATAAGAAAATTTTACAATAGGTTTTAAAAAATGAAACATAAATAACATTTTAAAATGGCACACATAGATATTATAGGTAACAATCAATTGAAAACCTATTCAAATGTCTTGACTAATTGGGTTTAAAACCTGATAAAAAAAATTTAGTGATACTAGAGTCACACACTGAAGTCACCGTTTTTGTAAAATACACTTTACAAAATTTTTAAAAATTGTTCATACTGATGGGGTCATAAATAGTGTAATAGGCACCAGTTTTAACTTTTAATCACCTTAAACGAGATGAATTAGCAAAGAAACTTTATAGTAATGCATCTAATATGATTTTAAAAGAATCACCAATAAAAGTAAAGACTAGAAGTTTCATGGGTCGAGGCATCACATAAATAATATCAAAATTATTATTTTGCACCTAATTATTTACAATTTCATTAAAAAAAATTAGTTAATTAGATCGCAATTTCGGTAGTGTCTGAACACAAATTTTGTAATTTCTTTACTTGTACCAGTAAATTGTAGTATTGGTACACCCCTAAAATATTTTCAAATAAATATTTAATTCATAGGTTGTTTTGAATAAATTTGAAAGTATATGAATTAATGGTCCTGTCCAATATGTATATATATTATTAAATAACAATGATAATATAACAAATTATTGGCTAATGGCTTTGAAATGTATAATAAGACTATAAACACTTTCTTACTATACAATTTAAATAACTATGTTCACCCTTTTCATTTGCAAAAAAAAATCTCGCTAAGACGGGTTGTTTTAAATAATAACATGGAGATGTGACAAATTATATAACAGGTCTTACATATATATGGCTACATTCGTATACAAGCCTTTGCATTTTTTATATTATTCAGTTTCTACTATATTGCTTTAAAATGTATTGATATAGGCCCTAAAATAGTATATTAATAACAGTTCTATATATAAATATGTACAAACAACAAGACAAAACAACACAATGTTTTATATAGGTACTTCGAAAATTAATTTATATAAAGTATAAAGCTAGAATAGGCTAGCAAATATGTTCATTGATACCAACAAATATACCAATAAACAATTATAGATACAATGGTGGCACTACAATATGCTTAACAATGGAATAACAGTGAGATGGCTGGCAACAAAACAAACAAAATGAATTCATTTAGTGAATTAAATTAAATAAACAAATTTTAATTTCAACATTTCTTTTAACTTATCGCTTTTTGAGGTATTTTATAATAAAGGCAATTGATAAAACTAAAGAAAAAGAAAAAATAAACTACTAAGAGTAAATTTGATGAAGAAAGCCCACCTAGGGAAAGAGGAAAGATGTGGGAAGAATCCAATGCACAAAGGTGACATAATCTTCCTTTCTTCTGTCTTCTAAAGTAGAAGTAGTCACACACACATTTTAACACAAATATAATAATATTTCGGCATTGTTGACTTTATCAAACACAAAGAAGAAGAGAGTACAAATAACACAAACAATGGATTACTCCATTTTGAATTTAAAGAAAAACTGTTAGAAACACATTTTGCCAACTTCTCTCGGACAGCGAATGAACAATCATCGTTTTGACACAAACCACAAAGACCCGGGCAAGCTTGTAACCATTCATGCTGGTACCCACAACCAGGACTTTCAAACCTGCTACACCACCACAATATTAAGAACATTTCCAAAACAGCGCAACAGTTTTCAACTCAGACAGTGGGAACTGGCCCACCAATGGAGCAGTTCTCAACCCAGACAGTGGGAACTGGCCCACCAATAGATTACCACCAGGCCTCAACAGAAGATAGATTCTTTCTTTTTTTCCATGAGATTAAACATTTTTAAAATTATTATCATTATTATTTTAAAATATATATTTTATTTTTATTATTATCCTTATTATTTTTCTTATTTCTTCTTCTTATTATTATTATGATTTTTTAAATAGGTCTATATAAATACTAACCACAGCCAATGAATTTATCTTTACTTCCAAAAACAGTTGGCACAATGTGTTTCTAACAGTTTTTCTTTAAATTCAAAATGGAGTAATCCAGTGTTTGTGTTATTTATACTCTCGTCTTACTTCTTTGTGTTTGATAAAGGCAACAATGCCGAAATATTATTCTATATGTGTTAAAATGTGTGTGTGACTACTTGTACTATAAAAGACAGAAGAAAGGAAGATGTCACTTATGCGCATTGGATTATTCACACATTTTTTTCCTTTTTCTATAGTTTTATCAATTTCATTTATTATAACATTATTTAGCCATTGGGCCACCTCATTTTCAAACTTTTAGAGGTGTTTTGTTATATTTGGAAGAAGTTACGGGAAAGGTGGATAAAAACATACAAACGGGAACAACACAATATAGCTTTTAAAATTAAAAAAGAGAACACAGCTAACACTTTACATCATTGCCACTGAACAGAAAGGTAATTGTTGCCTCTTGAAGAAAATCAATTGTTACCGCACAAACCCTAACCTAGGTTTAATTATATCGAAACTCATCAGAAGGAATGCAAAACATGACCGCATGACCGCTTTGTCCAATGACAGCACTGTAAAGTGTAAATTGTGTGCTTTTTATTGTAAAAGTCATATTGTATTTGTTCCTTTTTTATAGGTTTTTATCCACCTTTCCTATACTTTCTTACAAATATGATTTTAAATTAATTATGTGTGTTTAATTTAGAGAGTAAATGGCATGTACATTATCAAATAAAACCTGTTGATAAAAGCACATTTTTGATTGGTTACAAGTGCTCAACAGTTATCAAATTTTCATCACAATGTCATTTAACAAAATAAATCATTGCAGTTATTTCCAGTTATTAACAAAGAGAAATGTTGTCATTTGATGAATACTGCAAAAGTTAAAATGTGAGAACCGGCGTGCAACATTAAATACTGAAAAATTAAACTTTATAGTTAAATAAACAAAGAAGCCCAATGCTTATTTTACTATAGTATTCTACAAAATAACAATATGACCAATCACCTTGTTCACAGTAGAAAAAATTTAGTCATTTAGTCACCAAAATTTTGAGTCACTATAGGTACTTTTTATGAATTAATAATATAGGTGAATATCTAACATATTAATTGGCTAAATTATATTGTGCACTCAACATTACGCTATTGTTATTTGCTTGGCATTTTAATTGACTAGTATAACAGTTTCATTTTACATTAATAGCATCTATTTTTTTGGGATCTTAGCTAGTTTTTAGATTATATAATATTTATATTTGGCTGATTATTGTGATTGAAATAGTCGAGTGTTGGAATCAAGTGTTTTCTAACAAGTGTTTCAAACCAATGTGAAGGACGAAAACGACTTGAGTTGTATTTTATTGACAAAGATGGCAAAATATATAGATCCATTCAACATTTGTGGTATCGGTTAGAATTTTAAAGTAAATTAAATAGATGGTAACAATAATTTTTGGCTCTTAGTTATAAATGTAGGTAATATTTTAAATACATATTTCATTCAATAATAACTTTTACAAAGAAAAAAAATTATACAAACGGTACAAATATAGTCCAATATACAGCTAAAGTTTAATAATCACTGTTTCGATTAAAGAATATTTACTACTGTAAATTTTACCAAGTACTCGGGAAATTACAAATATATTTTCCGGAACTGTTCAAAAGTGGTACCCCATTTCTTATTGCACGCGTGTGAAACCAAACACGGATATTTGGTATCATCTTGGTCAAACACGTCGGTAACCAACCACAATACCATAAGTATCAATCCACTTCAGTTGTAAACATCAACACTAATTCAATCTCGAAAATTTACATATGGTGAATAAAACATTAGGGTATTTAAAAAAAAATTGAAATTGAGGCTGGGGGAGTGAAAAATTAAAACTAATGTATAAAAACCATAAAAAAATAATACTCATATCTTTTTATCGGCGTTGTGGATTTGGAGTTAGTAAAAATGAAAAGACTCTTAATTCAAAATAAAACCCTTATAATATTATAAAAATATTATAGTTGGTGGACAGGGTGTGCATGAGATAGTAGAGGATGCTAGGATGAAATGTTGTGGTGATGTAATGATGATAGAGAAAGAGAGAAAGCTAGGATGAAATGTTGTGGTGATGTAATGATGATAGAGAAAGAGAGAAAGCCAAGAAGATTGATGGATATGAAGTTTGTAGGGAAGAGACTGCAATGGAAATAAAGGAAGAGATGGGAGGAACAGTAAACAGCAATTGTGCAAGTGATAGGAGAGTGGAAGAGGAAGAATAGAGGAAGGACAGAGGTATATGGAGGCATTTTACTAAAGAGAACCAGCCACAGGCTGGAAACAATTCATAATGGTGATAATGAATATTATAATAATATATGGTAACTATATCATTTTAATTTAGTGCTTTATTTTTATTCTTTCGGACCAATATTTGTTATTTGGATTGACAAATGTATTCAAATATAAATTCACAATGCCAAAGAAGCTTCACATTAAGTCATCTGTGTCGGAGAATTTTACTGCAGTAAATTTGTTATTAATAATTAATATGAATAAGTCATTTATGAAGGAGTCCAAGTTAGACAAAAGAAAATAGAAAAGTCCGAGTCGAAGGCTTGGTGAACCAACGCCACAGTCCTGCTTTTTATTATTACATTTTTAAGTTTCCATGTTTAAAAAAACACAATTTCAGACAAAGGGCTTCCTGACTTCTATATGCATACATTTAACGTATATAAAACTAGGGGTGTGCAAGATGAAAATATGAGTTCATGTCAAGTTTAAGTCATTGTTAAAACTTAAGTAGAAATTTTTCCCAGCACTCAAAACATTTTAAGCACTAAAAAGTTTGGATTTTATCTAAAAAAAAATTCAAGGTTGGTTGGCTTGATTCAATTTTAAGATAATATTTCTTAGCTAACTCAGTCCCTCAATATCTCCTTTCATTTGATTTAAAAAATATTACTTGTACAGCTAAATTAGGTTTAGTTAAAAATTTGAATGTGTGTGATCTTAGCTTTTTTTCATAAACAATTATCACTCTTAAAATGTATATTTGTGTTTATGCTGTGATCTATTATATAAATTCAACTTGAAATATTATTAAGAAAAAAATAATGCTCAAAATTACTCATAACTCAAATAAAAACTCAAAGATTTTATTCAAGCTCGACCTGAATTGAAAAATGCCTACTCACAATCCCCTACATAAAAACATCCGTGGATCATAATAAAAATAATGTTATTATACAAACCAATTATTTTTTAATGACTTATAAATTTATTAACTACCTAATGACAGATGTATACTGAAAACAGAGTAGAGACTTAGTAATTTTGGTGATAAAGAAGGAAACCAAACAAAAAAATAATTTTGTTATGTCAGGATCACGATCAACTTAACGTTAACTTAACTTTCACTTAACATAACATAAGGTAAAGGTTCTCTTCTTGTGTGTTTTAAATGGAAGCCATCACAATGTGTTAACGTCCACTTAACATTCACCTATAGTAAGAGTTGTCTTGGAAGATCTTTTACAATACGTAAACTATAAGTGAAGGGTATCATGTGATCTAGCCAGCCAACCATGTTATCACTGCTATTGAGTATGTCATCTGTTTCGCTAGCAGCATTGTTATTTAATTTGTTTATAGTGTATGCAAACTAAATTTAGCGTTTAACCCTGTTAACAAATAGTACAGATCACAGATCAACATCTATGCTCTAGAATGCTAATGTTTGGCTTAAGCTGTTACGTTAAGTTACGTGAATCGTGATAGCCCACTGGTTTCTTTACGATAAGTGAACTATAAGTGAGTGTTACGTTAGTTAAGTTTATCATGATCCTGGCATTAGGCCTCGATGTAAAACTAACATACTTCCATCACCATTTCTTCATGCAGTTTCAGACTTCATCTTCTCATCACTTTCTTCGCAAAAGTCCTATATTTTAAAAGTTTTTATAGCAAAACACTTTTTTTTTACTAAAATAAATAAAATACTGCTCCAGTAGAAACATAGAGTTTAGTTTTATTCACATACTGATATCAACAGTTGTGAGCTAAAGCAAAACGGTCTACCAATTTTACAGAAAAAAGTATTTTCACATACCTCGCAGGGTTATTTTACATGCCACAATGAACATAGAACTGAGAGTTTTAATTCCCCTCTGAAAGAAGTTGTGCTATGGATTTTTATCACTCAAGAAAAATCCACCGACAATGGCTGGGTTTAAATCCACGAACAACGGGTCCTGAAACAAGAACTTTACCCCAAGACCACCGAGGTAACCATGTGACACATAAACTGCAAAAACACTTTTATCACCTCCTTAGGAAGATGGAAGTGTGCGGAATACATCGAGAATGAAGAGCGGCATTAGTTTCCTATCAAGACCTAATTCTTTTAGGTTGGCTTCCTTCTCTATCACTTGCATTACATTATTTGAGTGTTTCCACACTGTTTATATCTGATAAAACAATTTGTTGCAGATATGCTTTTTAAAAAACCTGTAGCTTAATATTTTTAAATACAAGCAACAAAACAAAGAATGTTGGAAGTTTGAAAGATGTGCGAATGTATATATGCGTGCAGGTACAGTATAAAACTACTGTAAATATTGCACTGCAGATATTTGGTGTTTAAGAGTCAAATGAGTTCATTGAAACTAAAAACGTTTTCTCCATGAACAAGATGACACCTACCATGAAAGGATCAAGTCCAACACGAGAATGAATTTGTGTCTAACATAATATATGGGTTAAATAGTTGTTTTTTAAATTGGGAACTAATATTCTTTACACTAACAGAGTTATGTATCACCTATAGAAGGAAAGAGTTATGTTTCTTTTATGTCTCACGACCCATTGGTTTGTACGCATTATGTATGTATGTGTATATATATATATATATATATATATATATTTTTTTTAGCACCGCATCTTACTACTCATTCGGGTTGTACACTTATGTACCGATTACACTGATGGATTTAAGAATTAAGAAGGTTATATTTATAGGAAGTTTATCTGCATTTGTGTGGAGGGAGAGTGTAAAACCATTTTGGGAAAAAAAATATTAGTACACCCGACCGAGATTCTGACCTCAATCTCCCGTCATTGGAAGTCTGGTCTACTGTGAGAGTAGCGCGTTTGACCATACGGCCACCAAAGCGGGTCGGTTCTTAATAAAAATGAATATATTAAATATATTCTTGTGCTGGAAACAATAATGATGGCAAAGTTTCAGGGAGTAGGGTCCATACTTAGGTAGGTTCGCTCTCTTGTTGTTCTTGTAACAACTTGAGATCTTGAATGAGAGGCGAGATCTCGGATATTGGAGTACCCAGGACCTCTTCGCAAGCATCCTGAATGTCCTGATCCAGCATCAGGGAAGAAATCTGATCATCCGTCAACATTTCCACACTGTGGACAACATTACAAAGCACATAAAAAGTTCGCCAAAAAAATATTTTGAGAAATTAAATAGTCATGTGACATTGAAAAGAAGATAGAAGGCCAAAGACTACACAAATGCCAGAAAAGTGAAGGCCTCAAAGTTCACGATGAAAAATACATAATTATGTCATTTTTAGGGTACATCAGTCCACTTCTTAAACAGAAGAGTGTTTTTATCCTCCTTTCAATGTTTAATCCAAAATAACTGTTTGGCGCCATTTTTCCTTTATAATCATGCAACGAGAATGGAAAAGAAGAGAATACCAAATAGAAATATGGAGATGAAGTATTTAGGAAAAAGACCGCAAGGGAAACAAATAAAGAGATGGGAAAAACATATAACAGCAAGTGTGTGCGTGAGAAGAGAAGAATGGAAGTAAATAAAGGAATGAAGAATGAAGTAAGGACAGAGGAAGATGGAGGTATTTTACTAAACTGACCCGGCCACAGGCTGGAAACAGGTGGCGGTGGTGAGGGTGAGGGTGGCCCTTACCTTGCTAAACTTTCGCTGTCCGATAACGAGTCATCTTCAGCGTTCAGGTAGGTTAAGGATTTCTCCAAGGGAGAAGGAACTTTCTTAGTCTGTGAAGTAGTTCTTACTTCTAGAAACATTACACAAACACAAAACAACTTGAACACACAGATTTTAATGGCTAAGATATGGAGTTAATGATAAATTATTAATACCTCAATTTGACATTTCTAATTTTTACTAACAAGTGTAACATTTAATTTTCAGATGTTTGCCTGGTTTTTAATTTTGCCTAATAAAGATATGTTGTAGATATGTTACATTATTCGAGCAATGTGGTGCAGTACAGTAGACTACACCACCATAGTGCTACCCGCTGTCGGTCCAGAGAAAACTAACAGTGCAGTGGTGCAAAGAGGTATTTACTTTTGTTAACTTATTGGATTGATTGTTTGCATTTAATAAAGTAGTCATTTAATGGGTTAATCAATTTTACATAAAACATTAGAAGTTATTAAGCAGCATACGTACCGTAATATAACAGTTTAGTGCTAAAATTGAAAAACTGCTGTGCAAAGGAGGAGGAGTAACTTTTTTTTTGTCCCAAACATCACATTTTCTTAAAACGGCCCTGATTTTATGTTTGTTTTGACTGGTGACATCTTTAATATACTGTTATACATTTAAAATAAACAAATATATACTCTTTAACTTTTTTAAATCATGAATATACTAAAAATTGACTTGAACTCAGGAGCTTTTTGAAATACTCGACTCAAGTTTGACTAAAAAAAAAAGTCGAAAACCCCTAAACTACTTTCACAATGTTAAAGAAGCTACCCCTGGATTAATCTGCATTGGAGTATTTTACCGCAGTAATATAGTATTACTAATTAATATACTGTAGACATTTCCAAATGATTGGAGTCAAACAATAGAAGAATAGAGGAGTCGGAGCCAAAGGTTTGGCGTACTAACTGAACAGCCCTGCTTTTTACGCTAAATGATTCCTTAGTTAGTTTATATTTTTTTCAATTTTCATTATTGTATGATATTCAGATTCAAGAAAACGTGGGTTTGAACCCCCTCTACAATATATATCACTGTACCCGAGGTAATGTCAGGTTGGTCTTCCACAAGGGGCTCGCTTCCTCTCCTCTCGGTGAGGGACGAGATGTTGAGCATCATCATGCCATGGGACAGCAGCTCTTTAACCTTCTCGGTGGCCGGTCCGGTCCACAGGGCATCAAGACTTTGTCGTCTGTTAAGAACCCCTTCCTCCCCGTTGCCAGCTGAAGATCGTGATATCCACCCCGTCAAACTTGACGACGGGGACGCTCGGTCGATGGAACCTGTACGGAACAGCGCCATACCACCACTACCCAACGGCTTGGTAGGCCGGGTTGTGAACTCGTCAGAAGGAGCAGTGTTTTTAGAGGTGGAAGGCAACTCCGTCTTCGTTGTAGTTTTAGCTAAAGTAGGAAAATACTTTACAGTTTTATAAATAATATTTTTGTTCTCAATTTTTTTTCCTTGTATTTTTTTTTTATCAATTTTAAGTTTTCTATTTTAGTCAAATATTATAATATTTTTTCAACCAATTTTATTACTTTATTTCTTCAATTCTAAGAAGCATTCTCACCCCCCCCCCCCCCTCTCACCCAACCCAGTTAAATGTTTCCAAAAATGGGGTGGATCTTAGAATAGCAGTTTGTTTTTTGACCAACACTCTTGATAGCTCAGAAGCCGATATATTATGGGATGTTAAGGATCTAGGTGGTTCAGAAGAATTAGACTGATATTGATTAAAAAAGAAGTGATAACACACACCCCTATTGAAAAATAAGGCACTATTGTTGTTAGTAAATTGAATTCTGTAATATAATTATTTATTAGATATAGGGTATTTTAGTGTTTATTTTAATTTATTTTCTTGGAATCAAAGCTTTATTTTTGTTGGTAGTACTGGAAAATTAAGGTGCATCTTACAATTCTAAGGTGTCTTAGAATCAAAGAAATACAATAAAAAACAACAACTTAGTAGCGTGTTAAACCATGCGGCCACCACTCCTTTTTGATGAGGAATTACCATTATTTATTTTACTAGGAAAATGTTCATTTTTTTTTTCTAATAGAAAACATGATAAATAAATTATGCACAAACAAATGTTTGTGATCATATTGCAATTTGGAAAAAAAAAATTTTGTTAGGATAGCAGAGGCTATAATAAATATCTGTATCAGACCAGTGTTGCAAATGACCATGTAAGTGTTGTAGCTAGATTAGTACCAGAAAGGCGCTAGTATGTCGTTAAATGAAAAATTTTAATTTGTCAGATTTGTCATCAAACCAACAGAATGATGTAATTGTGATTTGTGAATGACAGATAGATAGTTTAGAGCTCTTTTGTAGAACGAACCAATAAATTATGTGTTTTTGCAGTATGGTAGATCAAAAATTAAAACCCTAGAGCATTAAAATTTTAAATAATGAAAGAAAGTAGTAGTCGTAGTCGTAGTCGTCGTTACGACACCGAGGCGAGTGATTTAGACCTGTAAAAGTCGCTAAATTGCCAACATTATGTTAGACCTTTAGAGATTTCCCACCTTTCAAAAGCAGAGGACTCTGCGGCAAGAAACTCTTGTCTGGGAAGCTCGCAATGGGGAGGAATGGATTGTTCCTGATGACACTGCTAAAGCTAAGGCTCTCCGCCTTGTCTGCTAACGGCAACAACTTCGCACCAGACTCGTTTGTGAGAGGGGCATACTGGATGTAGTCCCTGTCCAAGTTCCTAGCGCTCTGTCCCATCTTGACAAAGGTTTGGTTAGAAGGATTCTCAGGAGAGTCCACAAGGCTGATTTCTGTCCACACCTGCGGACATTTGTTTACAAAGTTCCAATTTAGTCAATTCATATTAATATTTGGCTTCATCAATAGGACGGCCACAAAATCTCAAGAAATAAAATTCCTAGAAGTAATCCTTAACCAAAACTCCAACTTTCCCATCCATAGACTTAGATAAAAATAGTGTATAAATAGTATATCCTTTTCAATGATCGATTACAAAATTTCCTGACATTTCCCTAAATTTGATTTTTAGCAGTTTTTAATTATTTGACTTTTCTTCCCCGACTTTTCCAATATTTTCCATATTTTCACCGACTGTGGCCACCCTGAGAGACTAATAGATTAATTAATTTTGTGAGTTGTACTAAATTAATAAATAATATTAATAATGAACAGATTTTAAATCAATAATTTGACATATTCTTTCTTTTTCTTTTACTTGAATACTTCTTAGCAAGGTATTACAAGTTTAACCTTCTCAAAAATGACTAACATAATTTAAATAGAATCATAATTAAAATAAATAATGGGTAATATTTAAATCAGTTTTTTTTTGTGACAATTTTTCCAATAATTTATTATGTAAGATAATTTAGTAAAAACTTCGCATTTGATGTATTTGTGTTAAATAATTTTAATATCAACTTCACAACTATCTTCACACAAAATAAATTAATATACATAGGTTTAGTTTTACAATTCTGACCGCAGAGCGCTGCACTATCAAGATAAGTTAAGTATACAGGAGAAAAGGAGTCGTCACATTACATACATTTTCCAAGACATTTTTTTTTCAAACCCCAGAAAATGAATTTCTTTTTAAATTAATTTAAATGTTAGACACCTATTTTAACTGTATGACACCTTAGTTCAGTCGTTAGTGTGTCTGTCTACTGCTAAGGTCGGTCAATCAGCATGCCGAAAATTACATGGTGAAATGTGGGTTTACCCTTTAACATGGATAATTTACGTTGGGACTGGAGTTTACCTTTACGTAGTAAGTTATATTAAAGGCATATGAAACTACGATGTGCCTATCAGCCGGTAGTGAAAAATACATTGGCTTGATAAAAAGCTGACTCAGTCCACAGGCTGGAAGTAGTAATGGATATTTGTGCACACCTCTGTGCATAAGAACAGTCTAATGATTGTCTTTTTTTTCCCCCTGTTACTTCAATTGTCATTTATAGCAATTATATAACTTTACTTTTATATTTATGTTTTCATGGATCACACCCCTGACATGAGAGAGAAAATTTAAAGGCATAGATGGATTTTGCACATATATAGGTGGTATCAATATCTGTACCTGCTCAGAGGAGTCATCTCTAGGGATGAGAGAGGAGTAGGTCGAATCGTCGCTGTTGGGAGGCGACAAAGGTGAGTGGACGGCTGGCCGCTGCTGATTGACAAAGCTGGTCTCCATGACTTGGCGGGAGGCGAGATGTCGCGGCGAAGACGGTTGAAGCGTGTCTTGTGTGTGGACGGGCAGTTCCGCCATGGGGCGGCCGCAGAGTGTCCCCTGGGGTACACCTCGGGGACTACCCGACAGCCAAGAGAGGCTCTTGTACTCTGAAAGCTCTGAATCCCCAATGTCCCTGCTCGCCTAGGTAGAGAGAAAAATATTTCCCTTTATGAATAAAAGATTACAAGCAATTGATTTTACTTTAGCACGTCTTAGAAATTAGTTTAAACCAAGATGGGAACATTCTACACTAAACTCTGTCATCAGGTGATGATTATGGTGGGCAAATGATTTGGCACATTATCATTCAACTGTCAGCCTCATTAAGAATTGAGAAACAAAGATTGTAAGAGGCGATTTATACCCATAGTGACATATGCCGCAGAAACATGGACATTGGATAGAAAAAAAAGGGCTAGAAAATAAGGAGGCCATGCGAATGAAATTAGGGGCATGCTAGCTGTCAGGAGACATATTATTAATAATAATCATGTGCGGAGAAGAGCTGTGCTGCAGGGGGTACATGAGATAGTTCAGTAAACAAGGTTAAGATGGTATAGACACGTAATTAAAATGGAAAATGAAAGACTCCCAAGGAGGATGGAGCTTATGTAGAAAAAATATCGCGAAACCAAGAAATAGATGGGAGGAATAGATAGCATCAAGTGTTTGAGTGAAAGGAGAAAAACAGGCAAGAGGAAGGAAGGAAGAATGGTGTAGATACAGAGGGAGATGGGGGAATTTTACAAAACTGAACCAAGCACAGAGCAAGCAAATTTTCCTGGGGGAGTATAAGTCCACTAGAGAATTATACTATGAATTAAACCAATAAAAGTTTTTATATGTATATATGAAACCGCCAACCACTCCCTTGCTATGACCTTGACTAAAAATATAAAATCTACTACAAGTCTGTAAACCCAAGTTTTTTTTTTAATTTAACTATTCAAATAAAAATTAAATTAGTATTAAAATTAAGAAAAAAAAAATTAAAACTATAACTCTCGTATATTTAAAATAGAATAAAATGTTATCACCAAAATTCCTATGGTATCAATATATTAACAGTGAAAAGAACCATTATCGCTAATAGCACGTTTCACAAACAACATTCAGACAAGTGGAGAGAAAATTAAACCATTAGTCATCCAAAAGTAGACATAAAAATACAGAACAGAAGTAAAATAAGCTTGGAAAAAAAAAACTTTTGAGTTGGAACCTTAGATTTTATTAAAAAACTCAATCTCAAGCTTTAAATTCAAGTGCTTTCAAAACTATAATTAAACAAATGACTTTCAAAATTATTAAATTTCAAATTATATAGGTATGTTTAATCATAACTGTAATTTAACATGATAAATCTTTTCTTTCTTTAAATTATATCTGTATACAATTATATTGATTCATTATTTGCTATTCCATGACTGCTAAACTTTCAAACCATTATAGAGGTTTTTTTTTATGTTATTAGATATATAATACAAGACATTGTAGAAACAATGTACAAGGATGTAAAGTAAGTGATAGTGAAGGAAGCCAACCCGAAAGGATAGTTATGTCGGGTCTAGATAGGGACAAACACACTTCTCTCTTCATTTCTGCTAAAAAAGTTTTAACACTTATCGCGTCTTTACATTTTCAAGGTCACACATCGTTTTAATTTTTGGAACTATTCCTTTTTTATATAATTTATTTATTTGAGGTATTTAATGTGCACTTTCTGAACCGACTGATTATATCATCACATGACTTAAATCTAGAATGGACAGAACATCCAGCCATCAATTAGTCACTGTGAACGGATAAACCGTATTTTTAACTTTTCACGGATACTATAATCAAATTGGATCATTAATTTAGCATACACACCCTAGTGATGCTGGGGGAAGAGGAGGGTCCCAATTTATCTGGTAACCTGAGGTACTCTTCATAATCCGAGTCGGGAGGACCTGTTCCAGTAGAATCCGACCACACATCTAGAAACAACAGAGTGGTGAAGTAAAGTAAAGCTTCCTGCCATGTTAAACTAGGATTTTTTTTTTTTAAGCAGCATCTTACTAATCGTCCAGGGTTGTAAAAAGACCAATTATGAGGAAGGTTGAATTTAAAGACAGTGTACCCACATTTGTGTGGAGAGAGAGAAATTGGAGAATTATCTAGGAATAATCATACTCGGAAGACCTTACTGGGAGTCAAACCCTGATCTCCACATCTTCAACAGTTTGGTTTATTGCAAGAGTGACGTCTTAGACCATGTGGCCACCAAAGTGTGTGACATTTTATTTTTATGTCTTGTATTGAAATATCTGTCAACATTAACGTGTTGTGAAATTTTAGGGGAATCCAGAAACTATGGGTAATATTCTTATGATCTTATGAAATAGTTAAATAATGGGTTATTATAAAGCAAAAGCTTAAATTATGTTTATTAGACCATTTTTGGCACAATTTTTTTTTCTAGGCATGTCAAACTCTATTCCTCAATACCTTTGCAGTTAAATACTTATTCTTACTGGTATATAAATAATCCAATCTTGTATTCACAATTTTGGTAAATTTATTACTAAGAGTCAAATAGCCAAAGCTATTATTTATGCTATTTAGTGAGGAATTATCCATCTAGATATCATATTCTGAAAATTGAAAAATGACACCTGGACACAGGAATAGAACCAGTCCCGGGTTCGATTCCCGTGTCAAGGTGTCATTTTTTAATTTTAAGAACTTTATTGCTAGCTCTAAAATTTCAGTAAATGAAAGTTTTGGTATATAAATGAAATAGCAAAATAAGGTTATCGTTCTAGCGACTTTACGCAGGTTAAACACGCCTATTTTTTAAAGTATTTTCAGAACCGTTTGCAGATTTCAGTCGCTGTTTTAAATTCATCAAAGTACATCATCATAATAATTAATTGTTTTCCAGTCTATGGCCGGGTCAGTTTGGTAAAATGTCTTCATCTAACTCTTTCTTTGCTACATTCTTTATAATATAATCTACTCTCGATTTCTGTTATCCGATATTCTGATCTCTTTATTGGTCTCTCTTGCTATTTCTTTCTACATACTTTATCCACATCATTTTCTTTGGTATTTTCTTTTTTTCCAGCCTCATATACATACCATATCACCGTTACTTCCTATATCTCATGTACTCCGGCACCCCAACTCTTGCCTGAAAAATCTTTATTCCTTATCCTATTTCTCCTCATGACCGATAGCGTGTTTCTCACAAACAGCATTCGCATAGTATGGTAATTTAAAATATTCTAGTTCTTAATATATATTTTTAAAAAAACAGGTTTTGAGATGATGATGACGGTGATATAGCTACCTGTGTCTGGTTGCGAAGGTGAACTGTGCGGAAGTTGGGCCTCTGAAGAGTTGGCGTCACTGGTCAGAGTGCTAGTGGAGACTGGCTGGGGAGAATCTGCCCCTACACCTGGTCTTCTCGCCCCTAGCAACTCTCCTTCCTTCTGACCCTCCAAAGTTTCCCCTTTTCGGGTCTGACAACAAACGCACAGGTTATTTATAAACCTTACAACAAGAGGTTTGTGTACCAAGGTCCAACTTTCGGAAAATTGTCAATAAGTTATTATTAAACTACCACATCAGTGAAGAAATGACACCAGGTGTGTGAGTGAGAAGAGAAGGATGTAACAGAATAAAGGAGAGAGAGTGGTGGTAGGAGAGAGTAAAAACACAAACTGGACCCTAATAGCATGCTTTAAGGCTAGATTAAAAAGTAACAGGTAAAGTGCATTTCCTTGTTTAACACAGTTTCGAAAGTATCTAACAAGTGACAGCCAACCTGTACACCACCAGGCATATCAGTCAAAGAAAAATTCCTTACGACATACTTTTAGAATGTTTTCTAAACTAATAAGGATTAGCAATTATTTGCTCAGACTAGTGTTTGGAGATGACGCAACCTCACCCTGTGTATTTCATCAGAAATCTGTTCTAAGTTGCGCAGAGCATTTGCGTAGCTTGTTTTCACTTGCCCGACCTGTTGCTCCAAAGACTTGACCCTTCTCTTCTGGTCTTCCAAGAGCTGATTGAACTGGGCCTTCATCTCAAAATATGGCCTGAAAACACGGAGGAACTGTATTTATTCCTCAATCGACCTTGCACGTAGTCAATATTGCAAATCACCAGGACTGAAGTTCTTAATTTTGGCACTTTTTATCATATGAGATTTTAAAACATATGTGGTTTTACCAAACTTTCACCCACTTGGCCGTATTTGTCCGACCAAACGTTAAAGAAATGAGGATATGTTAATTTTTTTTAGCATGCATCTTACTATACGTTTGGGTTATTCACTAATGTATTAATTACAGTAATATGTTGGGGATTAAGAAGATTTAATTTAGAGGAAGTGGAGTTGCATTTGCGTGGAGGAAGAGTGGAAAACCATTTAGAAAAAGCCACCCTCAGTGCACCCGACTGGGATTAAACCCCTATCTCCCCATCTTCGGCAGTTTAATCTAACACAAGTGTAGTGTGTTAGACCATGCAGCCCCCGAAGTGAGTCTGTTTGTTGAATTATATTATATAATTAAGTAAAGTATGTAGCTATTATAATATATTAAAAGCTTAGTTCACAAAATGCAAAAATGGTTACTAGTAGAAACAAAAAAACAAAATTGCATTACATAATATCCTAATACATACACTAATGACTACTATTTCTAAGGGTAATGCAACAAAGAGAAATCATTTGATAGTAATCAAATGTTTTACTAGAATGATCTACATTTAATTGTTGATACTTTCAGGCTGCATTAGGTTTTTTTTAAGAACTAATCTGGTATAGAAAATATCACGTTAACTATACTTTACATTCCTTAGCCGAGTAATATTATGATGAGACATTATGTTACAATATCGCAACCTTGTCAAAATCTTGTTTAATTTGATTTGCATACAAATTACCGAAATATAGTTTGTAAATTTAAATATGTATCTGTTGGGCTAGTACTTAGAGTTCCCGGCTACAGATCCAGAGGTCCCAGGTTTGATCCCCAGTGCTTCCAAAGTTTATCATGTTTATCAGTGGGCCTGGAACGAGGTCAAACTTAGCCTCGTGAAGCCAATTGAGAAGTTACTTGAATAAAGAAGTAGCTGCTCCGGTCTAAAAAACCGACATTGGTGGCCAGAGGGCTCACTATGTTGACCACATGATACCCTCTATCTGCAAATGTTAGCACCAACATTGCTAACGGCAGCAGCCACTTTGTCGATATGACTTGATCACAGGCTCACACCAGGGGGAGTTTTTTTTTAAACATAAAATTATACTTTCAGGTTATGTATAAAGTTTAAACTCGGCTGTACCTAGAGAAGACTTGGATTTGAATTCGAGTAGGGGTTGAACACTTCAGTTTAATTGAGATGAAAGACCAGATAGCAGTATCAATGATTTAGATTTCACCAAGACTAATTTTTAAAAGGAAAAAAAAAATCATCTTCTATCCATTTATATTAATAAAATTAATAGTTTGTGTATCTGTGTGTTTGTCATGAACATTGAGCAATATATATCGCACATAGAGGTGTGACATAATAAAAATTTGTAGCCCCAGTGCACGAATATGTGCACCTAAAAGTTGGAAATTTAAAATTTTGATTTGATTTTTAAAAACTGGGTCAGAATAAATAAAATGAAGAGACTTTTTTTTTCCTGTCTGTTTGAAGCAAAAAAAAAAGTGTTGGCCGGGGTAACCTTGCAATAGTTTGTGTTGTTACCCCAGACAACGCCAGGTACTTCTGCTTGTATAAGATAAAATAGGTGAATTAAAAATAAGGATTCAACTTGATCATCAACAGGATGGGCAGAATAAAAAAAAACACTTTTGTAAATGCTATCGTTTAGGACATGCATAAATTTAATTAAACTGAAGAAATATTGTAAAATTAAACCGACAATCACATGCAAAATTATAGATTAAGGAAAATTTAAACTCGCATGGATTATTGACACGATGATACATATTGAATGAGCGAATGTGAACTTCATTGAACGTTTCCATGGTACAGCATTTAATGACGATGGAAAAGGAGAGAACACCAAACAGAATGACGAAGAAGAGGTATAAAATGAGAAAAATGGAAGTGATTAAAGAGGGAAGAACGGTGGAAAAATAGAAAAGATGGAGAAATTTTACTAAACTGACCCAGCCACAAGCCAGAAAAAGTAATTGTTGTTGTTGATGATGATGATGATTAATTCTTGAGTTGCTATAAAAAAAAATAGCTGACCTGCATCTGAGATTTTCAAGGATGTCCTGATTATCAAGGGGTAGTAAAAAAAATAATACAATGTACAACATTATCTAAGAATACTCCATGACTAAGTTTTTATTAATGTCTTGCCTTTCTCAAATCTGTTTTATGCTTGTTTCAACACTAGCAAGACAAACAGTCAACAGCCGGTTGTAAACTTAAGATGGTGAGAAAACACCACTGTGACCTTGAATGGGGTGGAGTGAACAAAACTAGGGGAGGTTCAGGTTACAGGTAATAACTGAGTCATCAGTGTTTGAGAACACACTTATAATGAGCGTCTAATCACTTGCACCATACCATGTCTGTTTTGGCATGACACAAGTAATAAATTTCGAGACTCTTTAAGGTTTTGAAACAAAATTAATCGATCATTTGTCTGAAGTACACGTTGCCTTTATGACCAAGACTGATATCATTGATTCTTAAAATAGTTAGTAATTTCTGTGTGATGGTTTAAATTTCCAAATACACACTATGTTATGTTTAATGTGTTGTGAATTAGTTTCAACTGTTAAAGGAATGTGATGATCGCATATCAAATTAACAAAATTAATAGTTTTTGTATGTGTGTTGAATATTTATTTTATTTTACTTATTAAAATAAAATAAAGCTGCATAAAAGCTAAAGTAATCATAGAAATTTAGCCTTAAGTGATTTACCAGAAAAATGTGTAGTATTTAACTTGACAGTTTTAACTTTTAACTGTTGATACCAAAACTGACTAATATGTGCAGTAAATGTATAGAAAGGGTGGCCATTTAGGTCAAAATCAGACTAACACAAAGCTTGACATATATTGACACAACATTTACAACAGATTCCCTTAATACCTTCCTCTTGAATCAATAAATATCGTTAATATATATATATATAATATATATATATATCATATATATATATATAATATATATATATATATATATATATATATATGAAATGTCGTTCAAGTTAGATTAAATGTTTTTGGGGCTTGGTTTCAGTCATTTTTCACCCACCTATCATTTCTCTTAAACATTTTAGTCCCGCAATATATTTTCAGAGGTTTTTTTTTTACAGAAAACATGTTGACATGATGCGTCAATACAAGACCCGCTTATCCACCATCATTCCATTTAGTTCTGATTGCAGCCAGCCACCCTGAGAGCAGTGTTGTGCGATAGCTACTTACAAGAGCTGCAATTGGTGTTGGTACGCAAGACAGTTTATCTGTAGCAAACTGCGGCGTGCATTCATACTGCCACAACATAAAATTAAACACAAACAAAATAAACAGTCAGTAATGCTATGTAATTACAAATTACTAAAATAATATATATGAAATAAAGTGCATTGAGCAAAAATTATTGGTAATAAATAAAATGATAGAATTTTAGGAAAATGGTAGAGCACAAATAAAAGTAAAAACACCAACACATATTTACACACACATCATATTTGAATGCTATTATAGCATCTTCCTCAGGAAGTAGTAATAGACTGAACACGAAGATGCTATAATAGCATTCAAATATTGAAGTGAATGTGTGTTTTACTTTTATTTGTGCTCTACCATTTTCCTAATATTCTATCATTTTATTTATTATCAAATTACTAAAATAAAAATGGGTGTTAAATCTACAAACAAAAACAAGAGTGCAGATTGCAGGCAAGCATGCAAGGTGACCGGATAAAATATGCTACTTTGCATAAAAAGTGGTGTTGAAAAATGAAGTGTTTCAGGTACAGACAACTTTATAAAATTGAACAGATAGGCCTTTTAATTTTTACCCATTTAAACACGAGTCCTGTTGAAGAAATGATACGCAATAAGCATGATATAATTTGTTGTTCTTTACCGATTTCTTTATTCTACCTTTTGTTTTTTGTTTTTGTTTCCTCTTTTAGAAATTTGATTTGAAAGTTTTACATTTCTTCCTGACAAATTCCAATATAATTAAACTACATAGAAGAAATATGTGGTAACAATATATTTTCTTCAACAGACAGCCATCATCTCTTTGTCCAGTGGCAGCAGTGTAGTAAAGTGTGAACAATATTTTTTTTTATAAAAGCCATATTATGGTAATTCATTGTATTTGTTTTTATCCCTCCCACCCTTCAATTTATGACAAAATGTTTCTCGAAAAATTAAAAGAGGCATTCGTTAATAGCATATTGAATTAACATATTAGAATTGTAGAAAATAATTAGCAGATTAAAGTTAAAACACTAACACGCATTCACAAACACAACACTACTTTGACCCTAAACGGTATCTAGTTTAGGAAGCAATATGTTCTACAATTCTAATATGTTTATTCAAAGACATTTAGTATCAATCTGAAAGCACTTCATTTCAAGAATATTAAATATAGATTAGTCAGAGATTTTGCTAAAATTGCTGTTACTCAAATCTAAGTACAGTAAAACCTCGATGATTTGGATTTCATTTAAACCGGGTTCAAACTTATTACTATATCGTAGCCATAAAATGAAGTTGCATGATGCAAAAGAACACTTGAACATCATCATTCATTTCAATCAAAAGATCAAAAATGAACAAATTTCGGCCTATTACGAACACGCAAGACATCTAGAAGTGAACACTTTTAGTAAAATAAATAAGTACAGAAAGTTTGAGAGAAAAAAAAAAGGCTTCTTCAAACATTGTCCACCTTAAAGTGATATATTTGTCCAAAAGATCCAAGGAAATTCAGTTTATTTCCAGTTTTATTGATTTTTAAATTGTATTAGAAACTAGTATGTAACATACTGTATAGTCCAATAAATATGCTACTTTTATCTGCTGTATGTATATTGACCCAAACTTAAGGCAATTTGGAATATCCCCCCTTCTCCCTTGTATTTTTAGTCCAGACTATCAACGTTTTATTACATATGTTCAGATTAAACACAAGGTTATCAATTATTTGATAGAATAAGAAAGTAATGGGAAAGGTAACCAAAAGGAAATTTGCTAACAATTGTCTGAAAACATAATGACAATTCACGGTGTGAACACGCAAATATATGTTATTACCTTGTAGTCATTTGGTTGATTTTGAACAGTATACATTTGAGTAGATTGTATTTAAATTTAAAACGTGTAGACACTTATCAGAAAAGTGTAGGCCTCAAAGTTCACAATTAAAACACAACAAAACACATGATTATGACATTTTCGGAGTACATCAACCACCTTCTTCAGCAGTAGAGACTAAACCACAAACTGGACTAGGAAAACATGGCTAGAGGTAGATCATGGATGGTCATTTAGATACTGTTGTTGAGTGTTCAAACTTGTGTCTTGACTCTTAGTTAAGGGATAGAATGTTGTATTTATATTATTTTGATTATTAAATTATCAGTTATTATTATTGTTTGTATAAAAATTACTGACAGGTGTGTACAGGCTTGCTTGGAAGAAAAGGAGAGTTGGTTGATTAACGTTGAGACAAGGGGTACCTTAATTTGGTTATATATTGGTGAGCAAGTTCACACCTACGAAACTGGGAAGTATTGCAACTATTGGTAAGGACTCATTATTACTCTAGTACTATAGCATGAGTCAAAACAGTGACCATTCATTGGTTGTCTGAGTGTTTCTGTGGTTCACAATGTATTAGCAATGCAGTAGTTGCACTGTAGCTGGTATAATATTTTCTGTGGAGCAGTCATAGTGGCCTTTCATGGGGTATTCCATTTGTGCGAGTCTGATGTTGAATGAGGTGGAAGGCTGGTGAATTCATCAGGTACTACATCTCAGTATGTTGCAAGGGTAGGAACCTTTGGCCTGATGTTGTTTGTGGAAGGGTCGGGTAGTTTAGGGTGAACCAGAATGTAGAATGCAAGACACAAGTTTGAACAGTCACCAGCGTCTAGGTGTAAGGTGTCAGACTTCTGTGTTGGGGGTCCGGGGTTCAATCCTCGGTTCCGGCACAGATTTACCCGATTACCAAACCCTTCGTTCACCTCTGACAAAACGTGTATTAGTCACAATTTGTGAATGTGTGGAATGCCAGACCTCCACCGTGGTTCGGATCCCACGTTAAACTGTAGGTCCTCCATTTCATCTCACAATTACTCTACCATTACAAGTTAGCGTAAGTGCGTGTAACCCAAACGGGTAGTAAGACACGGGCTAATAATAATAATAATAATAATAATAGTAATAATAATAATAATAACAACAACAACAGCATCTAAGTGACCATGATTGACCACGCTGCCATAGTCAAGTTGGTGTTTTACTCTCTAGAAGTGGATCAATGTTACCCAAAAATTTCATGACTATGTGTTTTGTTTTTTTAAGTGTGAACTTTGAGGCCTACAGTTTTCGGGAAAACGAGTAGGCCGTGTCCTTCTATCCTTTTTTTTAATGTTTAGTTTAAAACAGCCTTTTGGTGGCATTTTTCCTATGAATTTAAATAAAAATAATGTGTAAGATTATGAAAAATGTATTATTTTTTTTAAGTGTGCAGACTTAAAATCATGATGTACAAGAAGCCAAAGTATGGTTTGAACTCTTATTTTGAGATCGTACCCGTGCTTCACGTAGTAATGCAAATGTTTGCTGATTTTGAATAAGAAAACATTGTTTATAAAAAATATTAGTTTATAATTTGTTCAGTCTAAAACTTAAGGCGCACTCACCTGGACTTGGTGATGGCTCTCTTAAGTTCTTTCTGTAGCTGTTGGACTCTCATTTCCGCCCGGTGGTACTGCTGAGAAGTGCGCCTATGTTCTAGTTCACCCAGTGTGCGATCACGCTCTGACTCATTCACCTGCGCAAACACCAGGTACTATGTCGGTACAGATCGCAAACGATTGGGGGAATGTTTTAAGAGATCACCATTTGAGGTGATGGCATATATAATTAGCCGTTATCTGGGTGGATTTACCAGGTGAGGTTGGTTCACTTAGTTTTTACTCTTTACTTACCAAATTATTATTATTACTAGCACCGCGTCTTACTACCCATACGGTTATACGCACTTACGCTAATGTGTAATGGTAGGGTGATTGTGAGATTAAATGGAGGACCTACAGTTTAACGTGGAATCCGAACCACGGTGGAGGCCTGGCATTCCCCACAATCACAAGTTGTGACTAATACACGTCTTGTCAGAGGTGAAGGAAGGGTTTCGTAATCAAATAAATCTGTGCCAGAACCGAGGATTGAACCCTTTACTTACCAAAGATTGATTCCAAAAGTGGTTGAATTTTCAAACCACAATGTATGCAATTTTTGGCAGTACCTGAAATTCAAAATTGGAAACCGGAAGTTGTAAAGCTTGGAGCAGTTCAAGCACCTGTCAAGTCTATTGACAAAGGATAACTACTGCGTCAAGGAAGCTTTCAACAAGAAGAGGTTACTGCTGAGCGGCAAGTTGAGTTTGGAACCGAGGAAGAAACTGATGAAATGCCGCATTCGGGACAGAAACTTGGGATTCTCAGGTAGATTGAAAATAAATACTTGGAGAGCTTTCAAATGTGGTGCTGGAGAAGACTTGAGAAGATCAGGTGGACAAACAAATGAAATCATAAGGAGAGTGGGTGAGCAGAAAACAATTTTTTATGTGATTTTTTGAAACAAAGCAAACTGGATCGGACACACCTTTAGGAGGAACTGTCTTCTGCACAACATCATAGAAGGAAGGGTTGAGGGAAAGAGGAGCTTAGGAAGGAGGAGGATTGAAATATTGGATGACTTAAGGAAGAAAAGAAGAATATTCTGGGGCATTTGCGGTCTAAGTTCACTTACAAAAGGAATGGGCATGTCCTAAGATAGAGCACCTAATAATAATGATATTCAGTGTGTAAACAGTTGTCGACTCTTTTGAAAAGGAACAAACACCCGAACAACAATAACATAAGGACACGCTTTTATCATCAATTATATAAGTGAATTCCCCAAAAGAAAGATTTAGAGCCTATTCCCCACCTTTGCTGCAAAGAGAGTTTTAGATATTTTTTTTGAAAAATAAGGAGCAAGACTTGATATATTAAATAATTTTTTTCTCTTAATAACAAAGATTTAAAATCGAGTTTTATTTACTAAAAAAATGGAATTTTCTAATATGCAGCCCCCTCAGTATTTTCAATTTTTAATGTGACCCTTTTGACAAATTTGACAAACCTGCTCTCGCAATAGGCTGAATTTTTAGTGACAAGGAGGCTGGGGTTTGAATCATGACTGGGTTCACAAATAAGGTTTTTTTTTGTTTTGTTTTTTTCAAAATGGTTTCCTGCTCTTCCTTCATACAAATTGAAGGAGGGCACTTCTTCTAGATTCAAACTACATCATCCCTTTCCCATTTGTGTGAATACGTGATTTAAAAAACTCCATGACGTGAGCCCACGATCAAGCTATGTCGGTCGAGTGGGCACCGCTGTTAGAGATGATAGTTCCAACATTTGCAGATAAAGGTTGTAATGTGGTCAGAACAACAAACCCTTCTGGCCACTAAGATCAGTTTTCTAGACTGGAACTGCTACCTATTTATTCAGGTAGCTCCTCATTTGTTCACATAAGGCTGAGTTTGATCCCATTTCAGACATACAGAAAAATTATGGGTGTGGCAAGGATCAAATCTGGGACTTGTGGATCAGTAGCCAAGAACTATGATTACTAGACTAGAGAGGTGGTGGTTAGCCTGAACTAGATAGTAAAAGACAGTGCATATAATTTTTTTTGATAGGCCTAAATATCAGATTTTGTAAATCAAGGTGTGAAAAAACAAACGAATACAATTAATAATAATAATTTAAAAAAACAGCAATAGTTTGGTCTACATACTCTCATGGTGGCATGATTCAACATCTCCTGCCATGCGTGGTCAAATGTCCGACCTTCTGTGCTCAAGCCCTCCTCCGCCAGATAGACCATCTCCTTGGCTGCCGCGTGGGCCGAGTTGGCTCGCTCGAACTTAACAGCCGCGTGTTGAGTTTCCTGAAGAGCCTTCACCAGAAAAGATAAATATAGTTTCGATAGATTGTTTAAAAACACTGATATAACTTATCACATCTTACGCTTTGAGCTATGATATCATACGCTTTCACACAACTCATTTGGTCAGGTTTTCCAAACTTTCGTATTTTGACAACAAAAGTTAAAATAACATTGAATATCTATTTATTTAAATAGTCTAAGGCCTACTTTATTAGTAAAGAAGCTCATTATAATTCTTATGTAAAATCTTACTCAGATTTGTTCAGTGTAGACAAGTTAGTACAAACAAAAATTTTACCGGTCGTTATCTATGGGTGACGAAAAACATTTTAGGATAAAGTGTGTTGGAAAACAAGATACTAAGGAAGATATTTGATCCAAAACGAGATGAGGCTACTGGTGAGTGAAGGAGGTTAAATAATGATGAGTTACATACCCGTACTCATCACAAGACATTGTTAGGATAATCAAGTCTCGCTGATTAGGGTTGGGTAGGACATGCAAAGTGAATGGGAGAATCTGGAATCGTGTTTAGGGTATTGACTGGCCAACCCAATGGGAAGAGACCATTAGAAGACCTTGACGCAGATGTAAGGATAACATTAGAATGCACCTGAAAGCAATAGGGTGTAATGAGGTGAACTGGATAGAGCGAGCTAAAGATATGGATAGATGGCGTACTTTTGTAAACTGTGTGGCAATGAACTTGAGTTCTTAATGCCATAAGAGTATGTAAGTAAGTAGAATAGTTCAAAGTGTTCGACACTAAACAACCCCCTTGAGAGAATCTTTGGTTCAGATCTTAGGCAGAAAAATATTCCTCAAATTCCTTTTTTTCTTTTTTTTTTTTGTTAAATCAATACTATATTATCCCTGTGACAATAATAATGTATTTATATTGTTATTTCAGCGTCAACCCTCATTTATTATTTATTGATTTTAATGTGGTTCGGATAATCAGGGAAAATGAGTTAAACTATCCAGTCAAAAACACGTATTTTTAATCAGAATTTCTAACACTTACTTCTTTAGCTTTCATACGTGCTTCATAATATGGTCGAGCCTTTTCCACGCATGCCCCTAGTTTTTTTGCTAAACCATCGATTCGAACAGTAGACTCACACAGCAGCTGTCTGAAAGCAGCTCGAGATTCCTGAAAACCAATTTATCAATAAAAAAAAAAATCATTTAAGTCTACACCAACAATAAACAGTGTGCTACCTAAACTTATTTGGTTTTAAGAATCAAATAGCCAAAGCTATTATTTATGATTTTTAGTGAGGATTATGCCATCTAGATATCATATTCTGAAAATTTAAAATTGACACCTGGACAAAGAAATCAAACCTGGAACCTTTGGCTTAGTACACCAGTGCTTTAACCACTGAGCTATCCAGGAATCATCTCGTGCCCATGTTCATTCTTGACTCTTATTTTAAGGCAGAGTCTATGATGGACGTGCGGAAATTGTCAGCTACAAATGTGTGATTTTATTAAGATCACGAGCTATCAGATAACACAGCCACCTTCGACTTGGTAGTTGGCTTAATGCTACCACTTAAACAATATTATTAAAATTGTAAAGGATTGCAAACATTAAATTTCTTATAATTTGAAAAATAATTTTTTTTTAAATAATCCCACCCTCAGATCACACTATTGCCAATCCTTTGACCTTAAAGTATTTTTCGATTACATCCAGACCTAGGCCTGGTCAAATTATATTAGATTTGTCTATTTTCTATACCCCTGCCCATATATTTTCTAAATTCCATCATTAAAATTATTGAATCTAAAGAAAAACAGTAAAAACTGTAATATATAGGCCTATGAGGACCTAAATACTCAAATAATACTAAAAAAATATATTTTACAATTAATTCTTAGGCCTAGTGTGTAGCTTAATAACTTACATCCAAGTCAACTTCGAGTTTATTAATATCATCCGTAGCAGTATTTAACCTCTCCAATTCAATCTGTAATAAAAATATGTTGACATTAACTCTCATACTATTTCATTTTAACCAGCTGGCCTTTACATCTGTCAAAACTTTTGGCAGGATGAGTTAAATGGTAAATAAAAAACTCTAACCTGTACACGCGGATCAACCTCATCACAGCATTTATCTATATCTATAACTTCTGAAGACACGTTTGATTGTGATATAGTTGCCATATTCACAATTAATTTCAATTTTATTACACTATTTACAAATAATGACAACGTTCAAGCTGCAGTTTGCAGCCATCTTGAATTTTTAATAGTGCAGGTAAGCTACGGTTGCATGAGTGGATAATTTACAAGAATATAATATTTATGCAAAACTTATAATAATTAGGTGCACCCAATGTTTATCCGTAGAATAATTCAGATTTTATGTATGTATTGTATCACCATTCACACTTGTATTCTGTATTTTATTAATATGTCCTACACAGTTATTATTTTATCCAGAGAAAAATACAATGACATTCAGACGCATGTAGTTTTTGTATTAATAATTGCCGCCGGTACATTATGGTACAAAGTACCCACGCCTACTGTACAACAAACAATCGGGAAGTGTGTATTAGATGTTGGTAGTATTGTCCACTCTATTTAAAATGTGTAAAGTACAACAATAAATAATAATTTCAGTAGATGCATTGTTTATTAAATTATATTACATTAACCAACCCAAATACATAAGCAGGAGGGAATATAATAAGTAAATGGCACAACTAATAGAAAATGATAAATTATCAACCCTATCAGTATTTGAACCACAGTCTTTAACACTTATGTTTATTGTTTCAGATATTTTATTTCCTTTTCAGTTTAGCTACTTTTTTTATTAAAAATTAAAATGAAATTTTTGCTTAGCATCAATTTTCTTTTTAAAATAATGCATACAAATAAAGAATTAATATTATTGTTATATTTGATGCTATCTGTACACATCAGTAGTACACTCCATTTAGCATATAATGTAGCAGTCTTTCCTTGTATTACACTTTGGCCATCAATAGAGTACCCACGAGGGGGTTTGAGGGTATGACCAGTTAAACATTGTGAGCAAAGAAAATATCAAGTGATCATAAATATATTATAATATATCAATCACTATCTTTAATGGAATGGAAGCGGGATATCTTCACGATTGAAAATAGTATCCTTTGGTCAGTAGGATTAACCCCTTACTTCTCTGTCATTGCCAACGTTTCTTCTTAAGATTATCGTTTACAAATATTAATGATCAAGTTAGCAAATAGAAATTAAAAAAAAACTTTAAAAAAAAAGCTTCTAGGTTTATATAATAGTAAAAAAAATTGCCTCTGGTGGTTCAGAGGGACCTCCCCTTAAACCCCCCTTGGTGCCACCATACTTCGCAATTCTGAGTACGCTACTGATGGCCATATCATATAGGCCTAAGCTACACCATAGCTGAAATGTTAAGTTACTTCTTGTATAAGGACACAAACCCTGTACAAATAAACACAAAAAGCCTTTAATGTTTTCTTGATTCTAAATCAGCACACAAAGTAAGAAGTCCTGGGTTTGATTCAACTGTCTAGATATAATTTTAAACACTCATTTGAATAAAATATATAAGCATTGTAAATTATGTAGACATATATGTACAATTATAAATAAATAAAAAAATTCCATGGCATCAGCCTGCAAGCGAACTTTACCGTCAAAGCAGCCATTGCATGTTGAAGATAGTGCCAACATTTGTGGATAGAGGGTGTCATATGGTCAGCACAACAAACCCTCAAGCCATCAATCTCGGTTTTCTAGACTGGAGCCGCTACTTCTTTATTCAAGTAGCTCCTTAATTATCCTCATAGGGTTGGGTTGACCTCATTCCAGACCCAGCACTTCACAGGAAATCTAGAAGTGCTGGGGATTTAACCCCGGACCTATGGTCCTGTAGCCAGGAATTCTGACCACTATATTGTTCAAAAATAGGCGACACAGATAAACAACCCCATAACTAACATGTCTTTTAAGATGATAATCATGGTGACCTGGTGGTCTAGGGAAAAGGTGTCGGACTTCTGTGTTGGGGGTCCGGAGTTCAATCCTCGGTCCCGGAACAGATTTATCTGATTGCCAAACCCTTTCTTCACCTCTGACAAGACGTGTATTAATCACAACTTGTGAAAGTGTGTAACGCCAGGTCTCCACTATGGTTCGGATTCCACGTTAAACTGTAGGTCCTTCATTTCATCTCACAATCACCCTACCATTACACATTAGCGTAAGTGCGTACAACTCAAAACAGGTAGTAAGACGCGGTGTTAATAATAATACAATTTGATGGAGTATTTCTGTCAATATAATACAATGACATCTAGATGTGGCTTGAATCCCTTCCAGGGTGTTAGTTTTCTATCTTTAAACCTTTCATTCACTTGTTCTGCTATACAAACTAACTAAAAATGTTACATGTGAAAGACCTTATCAAACCCTCACCCTCCAGTTTTATTACTTAAGAGACCTAATTACTAACGTTAAGAAATGTACCAGAATTTTAGGTAACTCGTAATTTCTTCTAAATTACACTGCTTGAAATATAAAACTTGATTAATTTATGGTTAAAAGAATGATTTAACTAGTTTCAATTACCAAAAGTTTGTTAAAAAAAACACCAAATTGTCTCAAGTAAACTTAATTAAAAGTAGGTGCATTACCAAAATTGGTTGTAAGATGCGGCAATAAAAAAAATAAGAATTACCTTTAATATAAATTGGAGGAATCAAACTAATTTTTGAACCTAATGAAGTAAATTTATTGAGGCAGCCATGAAAACCATCATATAAGTATGTGTAAATATGAATAAACTATACAAGATCATTTCATTATCCCACAAGACTAATAATGAAAATATATTTTTGTCGCAGTTTCTATCATTCACGTTATAGACATTCTTAATTATGATAATAAACATGTTAGAAAGTTTGTTTCACTCATGCTAATGAGGCTCAGGGCTATAGTTATTGTTAGTCTTTGAATTCGACTAAGTTCCTATAACAAATAAGCAGTTCAGGGAGGTCAAATGGGGTATTAGTTGACCTCTGAATATAAACAGGGTCTAATTTTTTCAAGAAAGAACAATTTGTCTTGAATGTGTGGAGCAACCAACCCACGAGTTCAGATCCCAGTCAGGTAAGTTTATTAGTTAAGTCCGACATCTTAGCTCAGTCGGTAGTGTGTCTGCCTGAGCTAAGAGACCCAGGTTCGATTCCTGACATGGCCGAAAAATGATTATTGGTGAAATGTGGGTTTTTTCCTTTCACAGTGATAAATTAATGGCAGGGGGATGTGTGTTGTGTCTGTTCTAGATTTTAGTTTATATATGTTACGTTTCAAAAGAAGGCAGGGTGCTGATATAATCAGTCGGTTCAGAAAAACGTTAAATATCTCAATTAATTAAATGAAATAAATGATATTTCCTCTGCCTCTGCTACAAAGCAACAAAATAATGCACTAATTATTATGTTTACACTGCACTTCATTACCTGTTCGGGTTATACACTTATGTATTAATTATGCCAATGATTTTAGGGACGAGGACGGTTATATTTAGAGGAAGTCCACCCACATTTGCACGGTGGGAAAGCGAACAACCATTTTGGAAAAACCACCCCCCAGTGCACCCTACCCATCATTGGCTGTCAAGTTCAAAACTAAAGTAGCGCATTAGAGCAAGCGGGTCATAGAGGAACACACATTTAGTAAAACAAGAATCGCTCATACCATACCTGCTTTGTTCCACAAACGAATATTTAAAAATGTGGTTACAGGGACAAAGGTATAAAATAAATCATCTCAAGATAAGATAGAATATTTATTTGATGGATTTAAAAAACTATTTCACCATCCAGCAGGAAGCATCAATAATTACAAAAATTACAACTTTTCAACAATATATAACATTACAATATATATACACACACACATTAAAATACTATAGCTATGTACAAATAAATTGCCTGTTTAAAGCCATTTTAAATAGGCCTACACCTTATATTTGTAATTTTAGTTTATATGTGAAAATACAGAACAAAGTTTATTTATGCAAAAAAAAATAATGAGAAATTGTATGATTATTTTTTATAATTCTAATCTCATTTTTAGCGTAGGACTTTAAATTATCTATAGGACAAAATAACAAAATTAAACTAACTCCCATCTAATCTTTACTAAAACATATTTCTAACAAACTTTAGGTTTATTTAAGACCTTTAAATTTGACTTCCAATCGGTAACTGGTCATAACACCTAATTAACTTGAATTATTTTTTAAACTTCACTTTTAGTATATACAATAAAACCAGGTTTGTGGGCTAAATACTATAAACACCAAAATTCCACTATGGGTCAATAATACATCTTTTAACAAGACGTATTGCATAATTAAAAATAAGAATCAAGAAAGGACAGAAACATAAAATAAGATAGAGGAAGGTTTATTTACTACAATGACGCTTACCAAATTATATTCAATTAAAACAATATTTTAAAGGTAAATAAAACTAAGGGAATAAATACATTTTGACCTACAGTATGAAAATAGTGTAAACCAAAAAATAAAAATAAACTAAGAAAATATGTGAATTTGTAAAATGAAACAGATTATAAAAAAATCCCTAATAGAATTTGTCAAAGTGGAGTTTCAAAATTTTGAGGTTTTGTTAAATATGAGCTTTTTTTTATGAAAACAGTTTAGAAACACTACCCAAAAAAATGTAGTGATAGAGCAGGTTGTAAGATAAAACAGATTGACAAATTCTATTAAGGATTTATTTATAAAGTGGAGTTTCAAAATTTTCAGGTTTTGTTAAATATGAGCCTTTTTTATGAAAACAGTTTAAAAACACTAAAAAAAAAGTAGTTTTAGAGCAGGAAGCCAATCTAAAAGAAGTGTTGGTTAGGCCTTGATATAAAACAAATAAACGTATCTCTTTAATTCCTAATACACTTTTTCACACCTCCCATCTTCTCATTACTTTCACAGTTACATGTCATTATTAATTAACATCAATCATTAAATAACAGTGTTTCCACAAATTTTCATTCATCTATAAATCACTACGCAGTTATATTTTGTTTTTTTGCAAGAAATACTTTTGTTACTTCAGAAATCAGCAAATGTGTATTTTTGCATGACAAATTCAATTTGAAGCAAGCCTAGCAGATATAATATGTAGTAAGCGCAGACGTTTTTAGCGAAAGGTGACATTGGGGTGAAACATACACCCACCCCTCTACCGCCAAAAATAATATGTTCAAATGGGACATTCAGTACCGTAAAAGAAACAATGAATTGTTTGATATAGAAAATTGAAAATCCTTATTTGGAGCAATGCATAAATTATTATGGTAACTTTAGTATAATATGACTTATTGAAATAATTCAATTATCATATTATTTGTGTAACTTATTTGGAACAAATTTTTTTTTTTTATTTTCCAATTTAAAGTGAAAATGGGTTTGTTCTGCCCTTAACCCTTAGTAAAATTATAAATATTTAATTGTGTACACCTCATATGAATGTCTAGTCTATTAAACATTAATTACTTTACCTTAAGGTAAAGATAGCGGCAGAAGAGAGCGCAAGTAATCTTAAAGTTTTTATAACATTATTTTCTTTGACCAAAATAAATCAAATATTTCTGCAGTAGCAACATAGGGTTTAGTTTTCTGCACATGTTTATATCAACAGATCTTGAATATCTGTCAAGAGTGTCCTGAAATTTTGTCAAAACTTTTTAAATAAAGAGAAAAGGTGACTTCTTCACACTATTTTTCCCTCCTCACTCTCCCTTGCTGCACATTGTCACAATTATGTTACCCCCCCCCCCCCCCAACTCTTCTAATTTCACGTCAAAATCTCTCTCCTCCATCCCCTATTTAAATAATACTTTTAATTGTAGAGGTTATAGAACACTTTAATTGAAATGTCTTCATCAAACTTGGCAATCAAAGTCAATATTGTTGTTTGTTTATACATGTGCACAGACACTGCCCGATACGCTTAGTTGTAATGTGACATCACACATTATCTGACTCCTTATCATGCTTGGTCACAAGAACTACACCTCCCTCACTCCTCTAATGATATGCATACATAGTTTATGTACAGCCACCTGTCTTGCAAGACTTTATTAAATGTTTTAAAAAATACAAAGATAAATTCTATGAGGAATTTTTTTAAATCCAAAGAAGCTTAGAATAAATTATTTTTAATACTCAAACAACATTTATAAATGTATGTAGAGTAATATTTTTGTATTGAGAGTAAGTAAAAACTTTAATTAATGCAATATTTAAAATTAACAGGAATCATTTAAAACTGTGTTCCTAAAAACATGGTCTGTGGCAGCCTACCAGGCTTATCAAGAGGATCCCGGGAAGTTTATTAATAATAGAGAAGCTAAGAATGTTGATCCCAAATAATACAGAAATTTGAAATTCAATAGAATGAACGTGGGATATCAATACAAGGGTTAATTTCTTCCCTTGGTGTACATAAGTCACATGAAAAAAGAAGTCTTTACCAGTAACCTTAAGTCGAAAAATATGAACATTTATCAAAAATGATGAGGTTTGAAATGTTAAAAAGTAATCAAGTTACCATTAGGCCTGCTTACTAATTCAATGTAATTATGATCTTTTTTTGTATCAACAAATTAATTTGACTAATACCCGCTTCAGTGGTCGCGTGGTTCTATATGGTGCTTCTCCACCACCAAAAATTTAAGAAACAATGATTTACAAGTTGAATTAATACAATCTTTTCGTTTTTCCTACAACCTCTTTTCGATAAAACATGATTGTTCTTTTTTGTGTATGTGTGTGTGATAATTATATAGACACCCTCATATGTGGGCACACGGTATAAATATAAAGTTTACTAAGTCTGGTTTACTGGTGAGGGTAAGGTTGGGGTTCAAATTCCGACCGGGTGTACCGAGGGTGTTTTACTGAAATGGTTTTCCCTTTTCCCTCCAAATAAATATGGATACATTTCCTCTGATTGTTCCCTTCCTTAACCCTACTCTATTAGCATGATAAATATATATGCATATAACAAAAACAGGTAGAAAAACAAGTCGGAAAAAAAAATGTAAACCTGATTTTTATAGGAAGCCCACTTTGAAAATCACTGAAAAATTCAGCTTTATAGAAATGTTTTATTTGAATTATTAATTATAAGATTTATCTAAAAAGTTATCAGTTCCAATAATACTTTCGGTTGCATTATTATATATAATTTATCTTTACATTATTAATAAAACAGACTAAGAATGTAAATACAATTGTAGTACTTTGATTTCTGACACCTTAGCTCAGTTGGTAGCGTGTCTGTTTATTGAAATATGAGTCCCGAATTCGATGCCCGGCATGCCTGGAAAATGTATCATTGGTGAAATGTGGGTTTACCCTTTCACAGTGAGGGATTAACGGCCGTAGGGCTGGATGTTGTGCCTATCCTAGTCTTAAGATAGATTATAAGGCATATGAAGCTACGACAGGACTAGTCAGCCGATAATGGGAGATATATGGCTTAAAAAAAACTGATACAGGCTGGAAACAATAATGAATGTAAAAAAAAAGTTATTTGATTTCTACCATAGTGGAGGCATGAGTGTTCAGTTTTCGAATAACGGGCTTCCTATGAAAGTCAAGACTTTAGCTATATATTTGTAGACCTACACCACAAAAATACTACTTTCGACATTGTCCACACTACATAAACATGGTTTGAAAACTAAGACACATCTTTAAACTGGGCTATGGCACAGTTTTATCTCTCTTTATATATTATATATATAACACACATTGATACAAAATTAAAATACCTATATATAAAAACATGAATATTTAATATTGGTAATCAATCACCATCATGCCTATTTTAATATAATTACTCATAAAAAATGACATTTCTAAGAAAATAAAACTTGTGCAAACCTTATAGCAGTCCTATGAGAAAATAGTTTACGAGCTATACCTATTAGAACATCCACAAAAATATCACATATTTACACACATATTCATTACATATGCTTTATATTTACGAGTGTACAGGTAATAAAAAATTTGAGTTTTGAGTCAAGTTTAAATAGTTGATTGAGCTCGAATATTGTTTTTTTTTCAAAATTTGGGGAAAAAAAGCAATTATGTACTTGGTATTTTCGCTGTTATTTTAAAAAAAATAGTTTAAATAGTGTGATTAAATTTTTAAATACTGTTTCAACATATTCCCTCAATATTATATTATTTGTTCTACTCTAGTGAATTTATTTTAAAATTTGAAATTTCGGGATCATAATCTTTGGCAACAGAAAATGTATATTTAGGCTTTATACATAGACAGAAATTCAACTTGAAATATTTGAAGCACATTATACTGCTTTATATTACTCAAACCCAAATAAAATTCTAAGTTTTCATTCTAGCTCGGTTCAAATTTGACTCAAAATGAAAAATGTCTACTTGTACACCTCTACTTTAAAATAACCAATTTATATGCTGTAAATGAGTGACTAGTGAAAAAATCACACACTCTCTTATTAAAGACAACATTTCTGAAGCTGTTTTTTTAACAGTTTTAAAAAATCACCCAAAAGAAATTTACCACAAGCTGCAATTTTAAATAAGGAAAGAGTGAGAAATCCATTTTATTTATGTGTCTTTTTTTATATATAACATTCCTTCAAGAACACAATTCACTCTTAGCATAGCTCAAAATTACTTTGTAAGATTAAATACATTATTCTATTGTTTCTTACATTAAGGCAATTCGACAATAAAAATTGTATTGCACAATTTTAACAAGTGTATAATTAATTATAAGCAATAAATAGTGATTTGATGATTTCAAATCATTACTTTTAACAAGTTATAAGGGGTTAAACTAGACATCCAGATTAAATTAAATAAACTTAAATATTAATAATATTTAACTGTCTATACCTCATATGAATGTCTAGCTATGCTAATTTTCAGCCCCATACATTAATTACTTTACCTTAACAATGGTATGCAAAAACCATAAAATAGCAAGTTTGACTCCTTATAACTCAAGAATTGTAATGATTTGAAATCATTTAATCATTATTTATAGCTTATAATTAAACACTTGTTAAAATTATGCAATAAAATTGTTTTATTATAGAATGACCTTGATTATAAAAAGCCATGAAAGTTGTTAATATAATTCAAAACTGTTGAATTATTCTTACATAATGTGATTATAAATTAAAACTGACCTTTCTTAAACTATTCATATATCCTGTAATACTGATTAAATGTAGTGAATTATAATATAGGAAATTTAAAGAAGAAAACAAATGAAGATTAACTTATAATCTAACAATAAGAGTAATTTAATGTTGAAAATGTAATTAATATGTATTGATTTAGAATGTAAAACGATTTTGAAGTAAAAAAATAAAATAACCTTATCTATGTTTAAAATGAGGATTGCAATATTTTAAATTTGTTACAAAATAATTAAAAATTTGAAATTTACTAAAGTCGATATCTGAATATTATCTTGCACCACTATCCAACATAACAATAACTACACCACTTCAAAATATGTATAAAATATGGTAATAATTAACAACTTAGTTCTAAATAAATTGTGTTTTTCAAAACACATAAACTGTGTTTCCTAGGTGTTACATTGTTACATTGTGCATGTTTATCAATCTTGAAGAAGCAGATTCAATAATGTAGATCTATGTAAGTTACAAGTATCATTATCTTGTTTTACATGAGTTGACAGTCTAAATATATATTTTTGGTAACAGAATTCTAAAAACAAATACACCAAGATAATAAATATCGAAATCATTTGGGTAGCAACCCAGAATGTGGATCCGGACAACTGTTCGTCACCAAGTGGGCACTTGCGAACTGGGCACTCGGAAGAATGGGCACCAGAGTCAATTTTTTATAAATGTTATGCTTGTAAAAAATTAAAACAAACAACTAGGTGCTGGTTAGGTTAATTCATCTTTACTTGGTTTATTTTACGCAAAATTCTTGGTTTTCATGGTTTTTTGTATTATACATTTTTTTTCAAAATTTTATTATATCAAGTGGTCTAACTTTTTAAATATACACAAATTTAGTTTTCTTCGTTATTAATTTTTTTAAACAACTCCAAAAATGCATATTTAATTAAAAAAAAATGTTTTTACATTGGTGCCCAGTTTGCAAGCGCCCAGTTGGATGCACTCAATTGGCGCCACTCAGATGGTGCGCCTAAGAATGAGCAAAGTGAACACCTACTTATTTAAAACTATTCAAACATGTGACTTTCTAAAAACATAAATTCATCAAACTTAACATTAGGTTATAACAAATATTGATCATAAACTCACTCTCTATAGGTTTTCCCAATAAAACTAATACAAAGGAATAGAATGAAGAAGAAATAGGTTATCTAACGCAAGGCAGAAAAAAACTTTAAACCCAGAGTTATCTGGGCACGTACTACTACATAGGTGAAATAAAATCTGCGGCAAGACCGACACAAAAGTCCACGGTGAGACAATGAAACCCAGCTTGTGCGAAAGAGACAAAGAACAACAAGCAACAACAATGGGATAGGCAGTCTTGGATGTGAAAACTTTCACAAGTTCACGCGATGGGGGGGTCGTCGTCTTCCTCCTGGCCGATACGCATCTCGTCGTACCGACGGTTCCGCATCTGACGCAGCCGCTGCAACCACTTGTACCGGCGTGCCATGAAGAGGACACCAACTGCACACGCCACCAGCATCAAAGGAATCAAGATACCTGCTGCTACACGTGTTCCTAAGACAAAATATATAAATATATATATACTAACTGGATTTGTTTCCTTTCGCTAACTGGAAAATGTATAGTATGGAGTCTATTTGTTGTGTTTGTATTTGTAATAATAATAATAATATTTAGCACCGCGTCTTACTACCCGTTCGGGTTATACGCTTTAAGTACTAACTACGCTAATGGATTAGGAATTGAGAAGGTTGAATTATCGGAAGTGAACCCGCATTTGCGTGGAGGGAGAGTGGAAAACCATTTTGGAAAAAAAAAAAAAACAGTTCACCCGGCCGAGATTCGAACCTCGATCTCCCCGTCCTCGGCAGTCGAGCTCAACACGACAAGCGCGTTAGCCAACCACGCCACCGAGGCGGGTGTTTGTATTTGAATAAAGTTAAAAAATACATCAAAGATAGCCAGTACAGATACTAAACAAATTTTTAGAACAATTGTTTGAATAATTAATGAGTGGATGTGTCTTACTACCCATTTGGGTTATACACTCGTGTACTAATTAAGCTAATGGGCTAGGGATGAGGAAGGATGAATTTAGGAGAAGTGTACCCATATCTGCGTGGAGGGAGATACTGGGAAATCCACCCGGAGTGTATTCGACCGGGATTGAATCATGATCTCCCTGTCATGGGGCAGTCTGATTCATTGCGAGAGTAGCGCCTTAAACCATGCGGTCACCGAAGCGGGTTTTAAAACCCTTTTAACTGACAGAAACCAAATACTATAAGAATCATCAATAAGCCTGTAGACAGAGAATATTAGTCTTTTTTTTTTTAACTCAAAGGTTTAGTTAATTAATTTTATTATGGCACAATAATGTAAAATGCCACCAATTATTTTGCTCTTTGTCTAATAATAAAGTAATATTTAAGCAACATTTCTGTACAAAAACCTTTTTTACATCCATTACTGTTTCCAGCCTGAGACAGGTTTTTTTTTATTCAAGTCATATATTTTCCACTACTGGCTGGCTCCTGTCGTTGCTTCATATGCCTTATAATCTAACTTAAGAATAGGACTGGTACAACATCCAGTCCCAGGCCGTTAACTTATCAATGTGAAAGGGTCAAGCCATATTCTCATCAATGATAAATTTCCACCCATACCGGGAATCGAACCCGGGACCCTTAGCTCACTAGACAGACATGCTACCGACTGAGCTAAGGTGTCAGACTTAGTTTGATTAGAATTGAATTAAATTATTTATATTTCTTTAATACCTAATTGGGCCCACTTTTCATTTTTAAATATTTAAATTATAATCTTAACTATTATTTAATATGCCCATGATTATCTAGCTGGAGTTAATTCCTTCTTTATTGTCAATTAACAGCATCTGGGCCGCTTCGTTGGTCGAATGGTCAAAGGTGTTACTCTAACAATAGACTGGGCTGCCGATGACAAGATGACCGGGGTTCAAATCCCGGTCGAGTCTAGTGTACTTCCATATAAATGTGGATGCATTTTCTCTAAATTGATCTTTCCTCATCACTAACACATTAGTGTAATTATTATGTGTGTATATATATATATCCCAAATAAGTGGTGAAACGGAGTGCTAAAAACCAAATCTGTTTTCACGCAAACCTACCCCTCAATATTCCCCCCACCCCCAACTCTAGCACGTCAGTTATGCAAGTGTAGCCAAGGTGAAAATGATGTATCTCCTAGTTGTAATTCAGGAGATCTCGTCAACACGTGGCATGTATCACAGACCAGCTTAATGAACAAGAAGAATGTCGTAGTTTGAGGCATAGCTATAAGCAGAGCAGCCCGTGACTCAGAGACAGCGTCTAACCCTGAGCTAGCTGACACAACAAGGCAAGAGGTGCGCACTGAAATAGTTTAGTCAGTGGTTAGATAACCAGATCCACTGAAGTCTTTTTTTTTTCTAACCATTAAATTTATATTCTCCTCGCATTTTAAAACTCGATGAATTTTTTCATTTCTTCTTATTTTACCTTTTTGTTTCTATTCTGTTTAAGGTTAGTTAATAAATATTACATTAAACAGAATAATAAAATAATAAACAAACAAATGGATATTGAATCTGTTTACGTGGGTGTGTAACAATGTATCTGAATAAACACTATCTTAAAATTGAGGGTAAACATTTAAAGTACTTATATACAAATCTAAAAAAAAACAAAAAAAACATGAGTATTGTGAAATTATTCAAAACAAAAATAAAATATTATGTAAAACCCAATCTGATTTTTTTTTGGTGGCCAAGAAATCTCTTAACAAAAAAATATATATATCTTCTTTTCCCCGAAAGAGTTCCATTTGTTGAGATATTATCTACCAGCAGTTTAGGCCCAAATGAAAGGTGCTGGGATCTGCTTGTAATAGTACCTGTCAGGATTGGGAATTAAGTAGCAATATCTATATAGAAAAAAACTCCAATGTGTGAACTCGCAAGCAAGCTATATCGACCGAACAGCTGCTGCCATTAGCGATGATACTGCCCCGTCTTACTACCCACTTGGGTTATACATCAATATACAAATGTATATATTAAAGAGACACAACATCCAGCCCCCGGTCATTAATACATTGATGTGAAAGGAAAAACTCACATTTCACAGATGATAAATTTTTCGACCATACCAGAAACCTAACCCGGGACCCTTCCTTAACTCAGTAGATAGACATGCCACCGAATGAGTTAAGGTGGCGGACAAATAAGAGATTAACCTAACGGGTTGGTATTAAAGCTTATCCAGAGAAAATGCACCCAAATTAATGTTAAACGATGATTTAAAAAAAATCACATGGGACAAGCCACCCCCATTTCACCTGACCAGAATTCGAGTTTTTAATTTCTTGCCATCCATCGCTCTAGTTATGATAATTAAATATCAACCATGCCTTGCATTACATATCTAGCTTTTAATCATTGTAGAGAAGAGTTGCTATTGTTTGTTCCCATGAGAGAGTAGATGTATCCTAGAAATAAAAATATAGAGCCACATTTAACAAGAGAATAAGAACTGACAGAGTTGTGTGTATTAGGGATGTGTTCATAGTCTAGTCTCGAGGCTCAACAAATCTCTCGGTATGCGAATCAGAACTAAGCAAGTCAGGTGAAATGGGGTGATTACTAAATCTCAACTCGACTACAACTTGGTATTCTGGTAATAGGTACAAAGGTGAAGAAAACAAATAGGGCTTTATATCTTTTATTTGGGAGAGTTATATTGTTTTTACTTAAAAATCCATCCTCCCCGGCCTAATCTCTTAGATTAGATAGTCTAAGTAAAGCTAATGTGCAAAACATTGATACTGAAGAAAAGCCTACCAATGGAGAAAAAAATAAGAAGAAAAAATTCAAGAGACATGTATAGTGAGACCTAAAATTAGTGTAGGATGAAGATCAATTAGCGTGACCTATGAACTCCTCGGAGGGGAGGTGTGGGTAGGTTGGGAAGATGATTTACAGGAAAACACAAGAGGGGGGAAAGAGGGATGCAGTGCGCGGTTAGAGAAAGAGGTTTGTAGCAGAATGAAGAGAGGATAGAGATATAATGAAGCTGCATCTAGATTCCAAATGTGTATTTTATAAGATTTATAAACTACTGCAGTTTGAAATATCTACAAACCAAAATATGTTTGTTATTGAAAGCAAGCCAGTTAAAAAACAGTACAGCAGGGCCTATTAGTGATGTGAGACGGAAAATTTTCCTACATTTTTTCACAAAAATTATCAATTATTATTTCCTGTTGATTAATTTCAACTGATCAATTGGATAATAATAATAATTAGTGGTAGTAATAGTAGTATTAGTAGCAGTAGTAGTAAGAAGCCCCTGCTTCGGTGGTCGCATGGCCCAACGAGCGACTCTTGCAATAGACTAAGACTGACGATGACAGGGATATTGGGATTCAATTCAGGTGCACTGAGGGAGGTTTTTTCCTAAATGGTTTTCAACTCACTCACTCTCTCCATACAAATGTGGGTGCAATTCCTGTAAATTCAACCTTCCTTACCACTAATAAAGTAGCGTAATTAGTACATAGGCGTATAGCCCAAACGGGTAGCAAGAGGCGGTGCTAAAATAACAAGGAAAGAAACAAATGAATGTGAGCCTTTGTAGACCCGTTATGTTAATAAATCATACTTCAATTTTTTTATCATCGATGAGTTATCTATAATAACATTAAGGTCGGGCCAATATTTGTCTCCCCCCCCTATCCCCCGTGCTTCCTAGATACCATTCCCCTTATATAACCCACTCGTCTCTTTATCACACTATATTTTGAAGTACAATAGGCTCTAGGTGCCACCTTTACAATCTAACCCCTCCACCACAAGTCACTACTGCGGAAAATTTCTTGGAAAAATTTCATCTCTAGGTCCTATTGAAATTTGGGACCCTTGTGAAGAAAAATGTTTTCAGAGTTGGCATTGATTAAACAAACCAAAACAATATAAAGCTAGAGGAACAATTTCATTTCAAGATTTATTCTTTTCATGTTTAGTAATACTTTAAATATATTTGACAAAAGCAAAGGTAGTAGATGAGAGTAATTGTAAGAATTATAGGGCAATTTTATTAGTCTGGTTAGTATTCCAGGCAAAGTTTTTGACAGAGTTTTAACTGAGAGGGTGCGTGAAAAACCTGGGAACATGATTTGGAGTGTGCAATGTGGTTTCATGTCAGATAGAGGTTGCATGGACCATATATTTTCATCGCAAAAACTTGTTCAAAAATGTATTTCAGTAAGTGTTTTGTGCATTTGTTTATCTGGAGAAAGTGTACAAATGTGTGAATAGGAGGATGTTATAAAAAAGTATGATATAGAGAGATACATGGTTACCAAATGCAACTATAGTAGTGTATGATGGAAGTAAAACATGTTTTAGGGTGAATGGAGCTTTGAACGAATGGTTTGACACTAAACAGGGTGTGAGACAAGCTTGTGTAATGTCTCTGTGGTTGTTTAATGTATTGATGGATAAGTGTATGAGAGATGATTGTGAGGACGCAGTTAGAGTACAAATGGACACTGTGAATGTGAGTGTGCTGCTTTATGAAGATGATGCTGTGTTAATGGTTGAGAATGAAAGTGACCAACAGAATAAATTAAATCATTTGAATGTGTCGACAATCTTAATGGATAGACCTATTCATATAAATGTCTCCAAAACTAAGGTGATAGTTTTTGATAAGGACAGATCAGGGAATGATTTTCAGCTTAGTATAAATGGAAAACTGTTAGAACAAGTGAATAGTTTTGCGTATCTGGGCAAAATGTTCTGTCAAATGGAAGAATGGACGGTGAAATCGACAGACGGATGAATGCATCTCAGAGAGTAGTAGGATGTGTGTGGACTATCGCAAAGGATTAAGTAAGTAGTAACGAAAAAGGGAAAGATGACAGTAGATAAAAGTGTGTTAGTACAAATATTTTTTTATAGGTTTGTCAGGAGAAATACAAGAGCAAGGTGAATACGATAGGAATGATACTGTCTCTAAGAAATATATTTGGTAAAACTATTATGAACAGAGTCAGTAATGAATGGATGCTGAGGGATTGTGGTTTGAAAGGGAATCCAATAGGTCAATGTGAAAAGAAGTGTATTATGTTGGTTTGTGCATGTTGAGAGGATGAGTATGGATCGAGTGAAGAAGCAAATATATGAAGGTAGAAAGTGTGGATCAAAAGGAAGGGGTAGGCCATGTAATACATGGTTAAATATTGTAGAGAGATGTGTAAAAAAGAAAAACATTAAGAGTTTTAAGAATAAAAGAGCAATTATGACTCAGTGCATGGATGTTGTTGAAGTAAAGAGAGTATGCGAGGATAGGTAAATGAGGAAAGTTAGTGAGGATGCATTAAGTATGGAGTTTTTTAAGCTACAACCAATGCGGGTAGTTAAAATAGTTACTAGATATACTTTCATGTATTCATATGTAAAGTCGTGTGAACTGCAGTTGTCACTTTTAACAGACATTATCGATACCTAATAGTACCAAAAGTATAGTAAAATGTTAACTTTGTTGGACATAAAAAATATGTTGGTATTTACTAAAAGTTTCATCCTACCAAATTCCTATTAAAGGTGCGGTCAAGACATTCAAAAAAGCTCGACGCTCCTTAATGTGTTCCATTTACCATGGAGGAAAACAAGCTAACCTTCCTTCATTCTACCATGGTGTAACTTATAAAAGTCAAGGTAAGACCTTTCAGTGTAATTGTACACCCATCTAGACCAAATTCTGACATAGCTACCTGATGAACCACCAGAAGGGTTTGGCACTGGCGTCACAATTCGCGGAGCGGCCGTAATTGCCTCGGGGGAAGGCGTTGTTGGTAGATCAAAGTGGCAGAGACCATCTTCATGGCGACTGTAGCTAGGTAGGCATTTACACAAGCCCCTTGTGGACGTTGTGTCCGACAACAACACACATGATTCGAACTTAGAGCAACCAGAGTTGACTTCACGGATATCACATGTGTCATCTTTGATGTCTACAAGAAAATAACATATAAATTAAATTTACCATAATCAAAAATCTAACAAATAACTTTGACAGTTAGTAGATTTTAGAAATAAGTCTTCAATCAAAGAAACATAAGTTACTATTTTAGTTTTGCAAGTTATATTTGGAAGAAATAAAATAGCAAGATACTAAAAAGTAAAAGTAATAAATGTAGATGAAGCTAAGATTCCAACAAAGACTTTACAAGAATGAAAACTACTAGATTTAAAAGTTAAAGGCCAAAAAGTGAAGTTAATGAATTGAAATTTAAAACATATATTGCTTACAACTTTGGTCATGGTTTATACAACTTATAATTAACATTAGCCTAAACCCCACACTTTCTTATAATTAAACATTTGATAGTAATATAAAGATTAAATTAGGCATAGACTATTGGAAAACAATAATGTATTATAAGTGTACATAGTACTTTCAGCATCTTGATTATATTAACATGATTTCTAATAAACTAGAAGGGGGATTTTAGTAAAATGATATATATAAAATGTTACTAAATGTCTTTGAATATTAAAATATTGGGCACTTGCAAGCCTTTTACAACCGTAGTGAATTTAGTGGTTTTAAAAATGGTATTAAATTAACAAAATAAACAGTGGCAGACTAATGTATGTAAATGAAATGGCCGAGAGCTAAGGGCTTAAAACCCCGACCACCTTACATTGCGTTGCGGGTTTCACACTCCGTTCTGATGGAATGGAACCTAGGTTAGGGGATTGGGTGGTAGGCTTAGCAATCAATTTTCTTCAAGAGGCAGTCATCACCTCTTTGTCCAGTAGCAGCAGTGTTAAGTATGAACTGTGGTGTTGTTTTAACACTACATCTTACTACCCATTCGGAAGATTTTAACCTTAACCTCCCGTAATCGGAAATCTAGTCTAACACGAGAGTATTGCGTTATGTCCACCGAATTGGGTGTGAAATGTGTTCTTTTCACTGTAAAAGTCAAATTGTGTTTGTTGCCTTTTATATGTTTTTATCCACCTTTCCGATCTGTACCTTCTTCTAAATATAACAAAATACCTCAAAAAGCTAAACAGATTTTTACTTAAAGATATATTTTTGCAAGTTAGTAATTATATTTTAATGGTTTCAAGGTGCATGCTGCTCACTTAAATTAAATCTATATTGAATTGAATCAATAACGGTAACCTTAAAATTTCTCCTGAAATATTATCCTAGTTTGGGCTATAAATTTTAAAGAGTCCCTTCACCAGGTTTAACCATAGGTACACCTACTCTTATATCGTCATAGTATGAGACTTTATTTACGTTATAAACTCGTCAAACTATGTACCATAGGGGCTTACTAAAATAAAATAGATAAGTTTTATTTCTCAAAGGTGTTTACTAAATATCATGTTGGAAGATGTGGTTACAGTGCAGTACTGGTAATTTCGATAGTAGAGGTAGTGAAAGTTTAATAAAAGATGCTTCTTTTATATGATAATTATTATGTTTTTGAATATCAACCCATAACTAACATAGATTAATATTTTTTGAATTATTTTCACCTTAAAATACATAGGACTATTTATATTTTAATTAATAGACCTATCATTAGTGTATGTGCAATCTGAGTGTTTTCGTTCGGATAAGATTATAGTTAAATTACAACTATTTACAAGAAATTTGTCTGTTTATTGAGAGAGTGAAGTGTAGTCAGTGAAGTAAATTAATGTGTATTAATCGGCTATATAATACATGTAAAGTATCGGTTATTCACTTTTTACATATTTTCCAAAAATGTTTGTTTTTGTCTAGCTTATGTGAGATTGGTTTAGAATTCCACTATCTAACAAAGCTTTTTTAATAATCTTCAATTTAGTAAGTTACTATTGGATTCCACAAATTTTTGTGAGTTGATAATATAAGGTTTTTTTATTTTTCGTTCCCCACAACTAAATTACCAGTTAATAGTGAATAGGTTTGCCCCAAATGGTAGGTAAAATAAATGGTAGTAAACTTTAGCATGTGTGTTGTCAATAGGTCCTATCATTGATAGTAAAACGATGCATTTTTGTAAAATAACTCTTGGGATGAAATGATTCTAAGCATTTAAGGGGAAATGTTCATTCTTGTTTACATTGCATTATAACCTAAATAAAAATTATAGGTCCGTAAGTAAATTTATGTTGTGTGCTATTAAACTATGAGGTATGGTTAGATAAACAGGATAAAATAATAAATTAACCTAGTGTTTTTTTTTAATATTTTACCTCCATTAGCCAATGCTCCATAAACAAAGTAAACACAGAAAATAACAATTAAATGACAGTTCATTGTAAATGACAACTTAGTTTCCTTCATTTGTATAAATGAACATCTATATAGAAATAGGCAACCCGAATATTAAAATAATTAATAAAAACTGATTTATACACAGTTGTAATTGTAGTTTAAAATCAAATTTAGGAGTCGCAATTAAATAAATAGATAAAATCAAGATACACAAGTAGTCTTCATAAAGTGCAAATGCAGCATGACTGAACGCAATAGAACAAGGTTTTTTTTTAATACATTGCTAGAGGGGCGCTAGTAAAAAGCAGCACTTTATAGAACTAACTTTTAGCTAGATAGAAGTATTGATCATTAATTGATTAAATTAAACTTTAAAACACAACAGAATAAATATATTAAGTTTAACTTATAGAATTTTTATTTTTGATTTAGTTTATGACATTTTGGTTGTAAATTATGTAATAATTGTTACATTAAATATGCTGCAAAATGTATAAAGGTAGTTTATTGAAACTATCATAAGCAGCCGTCTATTCGAAACCAAAACTTATCCATGGCTTAAGGCATGCTGAGGAACAAAATACAGTAGGTTTTACAAAACATATATTCATATAAAAAGTCTTGTATTGCGTGGATATGAACCAGTGGAATATCTAAAAATTAACTCAGAGGGGGGCGGTATGGAATCAAGGTCGAAGCCAGAATCTAATTTCCATTGGCAAGATGGGCTTAGGAGGCACCACCTCTTCCTTCTGGAACCTCAATTGGTCCTCTATTTCCAAGGATTATTCTTGAAATAAGACTTCTGTATAGACTGATTAAGTACCCGTACTATTAAATAAGTTGAAATTTTAAACTCAACTGGATAAAATCTGATTATTTTAATAAGTTAGTTGATAAAAAAATATATATTATTACTTGTTCGAGGTAACCTGGTGGTCTAGGGGTAAGGTGTCGGACTTCTGTGCTGGCGGCCGGGGTTCAATCCTCGGTCCCAGCACAGATTTATCTGATTACCAAACCCTTCCTTCACCTCTGACAAGACATCTTGTGAATGTGGGGAATGCCAGGCCCCCACCGTGGTTCGGATTCCACGTTAAACTGTAGGTCCTTCATTTCATCTATCAATCACCCTACCATTACACATTAGCGTAAGTGCGTATAACCCGAACGGGTAGTAAGACGCGGTGCTAATAATAATAATAATAATAATAACTATATAAATTAACAAATAAACACCTTTAAAAAAACCATGGAGACATTCAAAATTAAGCTTAAACAACCAAATTAACTACGTAATCGATGCGGACAACCGCGGGCAGTAATTTGACGCGTGTGTAGCTAGAGACAAGCGTCGAGATAATGCTCAAAAATGTAACCAGCCGCCCTATTCACAGGCAGTAAGACATTGAAAGTGCCGCGTTTTTTGGACTGACGCAGGAAATTACAGCGCGTGTAGCCACCTCACATCATTTACAGTCGGGTCTATTTTCTAGCAGTAAAAACCGGCTCTATGAAGCAGTAAATTCCTGCCTATTGAGCCCTGACGTCGTAAAATGGCGGCAGATGCAGCGACACCAGCAGCAAGTACTTCCCGCGACATTACTCTAACCACACTGACGCGTGGAAAGAGAGGCAAAAGTGAAAATAGGTCGGGTCGCATGAGGCAAGACGCGCTTAAAGAGGCATGCTTCTACGCATATAATGTTGCATGAAATAATGCTTAAGTCTAAATGCACCTTACGAGTGCACGTTTGTTTGGATACGTTAATGATGCGGTAACGGTCTCAGTGGGGGCTCGTAGCTAAAATTAGTGGGGGTGCTGATCCAGAAATTTTTTAGATTTTTTTTTAAAATTGTGCAAAAGGAAAAAAAAAACATGGATAAAAAAGAAAATTTATTCAGGAACTTGATAAAATCTCAACAAAAAAGAAACAAATATTTTTTACGTACTTTAACTTAAATTGTTACAGTTTAAGTCTTCTTGTTTTAATTTGCGCAAAAAGTTCAATAATGTTCTCCTTGATCTCTGGATGGCGATTGAGGAAATTTTTCTCCATTTAAAGTACTGCAAGCGCATTTAGTCTTTCTGTTAAGTAAAATAATCGAAAAAAAAGAATCAAATAGAATAGCTGGAAGCAGAATAATAATCTAATTCTACACTTTATCACATTCAAAAATATGGTACACGGTTTTTAAGCACAACACACGCTGAGTAAAAACAAAAAACCCTTCCACCATCACGCCAGAGTCGGCACTGCGAGAGCAACAGTGCTATATATATACCTGGAAGTCCCGTCTTCCTCCCCTCCATTCCTATGTGCGCATGCGCACAACAGTTAAATACCACGTCACTGGCACTGTGAAGCGCACAGTTCCATACAAAGATTTTTATATCTTTTTCATAAACTGGGGGATGGCTATTGAAGTACTGACATTAAGCTTAAGGAATATATATTGTTCTACAAAACTAAATAAAGAATTAAAGAAAAAAAGACTCATTATACAAATGTTATCGATAATATCGAGTGGAAATAGGGGTGCTGCAGTTCCGCAGTGCCTATACACTAGCCGCCACTGAACGGTCTTATATAATGAGGTTACCTCGCAGCCCGAGAGGTCTATCTAGACCTGGTAATAAACAAGGTCGCCGTTTGCGAGGATGTCGGGGTTCAAATTCTGATCATATGTGCTGGTTGTAGTTTTTTTACACACGATTTTATCTCTACCCACATCACAAGCTCGAACTCGTTAATGGCCCTTGTGTTGAATTTAGGTACTAATGTGCGTGTGCGTGTGTTTTTTAATTAGATGAAAATATTAAGGTGGGCTGCTAGTGAGCGCGAGTTTAGTGCATTAATTTTGCAGTTTTTACAGCACAAACATTTTTTGGCCAAAATAAATCAAATATTTCTTCTATAGAAACATAGAGTTTTGTTTTCATCACATGCTAATTAATCTCAACAGTTGTTGAATATCTGTCATGAGCATGGCAGCATTTGGTGACAAACTTTTTAAATAAAGAGAAAAGTTTGTCACCAAATGCCGACATGCTCATGACAGATATTCAACAACTATTGAGATTAATTAGCATGTGATGAAAACAAAACTCTATGTTTCTATAGAAGAAATATTTGATTTATCTTGGCCAAAAGATGTTTGTGCTATAAAAACTGCAAAAATACTGCCCTAAACTCGCGCTCACTAGCACTCCACCTTAAGTAAACTAATATTATCTTCCGTGCTTAGAAAATAAAACCTAAACAATCGTTGATTGTCAACAGAGGATGGTCCTAGTTTGGTTAATCTCCATCGTCACGCTAATGAACTCTTGACCCAGAAGGTATATTCCACGTTGAGTCCACCACAGCACGCTAGTTGTGACGTCACAGATGGTATCGCCTTCGACTACAGAACCGGAGTTTTGTTTTTAAACCGAAGGGGAGTCTGATCGAGTTCAGTCACTTGTACGTAACAACCGGCTTACCGCGCAGGACTGTTTTTATTTTAATTTGTGTTGCAGTTGCTGTGAACTTCACCACTCTTGACAGGTACTTAAAAAAAAAACATATTTTTTTCTTGTATGTGTTAAAATGTTACACATGTAATATAAACAAAGTGTTTTACTAGGAAAATAAAATGCATTGGATACCTTTTTATAATTATAATAAAGATTGCAGACGAGATGTCCAAACTATGATAAACTCAGAAACTTTGAATAAAACAGGTTTGCATGTTGTTTTTCTAATATTTTTGAGTCCAAAAAAACAAAGATAAATTAATTTGGACTACATCCAAATAATTTATTTTTATTTTTATTCAATATCTGACCAACTAATTAGAGTTTGCTTTTTAAAAAAAGAAGCAAATATACACATAAATGATCAATTTTGTTGCTGGTGCACATTTTCAATTGTTCAAATAAAATTACACAAATTTAAATATGTAATAATATTGCTTAAGGATACTGTAGAAATGCTTGTAATAATATTAAATATCATAATTTTAATCAAAACACTGATGATTACTTGTATATTCGTGATGTCAAAGTTTTTTCTAATCTTTATTGTCTTTAGATCATAAGTTATTTAAATGAATCTTGAACATTGAGACGGCAACAATTCATTCTTTTTAATTGTTTAACTTAGTTAATTCGAAATAGTGAAAATAGCAATTATAAAAATGTGTGGTTTACTCATTAGAATATTTTATACATCGTACTCATATTTACTTACATCTTATAAATTCACATTGTTAAAAAAATATATGTTGAAATATGTTTTGGGATATGTAATTTTGAACACAACCTACAAGGTACTTATTAAGTTATCAAGACATTCCTAAACTTGCAATTATTACCACTTCATTGAACTTTAATGTATGTGCTGCATGCTTGCGTCCTTGACAGAAAACTCAACACAATCGCTCGTAAATAACTTAAGCTAACAAATGTACGATTGGATGATGTGTTTTGGTTTTTTTTCCCCTCTGTTCATCTTCGAGGCCAACAATCACAGTCATTGTTGTGGTTATTTACACATAATGATTGATGGTGCAAAAGTATTCGTTCCAGTAGAACGTGACATTTTAAAATTTTATATAAGTTATATTCGTTGTGTAGGCGTGGAAAAACAAAAGTTACTATTCACTTTCGACAGAAAACAATGATTGAAATTCACCAGAATTTGGCATTCTAGAACTATTTATTATTTAATTTAAAGCTTATTAATATTCACTAGCAAAAATACCCAGCGTTGCCCGTAATTGCATGGTTACCAACATTTTTAAATTCTTTTACGGGCTACTAATATTAAAATTTCAGCCTTATACGTGTGGTAGATATTGTAAAATGTTCATCAGTCATCACAGAGAGACAAACTCCTCATTTTATTAATATAGAAAAGTTTAAGTTCATCTAAAAGTTATGAAAATCTACCAATATTAGTTCCTCATCGATTACTGTATAATTTATCGTTACATCATTAATTATTAAATGTATTAATAATGATAATACTATTGCATCGGGCTTCTTATGAAAATCAAACTTTATACACCTTATAATGGGGGTTTTGTTTTATATCCAACCCTTACCTGGATTCCAGTGGTAGAAATGTATTTTTAACTTTCATCAGTTTTATGTTTATCAACTTCCCTTTTTCTAACAAAAATGTATAATATAAACTCGTAGTCCTGTATAAAAATAAATTTTATTTTATACATGCATATAAATAATAGCATATTTTGTCACCAAATAACGAAAAAAAAGCGTTTTTTTATATATTCCGGAAAATCAAAAAAGGGGGAAAGGAAAATTATAACCTCAACTCTACCCCTCTAAAGCCAATGATGCAGTATAGCCCCAACTATGTATTAGTTTAAAGAAGTTAACATTTATCGTTGAACCGGGTCACGTTTCTAAAGGTAGCAAGAATATTAAGAAAACGCACCAGCATTCGTCTAAGAGAGGGTGTGAAACCGCAAAGTAGATAAAACCGCCAACTAGTGTATGCGATTGTACTTTAATGTCTTAACCTATTTATTATAAACAAACTGAAATGTTGGCACCAAAATTGAAAAATATTAAAAAATTGTATGAATTGCCACTGAAGAAAGAAGGAAGTTATAATATTGGTTAAAAATCATGTTTTAGGTACAACAGTGGAGCTGATATAAAAAAAACGTGAGCGTAAAAGAAAAATTGGATAGTTTCTTTTTTTAGTCTAAACAGATTTGTATAATATGAACAGATCTGTATAATATGAAGGCCTTAGGTCCAAAACATTGTATCTATATATATAAATAGAAATAATAAGTCACAATTATTATTTAAGAAACTTTATATGACACAACTTGATAAATTTCAAAATTGTACTATCGATTGAAAGTAGTTATTTGCTGCTATTGACTTTCAGATCATGCATATTCTTCAAGTCATCACAATACTTTCTTTTGGGATGGTCGCCTGTTCGTACCCGGACAATATTTGCGCCTTAAAGAATTGCCAATATGATTCCTGCGAAATTCCCGAATGTAAGGGTGGCTACGTCAAACCAAACACTACAAATTGTGGTTGCTGTCCTACATGTATCAAACTTCTAGGTGAGAACAATGGTTTAGAATTATTCGTGAAATGATTGAAACTATTGTAGGCTACTTCTATTGATAATCTAGAATAATTTATTGATCTAATAGAAACTAAATACTGAGAATAAAAAAAAATGTCTTAAATTTGTTTTAATTTAATGAATACTATTTAGTTTAACAATCAACCGACCAAAATAAATCACCACTTAATTAATTAAAATTAAATCTGAAAAACCTAAAATTTATCTTTAAAAATGTGTCTTACAAAGAAAAATTAAATCATACAGCTGGCATTATTGACCCATTAAATAATCATCTTGTGACAAGTTTTCTTAACCATTTTTTAATTAGTAACTACGTTAAACATCAAAGTAATTAATATTTTAGGTAAAATACGTAAATACTTTCAACCAGTTTATATATATAATTTTAAAACTTAACTAACAAACAGAAAATATGAATATTAACTAACTTTATTTTAGTAGTTTTATACAAGAATGAAACGTATACACGCATATGCATAATTAAAGTGAAATATAAGTTTCGGAAAACATTGACTCGTATAGCAAAATTAACACGTTCTAAAATCATTTGCAAAGTTTCTTCAAATTAAAACATTATTACAATAGGTGATATTAAACAAATATTCACAAAATGTGTTGAATATTCCATAATAAAAGGTAAAGACAGTGTAGAAACAAATATAATTGATTTTAAACTTAAATCAGGAATATGACTTTGGAGTCAATACATTTACCACTCACGTTTTGACGTTTTGCCAAAAAATAAAAAAACATTCAATATATTTGATGTATTTGAAGGTCGCGGTGATCCTTGCCACCAAGTGGAGATTCCTAATAATGCCGAGTGCAGCGCTGGTCTCACTTGCAGCGAAAAATCTGGAACCTGCGTTCCACTTTCCCGTGAGTATATAATGGCATTTAATTTATATAAATGATATAAAATCAAAAGTTTCCTAGTTAGTCTTTATAAGATAATTTATCAAATCAATTTAAACAAAGATAAAGTAAAATCAAAAATGTTATGAACCAACCAAAGACCATCTCGTTGATATACGTATTACTCCAGCTCCTCACTCCATCGGCCTGTTGGTCTAGGGGTATGATTCTCGCTTCGGGTGCGAGAGGTCCCGGGTTCAAATCCCGGACAGGCCCTCCTTTTTTTTTTCATTATGTTTTTAAAACTTTGATCAAACCTTTTAGAATATTAACAAGCTAATTCAAAATCCTCTTTTGTTAAAATTGGCTATTTTTGAGTTATTTCCAAACACAATATATTTTAAACAAGTCAAGTACAAGTTTAGCAGTATTTATTTCAACAATTAATAAAAAAAAAAATCGTGAGACAATATCTTTAATACACCAATATTATCAGATTTTTTTAATTTCGTGGCTTCTTGATGTATTCTTGATGTAATGTGTAAACAAAATAAAAATTTAGGAAGTAGTTTGGATATTGGAGTCTATATATTAATCAGTAACTTATGTGCCGAAATAGCTCAGTTGGGAGAGCGTTAGACTGAAGATCTAAAGGTCCCTGGTTCGATCCCGGGTTTCGGCATTACTTTTAAATGCTAACTTGAATATCGTACGTAGTAATAAGTTTATAATAATACTTTATAACAATAAATTTCTTTCCTATAGATCTCTTCTCCCTAGAATCTAAGTCAAAATTAGGTTATGTAAATAATTTTTGAATTAAAATATTTTAACAGTAAACGTCAATTTAGAGTTTTGGAAGAAACTATGAACATAGTTTATTTCTAAATTAAATATGTTAGTATAACATTTTGACTTGTTCTATATAATTTGATTCAAGTGATAGGTGTCTACCCACCCAAGATAAAAAAAAAACTCAAATAGCTTAACCCAATCACTTTTGTGTGTGCTTCACCCATCAGTGGGAGCCCCCTGCCCGTCTAGGAAGCCATCAGGCCCAAAACGACCCATACCGTGTTTGGCCTCAAATTCAACCCTGTGGCAAGGGGACTACAAGTGTTCTCCAGACGGGAGCTACGCCCCAAAGCAGTGCAACGCTAAGTTCTGTATGTGCGTCACTCGGTACGGAGAAGTGCTGCCTTACTCGCAACCTCACAAAATGGCGTCAAACATGGAGTGTCTCGAGTTCAAACCCATCTTTAATTTCATCACTAACTATTATTTTGCTTAAAAATAACTTAGGTCTATAGTTTTTTTTTTACTAATGTGTTTCGTGTCTTATTACTTGTTCGAGTTTCATGCAAATGTTTTCAGGAATGAAGAATGGGGAATTTAGAGGTAATCTGCAGCATTTGTTTGGAGGAAGAATGGAAAACCATTTAGGAAATAACACCTTCATTTCAACCGATCGAGATTCGAACACCAATCTTCTCCTCGTCGGCTGTCCAATCTATTGTGAAAGTGAAGCCTTAGACTATTTGACAACTGAAGCTAGTTTTAAGCCTACATTAACAATGTCTGGTCCACTCTTAATTGTGCTGTGTCACTGAGAAGTTAAAGGTTGAGATTGGTAGTTAGGTGTGTGTGTGTGTGTGTGTATGTGTGTGTGAAACACAACTTTGGTAGGGAACATAATACATAACGGCAATTAGAAACAACCATACTTTTAAAAACTAATGTCAAACTCTTTGAAAATGCCATAGAGATCATCATCAAAGATTGTTGGTTAGTAATAGAAAAGTATGCCTAATGTTTTTTAAATTTGAAGTATTTAACATTATCAGGCCTATATCACCATAAATCAACATAATCTTGTACAGTACCCTTGGTACAACTCAATTTTCATAGGAAGGGCCTTATCTGACTGACAATAAACTTTAGTTTATATCTACTTTCACGCATAGATGTGCACAGAATGGGTGACGTGGGTATCGAGACACCCTCACTATAGCGGGAAAACAGCTTTTATTTGCTTCAAGCCGACAGAAAGTAAAATCTCTTCATTTGATTATTCTGACTCAGTTTTTAATTAATTAAAAAAAAAAAAAAGATCAAATCCAAATTTAAAAATTACTATTTCTAGGTGCACATGTTTGTGCACAAGGGTTACTAATTTTAAAATGTCAATCCTCCGCGTGCAGTAGATATTGTGCAAAGCTCATGACAGATACACAAATACCTATTTAATAACTCTAATAATATACTAAAATGTTATCAATGTCAACCTCAAAAAATATGTTTTGTTTTTTCTAAAAGGTTGCTTCTATCAAAATTGTACCATGCTACACAGCTAACCCTGGTGAAAACAATGTAGTATTTGTATATCTAAACAAACACTAAATGTGTTCAAACATTGCCTGGGATTTAACAATGGTTCTCCTATAATTGTGATTGGCTTCACCAAACAATTTATCAAACACCCGAATGGGTAGTAAGACGCAGTGCTAAATAATAATAATAGTAATAATCATCAATAGGGGTCGCTGACCTTTAAAGTAATCAAATCAGTCTATCTTTGTGTCACTTAATTTGACTTGCTTTTGTTTAAATAATTTGTTTTAGAGTTCAAACCAATTTCTGCTATTTATTTATTTTTAAATATTTTACCAAGCATCACTTTTCCTGTCTAAAATCCTTGCTAACAAAAAATGTGGTTTCTTGTGTTTGTTGGCAGTATGCGCCCGTGTAGAGCACGTGATGTCACATTTCTCTGGACAACAGCACCTAATGTGTGACATGTTTGGTAACTACAAGTACCCTTGAGACAGTATCAATGACTCTTTGTTGAACCATTGTCTTCAATAGCCAAAGAGGTCATCCATAAACCGCATAACACTGTAGATACAAGGGGGGAGGGGAGGCTCTAATGTATGGCGTTACATGGGGGAATGGGGTACATCACAAGTGTTATGTAACACAGATCTTATATTTAAATTCTAAAGTTGAAATAATAATATTATCATTCATGTTTTCAATGTTAGTATACATACTGCTTGATAACTTCTGATTCTGCCTTGTATTAAATATTAGTTCCTCTTTTAGTGTCACAACAGCTTCCCTTTGAAATATCGACATTCACTCTGATTGTGAAAAATTGTGGGCGGAGGTGTGGGAGAGGGGTCAGGCTAAATTTCTACTCAGTGTTACACAAGGGTTATAATTTTATGTCACTCATAGAATGAAACATAATTTTGTTTAAATACTTATTTAAAACAATGTGTTTTCTTGGTAATTTTATTAATTTGTATTTTATTTGTTTATAATTGTTCATAGGCCATTCCACTATTAAATTGAAGTTCAGGTTCTTATGGAAAACTCATTTCTATCCCATAGGTTTCTTTGTAAACGCTGTCATACTTATACCCAGCAGCGTTTCAATTTTGTTGCTTAAAACCTAAAATTCATTTCATTTCTATCAAATAAGTATGATGCATATAGTGAAAGCAACATTAACAAAAAAAAAAAAAATTATTTCTTAAAAATATAAAAATTGACATTGTGTCTCAGTTTTACGAGTTTCCAAATATATAACATCACAAGTCTTGTTCCAGGTGTGTGGGAAAGCCAATAGTTTCTATGTGGCTGTAGTAATAGTCACGAACAACATCCGTTAAGTCCAAAATACAAATCCTACATATCGTTTTTTATTATATTCAAAATAAAACAATTATTATTATTATTATACCATAATGTATACTTAGGGTGAAGAAACCAGTTACCTACTTTGGTAATCATTCAGTCAAAGGAGTTATAGTCTCATTACACTTTGTCACTATTGATAATCAGGCTAGGGTTTGAATCCTGGCCGAAATCACTTCCATGAGCCCAACACATTACCATAGTTGGTAGTGCGTGTGTCAACAGAGCTAGGGGTACCATGGGATGGGGATGAGGATGGGGTATTAAATGTCGTGGTTTTTTTTAAATAATAGGTTAGTTTGTAAGAAAAGTGTACATAAAATACACCCAATAAAAAATAATTTTCCAAAATTTATTTTATAAAGTGATTTTTTCATGGTTCCAGGCAAATACTGGTGCACTTAATCATAGCAACTTTCCTCATCCATAAGATATAATATTATTGATTTAAATTAGTATATGTTGCAGAGTGTATAAATATAGTCTGCTGAGCTGAGCACCAATTAATCCTTCTACTAATAACAGTCGGAAATATCAATATCCTCTCGGAGAGTCAAAACAAAGCTGTTTGAAACATACTTAAGGGGCCTGTCTACCAGCTGTTTGCTATTGGTGTGTCGTTTGGTGATTTAATCACAATTATTACTGATCATAAAACTAAGGTTATAAACAACTTATTATATTATAATCAATTTAATTATGTATGGATGAGTTAACTATTTGTTTAATAAAGTGTACACACATTTGCATGGATAGAGGAGGGTACAATATTTTGTTTTTATCTGATTTGTGGACACCCCCTTCATTTTGATGTACCAGAGTTTAAAGCCATACCTACTTATCGCATACTATTTTTGTGCAGTGTCTATTTAAAGGGTGTTTAATATAACAGTAATAAACACAATGATACATAATTATTAACAAAAACCAAACGTCAAATGTATTACTATAGAGTGTATAACTTGATGAGTTTCTAATAAGAAAATTGTCTATATGTTTTAAGTCGCATAAAATCTGTCAACGTGCTGTACTGTAATTTAAGAGTGGAGAGACCTGTAGCTATTTATGAATTGGTCTGAATAGTTTTAGAAATTACTGTATTACTCTACTATATAGGGATGTATTTTTTAATAAACCTTAATAAAAACAAAAAATTTCATTTGGCCTCTCATTTTTTATTAATGTTGTTATAAAATCAACCCCAAAGTTGTATGAATAATTTGTGAAATATTTTAAAAACTAGAAACATACATTAGTATAGTTTACTGAAAGGAAACAAGAAAACAAATCGATTTTCTCGAAATTCGCTCTAACCTAAAGGTTTTGATTAAATGTTATATCTAGACAGTGTTTATACAATAAACAAGATGGCAATTATCATTTTCTCATGAGAATGACTTTGAGGGTAGTACTTTAAATAAGGAAGATTTTCCAATTTTGATCATAATACTGCAACTATTTGAGATACTAAATAAATTATCATTGTATATAGTATTATTAAAGATAAATTTTATTGAAATAAATTATATAAAATACTATATATATTATATAATATATAATATATTATAATATATATATATATAAATACTTTTTAATTCAGATCTTTGAAAATGAATTTGATTCTTATACTCTTTGGTGGACAAAGATGTTTATCTTTTCTTAATTTTTCTGTAACATTGTTCCTAGTTCCTAATGCCATAGATTAAGTAACGGTATAAAAATTACTCCATTTAAACTTTAGTGTAATGTTTCTACAACTACAATAATATATAGACCTATTATTTATTTCACAAATCTTGAGAGTTTTAGTAAATGTATTTTAAGATAAAAGCGGAAGAAAGTGTGTGCGTTGCGTTGTATCATTTATTTTTTACTTGGATCCTTTCTCTTACCTTCTCCCATATTTAACTAAACACAAACAGACAAGACATGTGAAGGAACAAAATGTAAAACATAATATAGTAATCTAGATATTGTTTGGATAGTGGCTAAGACTGAATTTAGTTTTTGACCCTCACTCATCATTACTTTATACTGGATATGGTCGAGGGAAGTGCATGGTTACTATTGGGAATCAGCGTTGTCATTTGTTCTTTTTGTGGAGTCAACCTACCCTCAAATGTAAAACAAGTTTAGCAACGCGGGTTAGTCAAGGTATGCCAGGACATTTGACAACAGTTAACTGAGAGAGTGTGAAGATAAAAGCTTTATTTTCATAAGACCCGCAGTTCCTTCAGCGATGATATAGGGTGTAGTATGCCTAGGTTTTACAGCTGACGGAGCTGTTGAAGATCCAACCAAACTTTGGGTCGAGTACTATTCATACGATACAAGTCCGAAGTGAAATAGTTAAAATAAATTACTATGCTATGGTATCTATAGATTCTACCACATAAGTTGATAAGATATTTTTGTTTCAACCTCATATTAACTCTAGTAAGTTATCAAGTTGGCATCATAGACAGTCATGACTGTGCCAGAACAATGACTATTTGGCAAAATAAAGTTTCTTGCTAGCCATTATAGGTGTGTTTCCCAAACTTTGCCAGTCACATGTACCCCATGGCTTAACCAACATACCCCTTCCAACATGTAAAAAAAAAAAAAAAAAAAAAAACACCAGCTCTCTTGAAATTTTTTTATAAATAAACCTGTGTCAAAGAAAAAGAAAGACTTAAAAGATCCACAATACAATGTAATTATTCACATTAAATTGTTAATCGGGCTTATGATCACATAAGTTATGGATTAAAAAATAATGTCATAATCAATCAAACTTAGTGGAATGTTGCATACCCCCTAAAATCCTTCACATACCTTTTGGGGTACTCGTAAAAACTTTTGATAAACATTGCAAAATAGTATTTTGTACATTATATTATAAAACGAGGACTTGAAAAAAAAAATATTAAAAAAGTGGCTAGGTGTTTTTAGAATAAACATACTCTGTAACTATAACTTTCCAAAAGTGTCTTGGGACTTTTTTTCCCCCCAATATGCTATTAACGATGTCAATGGTTGTAGAATCTAACTTTGACAGACTTCCCACTCCTATGAGGCTATATATTGTACCTAGTCGCTCATTCCCCTAAGCACAGGTAAGCCACCTGAAGGGTTAGGTCTAAGTCTGGTAGTAACAAGATTGGTTGCTTCTAGCAGACTTAGGTCCAGCCCCTCTGGTGGCCTACATCCGCTCAGTGTGGCACTTGCGTCTTTATCTTTGTTTTATGATATATTTTCCACTAAATAATCAAGACCAGTGAACCTAAACGAGGGTAGACTGAACTATACTCGTTAATGCATTTACAAAACTATGAAAGGCTCGTATTTCAATCTTGATACTGTTTTTAACATAAATTATAGTCTCTAGGTATTAATTTAGCACTTCCTAAAATCTTAATTAAGTATGAGATTAACCTGTTTAATCTTATCATTATTTTAATGTGTGAATAACTTGCTTTGGAGGTTGTACGGTTTAAGGCATCACTCTCTAAATATACTAGAGCGCCAATTATGGGGAGATCGAGTTTCGAATCCCAGTTGGGTGTACTAAGGGTGGTTTCTCCTAGACGTTTTTATACTTTACTCTTTACCTCCATGCAAATGTGGGTACACGTCCTCTAAGCTCAACTTCCCTCATACCTAACATATTGGCGTGGTTAATCTTTTAAATGTGTATAATTTGACTGGGTAATGAGTCTCAGTGAAAAAAACAAATAAATAAACATATAAATTGTGTTTGAGGATTATTTTGGTTAAATAATATCCAATTCACTAAGACGAAGAATCAGGAACGAAGTCTAATGAGATGCATTTGTTGGTCAGCTAACTCATCACTCAGTCTATCTTTGTTTGACTTTGTGTTAATTTATACATATAAAATTGTCATTCAAGGTTTGTTAAGTATTGTGACTTGGTCGCATCCCACCCCATATTATAATATTTCGGCGTAAAGCTTAAACAAGAACATATTTTGTTTTTTGTCCCCATATTTTTTACATATCTTTCCTACAGATTGCAAAAACTTTTTAAAGCACAAACTATAACTGCACACTCCTTGAACAGTCTTTCTAGTTTAAAAAGGCTCTAAATAATTTTCAAATTAAAATAAAGATAAAAAATAAATTGCATATTATGCGCTACAAATTAATGATAATAGCACTCAGTATAATTCAAACATACCAGAGAAAAGTAAAGCTTTCAATTTGAGAAAACTAAGCTCAAGGACAGTTCAAATTGGGTGCACAAATGCTGCCAACATATTATACGGAACGAACACTAGACTTTATTATATTTAAAAAATAAAATACAATATAACTTAAAAAGTATTTTTAATGTAGATGTAATTTAGTAATAGTATTTTATTATTTGATACTAGTGTATTAATATTCTATGTATATAAAGATTTCTAGTAAAATCGTCACATATAAAATAATAGAAAAACTGTTCTTCAATGTTGGTCATGATTGGGCGGGAATTCATTCATACGTGTTGTATAAAAGCGTGGTTACGTGTTTGACAGGTTATTGTTAAATATTTACTTACGTTAGAATTTATAATGACAATCAACATAGCTGTATACTAAGATTCCGAATATGAGATGGATATTATATCTGAAGACATGTTTATTGTTGGTCTGTGTTATATCATGGACAAGATTTTATCGCCCAACCAAACTTTTCGGGGTTTTGTAGCAGAAAAAAATCATGTCATGGATCTTTTGAAGAGAACTGCTCAATTTGGTGAAAGTAATTCCGTACTCATAGTTGGCCCAAGAGGTTCGGGTAAAACTACGGTGTGTCTTTTTCTGAGAATTACATTTTATTTATTTAAATATGTTTTATTAACTTCATGTTTAGTGTATATGTCTATAGTACAAATTTAATGCCTCTTTTTCCTTTTAGAAATAATAATTATATCAAAATGTGGATCTTTTACACAAATCCCAACTGTTGGAAAATAGTGTTAGAACAAAATTACGGGAATGGTGCTTATGCACCTTAATATATAATAGGCCTATACACTGTATTTCACTTAAGATACCAACCCATTTGACATCTATTACTATCACTATACTCGCAGGTAAATGGCGAATCCAATGATACTTTAATTATATTTATTTGAAATTATTATATGTTTACAACATTTAGACAACTCAATAAAATCTAAGAGATATGATGGGTGTAACTTAACCTAGCAGCGAAACTAGTTAGGCATTGATAATATATCATAGCTCTTTTAACATTGAACACTGTACAGTTTCCTCCTGATATTAGATTGTATAGCCTTCTTATCCGCAGAAAGTGTAAAGACACACTTTTATCATTGTCTACGACTGGCTATTAAAACACTCTTTTGTATGGTTTATCATATCTTGTTTTTTTTTTTTTTTTAAGCTGGTCAGGACGGTTCTGAAAGAGCTCCAAGAACTTGGCACATTTGAAGAACATGCTATTCTCGTTCAATTGGACGGCAGATTACACACAGATGATAGACTTGCGATTAAAGACATAACCAAACAAATGAAACTTGAAGAACTTGTGGATGACAAGATTTTCATGTCATTTGCTGGTAAGACGATATATAAGTTATAATATATTTTTTAAGGGTGACAATAATTTTTGTGTGTATTTTTAGCCACCATACAGAAGTTGGGATACAAATGTATTAGTTTTCCATGCAGAATTTGGCAGAACTGCTTTACTGCTGCTCTCTAGCCAAATTTAAAAGTGTTGATGCTTGTAATATGAACACACATCAACCCCACGATTGTGTTTGAAGCACCAAACAAGACCTTACTTGTGTTTGAAATAAAGATAGGTTTAAATCGTTGTCATATCAAATTGGAACAAGATTCACAAAGTTTTATTGTCTAACAAATGTCCAGTGCAGCTCTACCAAAAAAAAGTAGGATGGGTATATAACAATATTGTGGCTGAGGGTGTTAACCATGATATCCTGCAATGTTGTATCCAGAACATGAGTTATACAGGCAATTAAATTATATACTATATTACATTCATTAGTTGTGCAATAATATGATTACAGGGTTTCCAAGTACTTGGAGAGCTGAGAAAACACAGGGAATATTTAGTTTCTGGTAAAATAAAACAAACAAGAAAATACGGTTAATTCGACAAAATCTTGGAAAAATACCGGAATATTTGTCAATTTGAGACTTTACTCTTATTTAATTTATCTACTTGAGGTATTTAACGTGCACTTTCTGAACATACTGATTATATCAGCATAGGGGTCTACAATAATTTTTATGCACGATAGATAAATTACCTACCTACAAATTTTGCTGGTAAAGGTATTTTCACATACCTTCCAGGTTTCTTTTACACGCCACAATCGACACGGTACTGTCAGCTTTACTTCCCCTCCAAAGGAAGCTGTACTACATATTTTTTATATCTCAAGAATAATCTGCCAACCCCGGTTGGGTTTGAACCAATAAACATCTGGATCCGAGGCTAACATTTCACCCCAAGACCACCGAGGTCGACACTGGGCAGTTAAATACTCTGTTAATTTCTCTTCCTTGCACGTTATAACAGGTTTACCTAGAGCCAATAGACATACAGGCTCAGTTGTACCTCTAATTTACCTCCACTAACCCCTACTTGATTCCATGACGCTTTGTCCGCAGAGAATCTGGCATATCTCCTGCAGTGCCTCAAGTCTGGCCACAAAGGACAATCCAAGTCGGTCATATTCATCCTGGAGGAGTTTGACTTGTTCTGCGGACATCACAACCAAACTCTACTCTACAATCTGTTTGACGTAGCTCAGTCGGCTCAGGTTATTTTTATTCCTTTTTTTAGTTTTTTTAGGCATAGTCAAAATGTTTTAGGGGACAAATATTTTAGCTAATATGTGTACTCATCTGTACATTATAATTTTAAGTTGGGAGTGTAGGGAACACAAGAAAAAAAATCCCTGTTTTTTGAAGTTTAATAGCAAAACATTTTGTATGGCCGAAATAAATAAATTATTGCTCCAGTATAAAAATAGTTTAATTCTCTTCAAACCGTGATATCAACACTTATTGAATATCTGTCATAAGCATAGCGGCACTAGATGAGAAACTTTTTAAATGAAGAGAAAAAAGTTGTCATTAAATTCCAAGACATCCTTGACAGAATGATATTCAAGAACTAGATGTTAGTGTGTTCATGTTGAACCATTTTATGATTATTTTAACTCTAATGAGCCATTAAAAACATTTGAACTTTTTATTCTCGCTTGAATAAAAAAATCTACTTCGCATAGTTGTTAGGAATATAGTGCTATCCAGAAGTAAATGGCTATGAAATATAAATAAAATAGTCCAACTTTAACTAAAATACGAGAATTGGGTATGTTAAGGCATCTTAAGAAGTATGTAAATATATAATTTCTCATTTAAAACTTATTATTTAAGACATTGTGTGTGTGTGTATAAATAATAAGTTTTAAATCAGAAATTTATATATATAAAAATAAGTTTCTCATTCAAAACTTTTTATCTATCTCATTTAAAGCTTATTAGCTATTTTGGCTGTAATTTATCCTAAATGTAGATTATCGATAAATAATGTTTAATGTGCATTACACACCAACAACAATGAGGTTACATAATAGAAGATAATTATATTTGAGAGTACATGAATGAAAAAGGTTGATTAAGTTGGTTGGTTTAAGGCATCACTCTACCGATAACTGGGACATCAGGATTCGATCTCATTAGGGTGTACTGAGAGTGGTTTTTGCTAAATTGTTTTCCACTCTCCCTCCACACAAATATGGGCACACTTCTTCTAAATTCAACCTTTTTCATTGCTAACACATTAGCATAATTTAATACTTATGTGAATAGCTCGAACGGGTAGTAAGACGTGCTAAAAACCAATTTAAAGTACAGTGTCAATTTTATAAACTCTGTTCCAAATTATTATATTTTTATATAAAATTATAATGTGAAAATGAAACTCTGCTTAAGTCTCTTAGGAATTAAAATTCTATTTTCAGACAAATTGTATTTCCTGTTCTAAATAATATATTGTAGCCTCTTATACTTGTTTTATTAAATTATCAATTGAAACACTAAGATGAAACATTTATCTAAAAACATTTTTTAATGTTAATGAACCACAGTTAATTTATTTTATGCAAGGAACTTTTTCTAGATTAAGAATGTGTGTGTTGTGTGTGCGCACTCCATTTACCCTGAAAGGTAGCAGTTTTACCTTGACAGCTTACACTATGACCCTATCTTATAAGCTATACCATAGTGGAATAATAAGGTAAACTTGCTTCTTTGTGCAGTTTAGATGAACGTTACAAAGTAAACACACTTATATACATATTATCAACAAACATTCTGATTATTACAATCTAATGATGTGCAAATCTTGTGTGTAGGCCCCTATTTGTGTCGTGGGTGTGACGGCTCGACTGGATGTAACAGAACTGCTAGAGAAACGTGTAAAGTCCCGGTTCTCCCATCGTCAGGTGTTTTTATTCCCCCCCGCTGACAAGAAAGTAGGATTCAAGGCCAGACTGACTCTGCTAGAGAAGCTACTGCTCCTCCCGGTGACAGAGCCCTTGGAACCAGTGTATGTCCACTGCTGGAATGAACATGTTCTGAGCATAGTTGCCAATCCTGAGGTCAGGCATGTTTGTAAACGATTATACAACTCTGACCAGAGTGAGAGGACCTTCCGAACTTTCCTGGTGAGTCGAGTTGGAAGATTTGTTTTAACATGGATCACAATTATAACCCTTCATTAAATTTTTCGGTACTCACTTTCGTCTTATTTATTTGAAATACTGTAAAATAATTAATAGTAGGGGTGTGTGAAGCTTTGATACTTCAACTTGGCTTCGAAACAAATATCAGCTTCGACTTGGCTTCAAAAAATATCCAGCTATGACAATATTGAAGCTTTACCCATCAAAATATTGACAGAGCTCTGAAAATACTCGATGTCTGGTCAATTATCACCATTCTCAGCTGTTATATCCATCACAAATAAAGTCATATGAAAATATCTGAATTAATTGAACTGTAACTGTGATAATAAATTTATTTAGTGGATTAAAATTAAATATTACAAACAATTGTGCAATAAAATATTTTTCAAGTGATTGAAGTGAATAAAGTATTATAAACAATGACTATATATATTTTTTCAAGCCTAAAACAACTACCTAACAAAAAAATACTCAAACTTTTAACTCAGCTTTGAGAATATTTCATATATTCGATTCTCGTTCACTTTTAATTAAAAAGGAGGACTTGATACACCCGTAGTAACTGATAATCACTGATATCGGGGTGAAATAATTAGACATTTATTTGAGACTGTTTGAACATTATTCCTTCCAATCAAAAGTATTTTACCATATACTTTTTCTATGTTAGAATCCCTTTTGGTTCATAGAATTAAAAATCTTTGATATGATATAACTGAGCGACCACTTAGATATTCAATAGGTACAATTGAGACTGTTTACCCTGAAAAGTCTTACATTGATATTACACCATGGCCCATTAGAATATTAAACTTTTTATGTTTGAACTGTTACTCACAGGATTAGAAGGAAAAGAATAAATTAAATGCACCAATATTTGCCTGACGAGAGGATGAAAAACAACCTTCATGGAAAAAGCCGCCCTTCATTGATCTGGCAAGAATTTAAACTCGCTTCTTAATATAAACATTCAGGCACATGAGATGAATATGTTTATTCTAAACTTTTACTAACTCTGTTTACATTTTGTCGTCCAACATTAAAATTACAATAAACTCTGTTTAATTATTAATTTCAGGCCCAGATCATATCAAAGCTCGACATAGACCACATGACTTTAGAGGCATCAGACTTTACAAGCACATTCACAGCGTTCTTTAGAGATACCATGGTAGACGTTCTCACAGGATTGTCCGTGCTGGAGATATGTCTGGTAGGATCTGGTAACTTCACTGGTTCAGGAAATATATTGACTTTACAGCAGAGGCTCGATAGCTCAAGTTTAACAGGACAAGACTGACAGACAAATGAAAATGCTTGTTTTTTAAATTTTAAAAATACTTGAGATGACCATTTTGGTCATCGAAAAAGTAACAAATGCTGTCCAGGCCTCGCGACTTAAAATATAAGGGTATTTGTCTACTTCTCAATTCTGTCTTAGCTTATACTCTCTTTTGCCCTTCATTTACAAACTTTTTTTTTTTTTCCCCCATGTCTCGTGGAAGTCTGCTGAAGTGTGAATATATCACTTTAATAAGTTAATCATTTCCAATATCCTATATAAAAGTCCTAACATAGTAATTCTAAAAGTATTTTTATCACCTTGTGGACGCAGGTGATAGCCATGAAACATCAAACGGAAATATATGACGGAGACCCACTAAACTTTGAAATGGTTCTTCAGCGCTATCTCAAGTTTGTCAGCCAGAATTCTTCCGCTGAGACGGTCCAACGACCAGTTTTACTGAAGGCTTTCGAGCATTTGAAGGTTTGTTTTTTCCATTATTGGGTTGCTAGACATGTCGTAGCTTCACATGCCTTTTATTATAACTTAAATCTAGAATAGACACAACGTCCAGTCCCCAGCCATTAATTCCTCACTGTGAAAGGGAAACTCAAATTTAACTAATGATATAATCTTTTCAACCATGCTGGGAATTTATCCCGAGACCCTTGGCTCTGTAGTCGGAAACACTACCAGCTGAACTAAGGTGTTGGATACAATAGTGAAATCCTTTATTTTTTAAAACTATTATTTAATATACATCAAAACCTGCTTCAATGGCCGAATGGAGTATTACTATTGTTTAAGACTGCCTTGTTTAGATCGGGGTACTAATCTTGGTTAGGTCTATTGAGGGTGGTTTTTCCTAAATGGTTTCCCGCTTTGCTTTCATGCAAATGTGGGTAGTTACCTCTCAATTGCCTCCTTTCTCATTCTTACCCCATTAGAATAATTATAATATATGCATATATGAGTGGGTAGTAAGACACGATGATAAAAAAAACCATCCAAGTAGCGCTTTGTCAATATATTTTTCAGAGCCTGGAAATAATCACGCCAATAGGAAAAACAAACAAAGAGATTCAAAAAGAGTATCGGTTGCACCGATTTCTAGTCACTTCGGATCAAGTGAACGAAGCTGTCAAGAAGTTCCCAGGCTTACCAACTGACGTGAGTCAATGGGCTAATTGCAGCTTCCAATAACTATTACCATGTATGCCTTAAACAGTTGTGATATTGAAACCAAGGCATGTCATTGTGTCGACAGATCCTGCTTCAGTACACCTTTGTTGAATTTTCTCGATGAAATAAGAATAACTATTACTATGTTTAGCTTTATTATTGTTGTGTATGTCTAATCAATTTCATATTTGCAAGTGCTTATAGGTATGGATTCAAACAATTAAATACTTTTTCTAAATTATATATGTGTATTTATAACTTAAGAATACATGGAAAACTTAACAGATCTGGTGTGCAAATTTTCATTTGCCTTTTTATTGTTTCAATTTTCTGAAGGAAATTATAAAAAATCTAGGGACGGAATCCTATAACCAGGGATGCATAAAAGTTGATTGCCAGTGAACATATTAAAATATATATTTTGTTTACTTAAATACTGCATTAAATACATTTGAGAAAAAGTAACGGTTTGAACAACTAAAACTATATTTAAGATGGCATTATTATTAAAACTACCATGTGCCTTCTTTTGATTATTTACTTTAGATAAAACTTATGAGTAGACCATATAAGAAAAAAAATTAATGGACACCACTGCACCAAATGTTAAGAATATATTTGAGGGGGAAAAAATTTGTATTGGAATTAGTTTATTGCTTATGGCTGATTCAGTCCTAACAGAATTATAGAATAAACTACAACTAGTACGCAGGCCATTAATTTAAACATTTAATTGACTGTATGAATGCTACTCGTATTAATGATTGATTATAACAAAAACTGTTACATGTTCATAAATTTTTCCAAGATTAAAATTTGTAAATAAAACTATTATTCATGTTTTAAATGCATAAATTTGTCTATTTGATCCAACTTTACAATAAACTGAACCAGATGTGGCTTGTTTTTTTTTAAATTGAAAACGATCATTTTTTCCACTCCCTAAACAACGTTGATTTACTGCCAACAGCGAGATATTTTAACCACGATTTGAATAAGTACAATAATTCGTGCCTTTCTTCAAATTTAATACCGATTTTAGCACATTAAATCAAGCTTCCTTTTTTATATGTATATTATTAAAATATATGAAAATGTAGTGAAATTAATCTTTAATTTTATTCACAAATTTCTCAAGTTTGGTTTTGAAAATTGCACACCCAAAATTTTAGGTTATCTCTTTCCCTCATTTTCACCTTAATATGTTTTGTTAAATAAGAGTTAAAAAATACAACATTGTGCTTTATGTATCCTAAGTTGCCTAACTCTCAATAAACTTGGGCATTTGAAATGGATTATCATTTCCTTTTTAGTTTTTTACAATTATCTAGATTAGTAGGCCCTACTATATTTCAGAACCAAATAACATTTAATACAACCAGTAGTAGAACTGTATGTTTTAATCGACCCAAGCGAATTTGGGCGCCAAGTCACGGCTAATGGTTTGAAGAGCTCCTATGGGGCCGATACCTGTCTTACCATCCACCGCAACCTTTGTAGGGCCAAGTATTTCCCTCATACCACCATAGTAGGTTTGGTTGATATACGTCTCGTGACCTGAAACATAAAAGTTGCCTTGGTTCACATTATTATTAAGACATTGATATTTAATAAGAGGAACAAACACAAAATAGAACAAAGTTCACATTTTACATTGCTGCCATTAGACAATGAGGTAATGGCTGCCGCTTGAAAAAAAAAATCATTTGTTCCCACTAGAGATGGCATGATACCAGTTTTTCGATTTTGATTCTTAAATTTTTACCTCGATTCTTTAATGCTCGATTTTTACTGGAATAAGCCTGAAATTAACTGGGAATGGCCATATTGGTTTATGTTAATAGAAACCAATATGGCTGCCGTGATAAGTAAACTTTTTTTTTTTTACCAATTTGATATTATTCTGGAAATTTCGATGAAAGTCTATTAAATATTAGACTTTTAAAACATTTTTGCCTTTACAAATTACTTTTATGATTTTAAATTTTGGCTTTAAAATTTTGAAATAATCTTTACCTATATTATTATTATTATTTAATTTGACAGTAAATTTGCAAAGCAGTCATAATATATTTCTTAACACAGGGTTGGTATCTGTTAATGTAGAAGTTTAATCGTGTTTTTTCTTGAATACATAATGCTACCACGGTAAATTTGTTCTACACATTGAAGCCAAACATCAATTTTTATGTTTTCAAATCTACTCTATTCTTTTATAAGTTTTACTATACAAATAGATGGAATAATTAACCAAAAAATATGTTACAAACGGCCTTTACACTTAGATATTCAACATATAAAAGGAATAACATTAAGGACAAACACAGGAAAAGGTTAATGGATGTGAATATTTAATAAATATCTCTATAAGGAAAATAATGACTGATTTAAATAGTTAATGAAATTTCTAGGGATGTACTAAGTCCAAAAAGTTGAATCAAATATATTTCACGAACACAAATCCAAGCTTAAATATTTAAAAAAAAAACATTTAGTACAAGAAATTTATATAACTTTAGTTATCAAGTATCTTATAGAACCATTATTAACTTATTTTATCTTAAGCTGATGAATTATATTATCAGCACACATAAATTAATTATTTAAGATTTTTGTCAAATGAACAATAATAATTGTAACAGCACAAAAGAAGAAGAAAAAGTTGAAAATTAAATGTGCATTTCAACTTGAAATATTTTCATTGTCAAAGCTTGATAATTGTTGAATCTAGAATTTTACTCTAAAATCAAGGTTGAAACTTTGAACACCCCTAAAATTTCAATTTTCATGCACAATTAAATAATGCACAAGTGGCAGCATAAAGCCGACTACCGAGTTAGCATTGGTCAATCGTAACTCCAAGAAGCTGATGAATTATCCTCATGTTCGTAAGAGATTCCACCCTTTAAACTATAAATAAAGAATGATCCGGAGACCCGTTTCGGTGGCCGCATGCTCTGAGGCATCGCTCTAATAGACTGGACTGCCAATGATGGGGAGATCGGGGTTCATATTAGGGTTGGGTGTACTGAAGGGGGTTTTTACTAAATGATGGTGACCTGGTGGTCTAGGGGTAAGGTGTCAGACTTCTGTGCTGGCGGCCGGGGTTCAATCCTCGGTCCCAGCACAGATTTATCTGATTTCCAAACCCTTCCTTCACCTCTGACAAGACATCTTGTGAATGTGGGGAATGCCAGGCCTCCACCGTGGTTCGGATTCCACGTTAAACTGTAGGTCCTCCATTTCATCTCACAATCACCCTACCATTACACATTAGCGTAAGTGCGTATAACCCGAACGGGTAGTAAGACGTGGTGCTAATAATAATAATACTAAATGATTTTCCACCTTCCCTGCACGCAAATGTTGTCACAGTTCACACACTAGCATAATTAGTAGTATATAAGTGCATAACCCGAATTGGTAGTTAGAAGCAGTACTAAAAAAAACTACCCCGAGCATGGGACAAATCCTGGATTACTGAGTGGTAGAGTATTAGCGCGCTAGGCGAAGGGTCCTAGGTTCAATTCTCGTGTTAAGGTGTAATTTTCAACTAATTGAAGTATGTCAGTGACAGCTGTATCCATAAATTACCATCATTATAATTTTTGAAGTGTAATTTTTGGGGAAAGACACATTACACACATTTTTCAGAACAACAACTTTAATATCGCAAACCAAATACATAGAATTTTTTTTTTTTTTTAAATTTAATTATGACGAAACCTGTATTAGTTATAACCTAAAGTCCATTAGAAAGTTCTAATATTGGTCCAATAGACAATTTGAGCTAGAATTGAACCCTCCTGATTTTCTTTGTACCCTTCACTCGTGTCGACATTAAAACATGAGCACCATTAGAATTAATCCTCCTCTACAAGTCATACTCGTACCTGAGTTCTGCCCCATTATGGTGATTTGGTCGATTTGAGCCTCGTTAGGGAAAGGTCTGACAGCTGACACAACCCGGCTGATCCCAGCATTCCCGTGGCGGATGTAATGCTCCACGAGGTCCGCGCCCAGTAACTCTTCATAGGCATCCATCCGGATCGGAACTACCTTGTTGATCAGCTGGAAGAGAAAATTGTACATCTTAAAATCTCAAGATTTATTGTGGGCAAACAAGAAAAAAACGTATTATCAAATCGAAAGTGAAAAATAAAACTTCTTGGTTAAAGTATTCCCTTAAGAGCTAAAATTAAAAATTGTTACAATAATATGTTACTCACTAATGGAATAAACTTTAGTGCACTAGTGTCTGTTAAAAATTAATGAGACTCACATAAAGAATGATAAAGTTGGTAACTGTGGCCCAAGAGGCAAGACACAACACAGATAGACTCTGAACTCCAAGCATGTACCAACCTCCACCTACAACACAAGATGAGAGCCGGTAATCCTTAAAATTATGTAGTAGAAACCAGGGTGTAGTCACAAATGTAGCAGTGGCGAAGCTCTTCATTGGTGGTGTTTAAACAAAATTATAACAAAACACACGCTTGATTGCATCGTCTTTCATAATGGCTTAAATGGATATTTATCTGTTGTAACTATCATTAATTTAATTAATTTTCAATTAACATTGATTGAAAAGACTAGTTTCATGCATCCACATTTAGAGACAAATATCCAGAGAAAATTATATTTTATGCCGATAATCAACGAGAGTGCCGTTCCACCCTCAAAACCGGTGCTGAAACGTCACGCCGTTTCGGCTCTTCTATACCGTTGGTGAAACCTTCTCTACCTAATAGTAATTTTGTTTGATCAAATTTAAAAGTGAATTGAAACATCTCTTACGGAAATGGGTAGAGAAAAAAGTTTACAATTGAAATTTTGGTAAATCACTACGCTGAACTTACAACTTTACAAAAGTTGGAAAAAAAAAGTTACCTTTGAAGAGGCCGCTTCTTCCCTTGGTTGTATCGAGAGGGTAAGGGTTGTCTGCAAACAACCCCACAGCGACCACACCCCATATAGCTGCCATCCCTACAGACAATAAGGACCCAAGTATTAGCTAGCACCACCAGTTTTTTTTTATTAGCACATTTTATTTTTGGCACCACATGTTAATGCCCATTCGGGCTATACACTTATGTACTAATTATGCAAATGAGTTAGAGATGAGGTGGGTTGAATTTAGAGGAAGAGTATTCACATTTGTGTGGAGAGAGAAAGAGAGAGAGAGAGGGAAACCATTTTGGAAAAACCACCCTCAATAATCCCGATCGTGATTCGAACCCTGATCTCTCCACCATTGGCAGTCTGGACTATTACAAGAGTGACGCCTTAAACCATTCAAACACTGAAGCAGATCACTAGAGTACTCGAATCCTTACTGGGAACCTTATCTATATGTTTAGCAGACAGAATGAGTGGTTTTGAGTTCATTATAACTGACAAGTTTCCCAGACACCAACGAAACATGAAATGTCTAAAACAAGATTTAAAAAAAAAAAAGTTTCATTAGACATGTTTTAATTTCTAACAAAACTACGATAGATAACCATACCATGAACAGAACTTGCTCCGACCGGGTCATCTATGCCAAGTCTATCGAACATAGGCATGGTGAAGCAAGCGATAGCCGAGCCCACCGCACCAATCAACAGGGATTCCCAGGCTCGGTAAAGGAAGCATCCCGCTACACAAGAACAAAATACACATTTATAACCTGTCACCTTGGTATAGAATGCTTAGTGTTGAGGGTAAGTTTGTTGTAAATACAACCAGGAACATCCAAGTATGGTTTCTCCATTATAATGAGGAGAAGCCAGGTGCTAGTAATCAATGATTCGATTCCAAATGATACCTTACTGAATTTATAGGGGTACAAAGTCCACTTTCTCAATTTGAAGCGAACTCGAATCAAATATATGAAATATTCTCAAAGCTGAATTGAAGTGCGTATATTTTTTGGTAGTGGTTTGATGCTTGAAAAAAAAAGTTATTTATATAGCTTTATGCACTAAAATCGCTGTGTAATTTTTTTATTGTGCAATTGTTTGCAAGATTTCATTTTATTCTGATAAATCAAGTTATTATCACAACCCACATTTCAATTACCTCAGAATTTTTCGATATCACTATTAATATAATAGCTCAGAATGGCAATAATTTACCATAAATTGATTATTTTGGCTGTCAATATTTTTATTGGCAAAGCTTTGTAAATCGTTTAAGCCAGACATTTTTTCGGAGTGAAGTGGAAGCTGATATTTGTCTCGAAGCCAAGTCGATGTTTTAAAGCTTCGCACACCCTTACTAAATTATAATGTGCTTATAAAAACGTGCCAAGGTGAACGGAGTGACAAACCTGTGATGGCTACCAGCGAGCCAAGGATGCCATTAATTAGATCCATAATGTCGAGCCTCCCTCCAAGCCGCCACATAGAGTAGATCAGACCCATGCATCCTCCGCCAAACGACGCCATCATAGTCATGACCGCGGCACGAGCCGCATACTCCCACTTGGCTCCACTGACACCGTAAGTGCTGAATGTATCAATAGTTATCGGTTAAAAAATATTGTAATTTTGATTTGACTTTTAACATGTGTGAGAATTAATGGTTGTGATGATCACAATGGCATCCATCTCGCAACACCTTGAGTACCCTATTTATTTGTCAGGCCCCATTTTTACTGTTCAGATCCCAACATCACTTACCCACAACATGTGGACTTGGGGGCAAAGCGTCAGTTCATCTAGTCTGGTTTAACCATGACAAAGACGTTGCTATTTATATCCTGATATTGTATTTTTATTTTTTACTGCAGCGATTCAAATTTAATTATATTTTAGCCTAGGGCAAAGGAAGGTATAATTTATAGGAAGTGTACCTGATTTGTTTGGAAGGAGAGTAGCAAACAATTTAGGAAAAACTACCCTCAGTACACCGCTTTAGATTCAAACTCGGACCTTATCACTGGAAGACGAGGCGAAGTTGATGTCTTGTTCATGCAACCACTAATTCAAGTTGGCTAGGTGTACCAAGGAAATTTTTACTAAATGGTTTTGAACCCTCTTTTTCACCCAAATCGGGTATGTTTCCTTGAGATTATATCTTTCTCGTCCCTAAACCACGAGTTTAAATATGCAGATGAGCCGCTTCAGTGTTGAATGGTCTAGGGCTTCACTTTCATATTAGACTGGCCAGCTGAAGGTGGAGAGATGGGGTTTGGATCCTGGTTGGGTCTAATCAGGGTGTTTTTTTTCTAAATGTTTTCCCACTCTCCTTCCACTCAAATGCGGGTAAATTACCTCCAAATAGCTTTCTTCCTCATCCCTACCCCATTAGAGTAATTATCATATATGTGTATAACCTGAACAGGTAGTAAGACACGGTTGTAATGAATGAAATATGTGGATAACTCAGAAAGGTAATCAGGCACAGTGTAAAAAAAACATCACCTGAAAGAAAAATATTTGCATGGATAAAATATTAAAATTTATCTTCAAGGTAACTTAATTTTAAATATATAGTAAATATTTAATTTATTTGATGTTTTTTATAATTTTACACTTAACTTGGTGTAATTTGTTTTTATAAAAAACATTTTTGCTTATTTGTTTGTAATTGTTTGTTTGTATTGTAACATCATTAATTTGGGAGCGGCTTTGCTATTGCCAACAATTACTTTTAAAGTTGTTTTCAGGCAAAACAATAGTTTTATCAACTATGGCAATTCATCAGTAAGTCACCGCTTTTGAATTCTTGAAATTGGGTCAAAAGATTGACATAATCATGAACTGTTTCTATCCTGTAGCCAGGTCAGTTTAGTCAAATATCTCCTCTCTTCTCCTCTCACTCACACACTTGCCGTTATCCGCATCTCCCTTGCGGCATATTCCCCCTAAACTTCAACCCCCTTAGCTTCTTAGGATTCTTAATTTTTCCAGCCTCATTACATGTACAGATATTGAGAGAAAGCTCATTAAGGTTTTGCAATTATCTCACCTGCCAGAGTTGAACCCAAGCCATCCCCACCAGAGAACAAAGAGCCCCATGACTGCATTGACTGGAGTCCCAGGAGGTAACGGGTCCAGACCGTTTGAATAGCGTCCCAATCTGGGACCCAGCATTGCAGCTGATACTAGCGCTGTGAGAGATAGAACAAATACCATAAAATTACGATCATTTTACTGTAAAAAATATGGACATATAAAATATCTAAATATTGGACTAGACCAGTGCTTTCAATCATTATTTATTTTAGAAGAACTCTTAGATATCGCTCCATTTTAACAATGTCATGTTTTAAAATGAAATACAATTACAGAAGAACTTCGGCTAGCCAAAACGCAGTGATATCAACAGTTGTTGAATATTTGTCAAGGGTGTCTGAGTATTTGATAAGAACGCTTTATCTTCATTTAAAAAGTTCCTCATCTAATTCCACTATGCTCACTACAAATAAATATTCAACAACTGTTGGAGTCTCCATATGAGGAAAATTAAACTATCTATTATTTGGCCAATCAAATTAATTACTATAAAAAGTGTGAAAGTACTGACCTTTTCTCGCGTCCCCTACCATCGCACTCACAACAATCTGTCAGATCCCAGAATGTAACGAATGTACTCACATGAGAAGCCTCCAATGAGGTGCACAGGCCCTGAACCCGCGATATCGACTACCCCTAGTTTGTTGAGGAAGCCGTGCTCACCCCAGACCCAGCCTGCAGGGATGCAGTAGACCACGGTGTTGAAGAATGAAAAGATGCAATATGCCTTGAAGTTGCACCTGACACGGGAAATATATTTATTTATAACCGCATCGTACTACCTTTTCAGGTCATCTATACTTAATATTATAAAGAGGAAATATTAGATTTTTTGTTTTTTATTTGTAATGGATAAACTCAAAAACTACTGGACCGATTTTAAAAATTCTTTCACCAATATAAAGCTACATTATCAGCGAGTAACATCGGCTATATTTTATTTTGAAAATGTAATTTATTCCCCATAAAAATGTCGATAGTATATTATATAGTCGTTGGAAAAAAAAATTGTTGAAGGGAAAGTGGGGTTGGTGAAGGGGGTAGGGGGGGGAGGAATGAGAAATAGATGTAGTGACGAGGAACGCAATAAAAAAAAAAGATTAAATAAAATTTGGGGAAACGAGGGGAGTATTATTATTAGCACCGCGTCTTACTAACGAGGGGAGTAAATGAAAGTGAAGGAAGCTGAAAAATTAATATGTTTTTAACAATTTGATTGGTGTATACACAATTCCTTTCGCGCCTAAAACAAATACAATTATAGAGGAATGAGATGAAAATAAGAGGGAGGATAAAAAGAGGGAGGGAGCTATACAGTGATGGTATGTATTTAAAAAAAAAGTTTTGTTTTTATATTGACATGATGGATGATTTGAAGCTTTGTTTTACAGGATGCTTTACAGTATTTTTTTTATGTGGAAGGGGGCTAGGTCACATAAATAATAATTACTCTAATAGGGTAGGGAGGAGGAAGGAAGCATTTTAGAGTGATCTACCTTTATTCGCATGAAAGGAGAGTGGGAAACTATTTAGGAAAAAAAAAAAAACTACCCTCATTAGACCCGACCAGGATTAAAACGCTGATCTTCCAGTCATCAGTAGGCTAGTCTAACACAAGAGCGACTCAAACCAATCGAATAGTGAAGCGGTTGGGTGGCATGGGAAATAAAACATTTGATAAAATCTTGTCTTGGGAAGTTTCGCGGCCCCATCTCCCACCACTGATGGTTCCTGGTAAACCTAAAATGGTTACACACACACAAAAAGGCAACTTTTCTACTACAATAATTATGGTCCAGAACTTGATTGGAGACTCAGGTACATTATGAATAAGTATCTAATTTACCTGAAAAGTACAATTCCTTTATATAACTATAAGCAAGTCCTTAAGGATATTTGAGATTCTGGGATTCGAAAAAATACCAAATTTGAAGTTTGAATAAAAATGCTTATTGATATTTAACTTTAATTTGTTTTAAAGCTCTAATACAACTTAATCAACCCTAAATAATTATAGAACAAAACAACCAGACCGTGTAACATTAATTTAACACTTTACTGAATGTTAAATAATGTTTGCATTATAATAAAATATATAACATTTAGCTATTTAGCTCCATTTTCTATGATTATATAAAAAAATTATTTACTCCCAGGCGTATAATTTTTTCCGAGGTTTTAATTTGAGATTAAGAATTCATAGGTAAAGAGAGTACTCAGATTTGTAAAAGAGTGGATTCGATCCAAATCCAATAACGTTTATTTCGAAGCTACGAATATTTCTATCCGACCTTTCTGCCATGGCCCCTGACACAATGGTGGTAGCAGTGGTGGCGAAGCTTAGCTGAAATAGGAATGCAGCGGAAATGGGCCCCATGAGGGAGTCCGTCACCTCGGGATCAACCATAAAGTCCCCCATAGCCGTGAACGGGTTGTTGAGAGGGCTGCGGCCGAAACTCATGGCGAACCCAAATATCCAATACGTGAGCCCCCCTAGTGCCACGTCCACCACATTCTTCATCATGATGTTAACTTCGTTCTTCACCGACACACAACCAGACTCCAGCATTCCGAAACCTGCAGGCAGTGAGAAATATTGACTTGTTGATGCGAAAAGGAATCTGTTAGTAGAGCTGACCAGCTTGACTGATAAGATTAACTTTGACCCAGGTCATGGCTTTGTTCAAACCAAGGAGTTTTGGTGGTAATAATCATGTTGTATTTGTCATTTTTATTTCAAACCATCTAATGTGCAGTTTCTGAAATTTTTGATTATAAAGGGTGACCTGGTGGTCTAGGGGTAAGGTGTAGGAGTTCTGTGTTGGGGTTCTGGAGTTCAATCCTCGGTCCCGGCACAGATTTATCTGATTGCCAAACCCTTCCTTCACCTCTGACAAGACATCTTGTGAATGTGGGGAATGCCAGGCCTCCACCGTGGTTCGGATCCCACGTTAAACTGTAGGTCCTTCATTTCATCTCACAATCACCCTACCATTACACATTAGCATAAGTGTGTACAACCCGAACGGGTAGTAAGACGCGCTGCTAATAATAATAATAATAATTATTATTATTTTGATTATAAAATACACACAACTCATAAAACTTCAGGGTGTCAGCCTGCATTCAAGCTATACTGACCGAGTGGCTTACCTCGCATGTTTCTGATATGACGCAGCGTAAAAGATAGGCCCATAATGTAATACATCAAGGTAAGATTGCTACCTTTCAGGATAAATGGAGTGTACTTGTGACAAAGAAAAAACTAAAATATAAATGGCATGTATTAAACTATTAAATAATATTTATTGTTACCTGTCTGCATGGTAAAGATGACAAAGGATGATGTCATAACCCAATTAGTGTCCTCCATATTGAGAGCGAATATTCCCGGGATGATCGGCCGACTATTATTGGTGGTGTTTGCTTCCATTGTTTCTCAGTTAAAATTTTACCTTTTTTTGCAATTAGATTGTTTTAAATTATCTGCAGTTTACCTTTCAAAACTCGCATTAAAATGCTACCAAATATGGTTTCAAGATTACAAACATCCAAGATTAAGATTTTGTAGCCTAGTCTTTTGAATTCATACTTTTTACAAGATATACATGTGTGTTACCATACTGGTATTTATTTAAATGGGAATTATTTTTGTGTGAAGGCAATAACATTTTTAATAATGTGGAAACATATTTATCTGGTTTGAGAAATAACTTAAGAGAATGGTCCCTCCTAACATATCTGTGACAGAGTTGTGGCTTCTCAAACAAATAGACAAACACTGAAAGACTGTTAGGGCATGATCACTAAATAATCCTTGGAAGATAAAACATTTGAAATATTTAAAAGACCTCAATTTGGGAGGGTTGCAAAACATCATAAAAATTTAAATAGGTTTTTTTTATTCCCCTTCTCAGTCGAGAAATCAATGCCTAATGGAGTCTCATGTGCCCATTTATCATTGTGGTCAGTTACATTGATTTATCTTACCCTAATATTTTATGAGAGTATTAGATGTGATCGAGTTTTTAGAATAAATAATGATTGGATGAATACTGCAGAGGCTTAAGACAATAAATGCGGAATAATCTTCAGGCAAATATTCCCAAGAAATTATTCACATCCATTGTTTGCAAAAGTTGTTGCAAGATTAATAAACAAAAATGAAGTTTGTTACAATATTATTTATTTAATTTGATGATACAAGAAAGTTTAAAGATCCCAAAAGTTTAAAGTAGTTAGTATTTTTGAATTTGAATTTATTTTAACTTCTAGGTATTTTTTCTTTTGGTGATTTTGAGTTTTTCAAGGACTTGTAAAATTGCTTGGGCTTGTTGAGTTAGTTTCGTTCTTGAAGCCCGAAATATCAAATGAGTTGAAACTCTGAATATAGATTCTTTTCTGAAAAATTAAACATGTTCAACAAAAGATATTAATAAACTTAGAAGAAAAAAAAACACTTTAATTAGGGAAAATAAGAATTTAATCAAAACTAATCAGAGGAATTTTTCTCTATTTCTATTCATAAAAAAAACTATAACTAAACAAAACAAGTCTAGATTTCAGCTATGCTTAAGGCATTTACATTGCGGAAAATCTCGAGAAGGTATCATAAAAGGTATTTATTTTGTAAAGACGATAGAGTCCAATACTTACTTGAAGATTCCACCACCAAATAGAACCAAACAATTTGTATTATTAATGTCAGCAAAGCAAAAAACTGTAATGTGACAAAAAGTCGCACCGATTTTACTTGAGTAACCATTAATATTTATATTGTTGTTACACATACAAGCTATTATATGGTTGTGGAATTTTTGTAAAAAATATTATTATGTTTGCTATGTTTGGAAGAAGGTTAAGGAGGGGTTGATAGAAATGTATAAAAGGGAACCAACACAATGTGGCTTTTACAATGAAAAGAAGAACACAATTTACATTGCTGCCACTGGAAAATGAGGTAGTGGCTGCCCCTTGAAGAATATCTATATTACCACCCAATCTCTTGACCTAGGTTTCATTCTATTGGAACTCATCAGGAGCAAGTGTGAAACGCGCAACGTAACGTCTTAAAAGAGGGAGCCATTACCTCTTTGTCCAGTGGCAGCACTGTAAAGTGTGAACTGTATTTTATATTTTATTGTAAAAACCAAATTGTGTTGGTTCTCTTTTATTTGTTTACATCCACCTCTCCCTGTACCTTCTTCCAAATACTTAAACGAAAAGAGGTTTTCCTTGAAGAGTTTTATTATTATGTCCTGTATTTTTGAGGAAATCCTGCACACATCAAATTTGATCCAGATTTAATTTCCTGAGTTTCTTCAACCCGTTCCAAGTGTATTTCAAATTTGTAACTTTAAAAAAAACTAGTTGTGTAATAAACCCAGAAATGTATGAAAACAATGTGGAAACACTGCGAAATAACAGGATTTAAGCGATAATGGGGGAAGCCAAATTGAAAGGAGAGTTAGATTAGGTTTAAATGGGGACAAATAAACATCTCTCTCTCTTCCTTTATTCAAATTTTCATCTTATGATCACTTTCACAATTACACATAATATAAAGATTTTTATAACATGATAAAGAGTCACTGAATAAATAAATTTTTATAGTGTAAAAAAAAGTCATGGCATGAGCTTGCAATCTAGCTATACAAACTGATAATATTATCATAATTATTATTTGCGTTTGCCACTACAACAGATATTGAGTGATGATGCAACTTTTTTTTTAATCTAATTATTATTTGAGGTACTGTATTTTTGACTAGCTTTATGATCTAGTTGTCAGAATTTCTGCACAAATGAGGAGCTACTTAAATAAAAACAAAGTAGCGGCTTTGGTATAGAAAACTGAAATTAATGGCCGGGGGTTTGTCATGCTAACCACATGACACCCTTTATCAGCAGATGTTGGCACTATCTTTGCCAACAGACGGTGGCCGCTCGGTCGATATGGCTCAAATAGAGGTGTGCACTGTCAGATTTAACGTGCACTTTCTGAACCGACTGATTATTTCAGCACATGACTTATAAACTAACTTAAATATCAAACAGGCACAACCCTCAACCTTCCAACCATTAATTCATCACTGTGAAAGGGTAAAACCATATTTCACTGACGATAAATTTCTCGGACATGTCGAGAATCAAACCCGGTACTCTTAGCTAAGTGGACAGACACACTACCAACTGAGCTGAGGTGTCGACCTCTCACCTTGTTAATAATGCAATTGTTATCTCCTTGAAGTTTTTGACAGTCAAAGCAGGTGATGAGGACTCCATACTTATTCATCTTCAAGGTGATGGAGCAGGTCTGACATTCTGTTATCAGGAAATCCTCGTCTTCTTTCGTCTTTTTGCACTCCGTCAATGGGCTCCCGAGACTTTGCCTTAGACAATTTGAGTGACATCGTGTTTACACAAGTAATATGGATTGAGTGACAGCTACTGAGCGACCAAAGTTGTTTAACTTCACGCATTACATTTAGATAATTATGATTGGATCCCGGTCAGAAATTATAATTTAGTGCTTGGCAGAACATAATTCATTAGGTTCCAATTAAATTAAATGACATACTGGAAATCGGAATAACATCTCAGGAAATTTGGGTAACCCTGAGCAAAGGACGATTCTTGGATAGTTTAAGGGCAGAGCATTGGCGGTCTAAGCCAAAGGTCCTGATTTTGATTCCTGTATCCAGGTTTTTTTTTTTTTTTTAGCTAATTTGATTGAAGTATGACGGCGACGTTAATGACCTTATTGGATCGACGCTCTGTAAATTTTCCCTGATGAAAATTATAACGATAAAAATAATAATAAATGGGTAGACCATGTAAGACGGGGGTAAATGTTCTACGAAAACAAATGTGTGCAAAAGAGAAACATAAGAGTTTTAAGAATAAAAGCGCCTGTATGACTTGGTGTATGGATATTGTTAAAGCGAAGGGAGTATGCAAGGATAGGGAAGTGTGGAGAAAGTTAGTGAGGATGGATTAAGTACAGAGTTGTTTTTTGAGCTATATGCACAGTTTCTTGAGTCTCACATAAGGGAACGACCTGATTAGGTATAATAATAATATAAATGATTGATGGTGATAGTGATGATGCGATGATGAAAAGCTTTTATTCTAGCACATGGCTATATCCATACTTATGTTAAAGTCTACCATTATTCTTATTATTATGTATGTGTTTTAAGTAGCTTTATAAACAAGTAAAAAACAAACTGCACATTTTCTCGCGGTTAAGTGACATCTACCATAGTTTTCATGGTCAGCACATGGTCATGTTGATTCTGTAAATAGTTTTTTTTAGCACTGCGTCTTAATACCTGTTCAGGTTATATGCATATGTACTAAGGAGCTTGGGACGAGTAAGGTTGAATTTAGAGGAAGTGTACACGCATTTACATGAAATAAGGGTAGAAACCCATTTTAGAAAAACACCCTTGGTACACCCGACCAAGATTCGAACCTCGATCTCCCTGTTATCGGCAGTCTAGTGTGTATGACACAAGAGTGACACCTTAGACCATGCAGTGACCTAAAAAAGGTTGTGAATAGTTGACACAAGCACAAGTATAGTGATGTCACATTCCCCTTGTTTTATTATCACCGTGTCTCACTACCTGTTTGAGTTATTCACATATATTAATTATGTTAATGAAGTATGGGTGGATTAGGACAGTGGCACCCTGTATACTTACCTGTAGCAAGCTTCATCTGCCTTTATCGGGTCGACCTTTGAGGTGATCATGCTGAAGTGCTTATTAACAGCCTTTGCTTCGTCGCATGTCTTGGACCAGTGGGCCTGAGAACATCCATTTTTATTTCAGTTTCTTCTTTCAACGAGTTTATTGGCTCAAACTTTACTTTACTTAAAGCCGCAATGATACAATAAGATTACGCTCAGACCGAGCACACTCTAATGCTTACTCTGACACTACTCATATTGTGCAAACATGTGATATGAGCCCTTTCGGACGGCGTCATTCAATCAGAGTGAAGTCGAATCGTGCTCAACTTGGAAGCGAGTAGCATCCCAAAATAGTGGTGGGATGCGTAACGTTGAATGGAGATTGTGTTAGAAAGTTGATTGAGCGAGAAAATTAGTAGATGCATCTAATTTCTTCGCCACCTGAGAATCCATTTACGAGTTCAAATGTTCTTCTTCGCTTGATGCAAATGATTTTTTGAATTTCTAGCTCCTTTATTGTTAACATATCCGCGATAGCTTGAACACAGATCGGCCATCTTTATAATGATCTGAGTAGCAAGACAGGATAACCATCTCTCCGAGCATAGCTCATGCGAGTGTGCTTAGTCCTAGTTAACTCTTAGCATGTCACTGTGGATTAAGCCGGGTTTCTCAGACCCAGAGCACCAGGAAGATATCCTCGCATTCACTCAGACGCAACTCGTATCGTGTATACACCCGATCCAAGTGCACTCGGACAGCGTCATCCAATCAAATGGTCACATCATCTGAGTTTACTTGGACCAACTAAAGTTTAAATATGGCGAAAAGTGACAGTACATGTAAAAGAGTGCCTGGGGATGAAAATAGTCTGAGTGCACTTGTAACAAGAAAAATTCACTTTAAAACTGGTCTGAGCACACTTTGTCCAAGTGTGCTCATCCCGGGCGTACTTTGAACATGTATATCAGCTGTAGACAACTCACGAACAATCAAGTTTCAAGTTTACTAAACTATCCCAAGTAATAACTGGGATCAAATCAAAATCCCGCCAATTGTCTTGTTTTGCTTTCAACCTTAAGAAGTTCAAATAACATTTAATTAGTGCTGAAAACCTTGACAACTCTATGATGTTCAGCCAAAAGGTGACATTAATAATAAATGTAATGTGTTGTAAGCCCAAACGAGTAACACTAGATAACTAACTATAGTTCACCAATTTTTTTTATTTTATTTAAGTGTTCTTACCGGCCTGTTTTCGACTGGTGTCGCCACAATTTCCCTCTCCTTTTGCAGAATCACTCGACTACTTTCGAAAGATGTCTCCCTCATTTCCAGGTCCTTTGTGTCAATAATCAACTCTGGCTGATTCTCGTAGTTAATCTCTTCCTTACTATCCTCAGGATCTGTGACTGTTTTGTCGCTATGCTTAAGGACAGCAGTGAGAATCTGCGTTGTTGTGGCTTCGGAATCATCAGACGTGTTCTCATCTTCTTCCAAGTTTAGAGGAGTGTCTAGACTTTCTCCTTCATAGTGTCCTGAACCAAAAAATATCGAAACATATTAATTTGCAGCATTTAATAATAATAATAAAAAGATTGGACTTACCCAAAACAACCAACTACTCTCTATTGCAATGAAGGAACATTATCAATATTTAACTAAAGTACATTCAAACTACCGACAATTTTAAGTTTGTTACAGAAGTTTTCATTATCTCTTAAGACTTTAACAAAAGGATTTTATTGTCAAATATTTCTGATAGTGCTGGGTGGTTAGAGGTTGTTTTTTAAAATTTAAGGTCAAGTCTGGTATATTAAATTGCATCAAGTTTTGATATAATCTACAATTTTTTTTATTTGTTATTTCTTGTTTTACATTATTTTAATATATCCCTACACATAGAGAAAATATTTTTCTCTGCATAGGTAGGTATTTAAAGTTTTTTAAATTAACAATAGTAGGTCAATAAAAAAACTACTAATGTATGGTATTCCTCAAAATAGTAGTTTATAATAAATATTATTACATTAGTTTTCCTAAAGCTTGCATTAAAAGAAAACAAAATCTACTCTCAGATTCTAAAAAAAAAACGAAAAGTATATTGAATGTAAATTGTATTATACCTAATTAGTTCTGGTAGAAATGTCACACATGTTTTTAAAATGAAACTTTTAAATAAACTTTTAGGTAATAACTAAATATTTAAATATACAACTAAATTTTATTTGATATTAAGAATAATTAAGAGGAAAAAAATACAAAATTAGGGAGGAGGTGAATTTAAGTATATAAAGAAGAACTAGATAAATTCCCAGCCTATTTTAAATGCAGCTGTTCACAAGTTCCCAACTTTAGAACAATCCCCTTGTATGTACACTTTGTTTACCTGAAAGGTAGCAATCTTTCCTAGACTGATTACACTATGACCTCATCTTACAAGCTACACCATAGTGGAAACATGTAAGGTAGGTTTGCTAAGGTGTACCTTTCTTTCTATATTCTTATTTATCATTCTTAAGATCAAGTGGACAGCCAGGGTGACAAACAAAATAAGTCATGAGAAGAGAAACATTTTGGATGGGATTCTTCGATACAAAGCAAACTGGATCGGACACATCCTTAGGAGAAACTGTCTTCTGCACGACGTCATAGAAGGAAAGGTTGAGGGAAAGAGGGCTTAGAAGAAGGAGGATTCAAATATTGGATGACTTGAAGGAAATAAGAAACTTCTGGGAGCTGAAGGAGGAGGCAAAGGACAAGGCACATTGGAGGTCCAAGTTCACTGACAAAAGGAATGAACCTGTCGTAAGACAGAAACCTAATAATTGATGATGATGATGATGATAATCTCTTTAATGTAAATATGCGAATAGTACAGTGAGGTAGCGATACATGGTGTACATCTATAAAAAATGTAAATGTGATCAGTTATAACAAATAACACAGGGGAATCTATTCTAAATTAAGAGTGAAATCTCTTTATAGCAAATACTTTCCGTTATCAAAAAAAGTCCTAATTAAGAAATATCCGCTATTTGTAAAAATCATATTCATTTAAAAAAAAGTACTGTACTGTTTTAACGCAGTTAAATCTATTTTTACAGTGGGGAATGCCAGGCCTCCACCGTGGTTCGGATCCCACGTTAAACTGTAGGTCCTCATTTCATCTCACAATCACCCTACCATCACACATTAGCGTAAGTGCGTATAACCCGAATGGGTAGTAATACGCGGTGCTAATAATAATAATTTTTACAAATTGCATAATACACAAAACTATACCTAAATAAAAGTAAATGTGAACAGTAGGCCTTCTATACTGTCTATGTCCGCACAAGCACAGATAAAACGGCTGAAACAATCCCTGACCACCCTGAAGGCTCGCAAGGGAGGTACCGTAGTCGTTACTATGTAAGACTAGTTTAGAAACTTTCCTAATAAAGCCGGTGGGACTACCCTTAATCCTCATAAGACACAGGTGTTCCTAACATTTTCACAGTAGATACTGAAAGGGACATGTGCTTTCAATTTCTGTCCAGCATTTAGAGATATTATGTATAAACTAGCATCACTATCGGTGTTCATGTCCGTTATCGAGAAAATACGGTCCAACGCCTTAGTTCAGTTGGTAGCGTGTCTGACTACTGAGCTAAAGGTCTCGGATTTGATTCCCGGTATGGCCAAAAATACGTATCATCGGAGTGTTTTCTGCGTTCTCAGTGATGAATTAACGGTCAAGGGCTGGATGGTGTGTGTTCTAGGATTAAGTTAGTTTATAAGTCATGTCCTGATATCAGTTGATTTAAAAAAAGTACACGGTGAATATCCCAAATAAATTAAATGATAAATGTATGTTACCGGAAAATTGTTTCAACTTGAAGCAATTTTTTTTTTTTGCCTGAAATATTTAAAATAATGTCCACTATTAAGAAGAATTCTCTAATGAGGGTGTTCGTTAAGGGAGATTTCACTGTATTATGAAATAAAATATGTTTACTAATCTTTACTCAAGTAGCTTAGTCTTACTTCTTAGTCTTGGAACATCTTCTTCTATATCGTCGTCCTCTTCAGTCTCATTATAAGGCTCCGGTTCTATTGTGTTTGTGATAGAACATCTGCACATATTTAAAAAAATACTGGGTCATATGACTCACAAACTTAATCTAATACATTTCTTATACACTATCCGAAACATCTCAACTCTGTCACGCATCCATCTTAGGGGTCGAAGGTTCGATTCAAGGCATGGGGGGGAAAAAACACAACCTTGTTTAAGTGGTGGCCTCCCCAATTACAGTGATGAGTTTAACAACAAAGATAGTCCAACATATTAGCTCAGTCGGTAGCATGTCCGACTACCGAGCTAAGGGTCCTAGGTTCGATTATGTGCTATAGTCGAAAAATGTATCATAGTTGAAATGTGTGTTCACCCTTCATAGTGATGAATTAACGGCATTGTGTTGCATCTGTTCTAGATTTTAGTTAGTTTATAGTCGTGTGCTGATATAATCAGTCATTCACAAAGTACAAAGTGCCTAGGTGGTTTATGTATGTCCTAGAATTAAGTTGGTTCAGAAGTAATTATGTTGATATGATAAATTAGCCAATTAAGAAAGTGCACAAAAGATCCCAAATAAATACAAGGGCTGCCAGTACTAAGTTATAAAGGGATTATTCACTCAACCTGATACAAATAAAACTGGCCTCTAACACACAGTATTTCAAAGTCTGTGTTATAAATAATAATAATAATTTTGTTTGGTAAATTTAAAATAATTTAAAAATATAAGGTTTAATTATCTTTAATAGGGTCTAAATTTACTACTATATTACAATGCAAGGCAAATAATGATGCCATACATTTCTAACATGAAAACTCTTTCATATTAAGTTTTTGGGAGTACGAAAATGGGATCATTTTGTTTATCAACATTGTTTTAATCCAGCATTATTTTCAATATTCAAAAGGAGTAACCCTCACTCTGTGCTTTAATGAAAAAATACCAACTTGGGCCATTAAAATATAGTCTACACAAATCAAAACTGCCATATAAGCCAAAGTTCCAGGGTTCAAATCCATCTTCACACTAATAATATTTGAAAATAAATGTTGATTATAAGATTAGATTGAGTTCAGATAACTGTATTCATAAGATTTTGTCTGAATAAGGATACACTATTTACGTTTCGTGTGCAAATTAAACATTGCCACTACGATGAGAAAACAGAGAAACTGGATAATCTTGCTCGCCATTGTTGGAAACACAAGCTCTCGATACTCATACAAATTTAGAATAAATTTTTTATACTGTCAATTTTGAAAAAAAAAAATGTCTTAAATTCTTTTCAAACGTCTCCTAGCAACAAATTCAAAGTTTTTGTGCAACAATGTGATCAGTATAGAATGAATGTGGTGTATTATTAGCACCACGTCTTACTACCCATTCGGGTTGTACGCACTTACGCTAATGTGTAATGGTAGGGTGATTGTGAGATGAAATTGAGGACCTACAGTTTAACGTGGAATCCGAACCACGGTGGAGGCCTGGCATTTCCCACATTCACAAGATGTCTTGTCAAAGGTGAAGGAAGGGTTTGGTAATCAGATAAATCTGTGCCGGGACCGAGGATTGAACCCCGGCCGCCAGCACAGAAATCTGACACTTTACCCCTAGACCGCCAGGTCTCCCGAATGAATGTGGTATTGGTTATAATGTAGTCTATACTTAATTTACTTTTGTATGGTATTTTATTTAAAATTGTCTATCAGAACTCGAGAAGATCAGGTGGACAGACTGTGACAAATGAAGTCCCAACAAGAATGGGTGAAAAGAGAACCATATTGGATGAGATTCTTCGGTACAAAGCAAACTGTACGGACATATTCTTAGGAGGAACTGTTTTCTACACGTCATAGAAGGAAGGGTTGAAGGAAAGAGGAGCTTAAGAAGGAGGAGAATTGAAATATTGGATGACTTGAAAGAAAGAAGAAAATTCTGGGAGCTGAAGAAGGAGGCAGAGGAAATGATGCATTGACTGGTCCAAGTTCACTGACAAAAGGAATGAACCTGTTGTAAGATAGAACACCTAACAAGAATAAATCACACACTACTGTGAAAGACCGCTGCCTTTTTTTTTATACCACTCATTGCTTTATTTTATAATAATTTAAATACATTGAAAAATGACATCTGGACAGAGGAATAAAACCCAGGACCTTCAGTTTAGCATATCAATGCTCTACCACTGAGCTATCAGAGGGAGGAGGGGTGGGGGGGGGGTCAGAATTCACTTGTTTAAAGCATTAAGATGAGAAAACAAGGCTAAAATAATATCTTTGTGGAAAATGAACTAATTGTAATATTGCACTTAAATTTATTTTGTGTTTCACACTTAATTTTACTACAATTTAAGTGTTCTAAAATTTAAAATCAATTATTTTGTTACCAATCCTTTTTGTCTAAAATTAAAAAAAAATAATCTAAGTTATCAAATCATAAATCGTTCTATAAGATATAGGTGGTGTGGGGACAGAATGTTACAATTCCTCGCATGAAGGGAGGAAGGTTTGTGTAAAAAAAAAGCTTTATATTATTTGAGAAAAAAATCTAAGCCTGGGGATCGAACCCAGGGCTTCCAGATACATAGCCAGGAGCTCTGACCACTAGATTACAGAGGCCACCTCAATATTTAGACTGGCCTGTTTATGGGGAGATCAAGGTTTTTTTCCCCCCAAAATGTTTTAGACTCTTCTTCCATGTAAATAATGGTACACTTTCTATAAATATAATCTTCCTAATTCCTCATACAATTAGCCTGATTAGTACATAAATGGTAAAACCTGAACCATCAGCAAGACACATTCATAAAAATATATCTGCACAGATCTTTTTTAGCCCTTAGCTAATTAAATAATCAATCCATCAGTTTCCAGGTTATTGCCAAATCAGCTTTGTAACCCCCCACCATCCTCTCACTAGTCAACTCCCCAACAATCTCTTCCCCTCCCCTAAATCTCCATTGTGGTCTTTTTCTCTTACATTTTAGCTCACTTTTCTTTTCAGAAATCTCTTCCTATTATCTCTACATACCCGAACTACCTCTTTCTTACAAACTTTTAAAGCCTAATTAAAGCAATTGACCCTTTTCATTTGATTGCAGAGCCGTGGGGAAAAAATCTTATATTTAAGAAATTTTATTGTTTTGCAATTTACTTTTCGGAAACAGTTCAAGAATAGAAGTATGTTGATTAAATTATACTTTATATACACACTCTAATTTTAAAAGTGATCAAATATCAATTAAATTAACATTTTTCAATATAAAACCGTCTGCTTCGTAAAAAAATAAAATAAAATGTCAAAGTAATAAACATTGATACATTATCTTAGAAGTGGTCTTTAAAATATGAACTTAAAAATTTCACTCGTTCGAGAAAAGGATATTTCCAAACGTATGATTTTTCTGCAAGACCTGTCCGGTAGCTAGCGCCATCTACAGTTTCCGTGATCCATCTGTTCTTGTTGGCCGGAAGGATACTTTTGTCAGTTGTGAAGACAGGCCACACCTTTTCCCCTCCCTCCCGCCCACTAACACAAAATAGTTTTAGACTTTCACTCGACAGGGCCAAATGTGTTAAGGCCCTTTACTCCTGTATTCTTCTACACACTCATTTAAGGTGGAATGGTAGGAATTTTAGATTAAAAGTAGTACTCTAGTATTTTTCAATCAAAATTTTTTTTCTCCTCAAAATAAAACCCAACAATTTCTCTAGCAGAAATACTAATTTTCTTCACATGGTAAGCTCACAATTTCCTGAATATGTCAATATTGTCTTAGAATCTAATGAGAGCTTTGTTAAGTTACAACGTCTATCAATAAATATCACTGATAAGAAATATTCAAGAATATAAGATTACTTGGCATGTAGAAAATTATACATGTTCTACTTCAAGAATCCCCTTCCATCCAACCTTAGCCTTTTTCATTTGTTAACTCCCAGCATTCTCTTCAACTTACCTGGCATTACTCGTATTAATGGTCAATGTTTTATCGTGTTAATGAAATGACTCATAATAAATAACAAAAACATATAATTGCTTCATATGTACATATTTTAACAGCACACACAATTATCTCGTAGACATTTCATATTTATACATTATTTTTATAGGAATGATTGGGAATCGAAAGTATTGTGTGCCAGCTTGCCTCGAGGTTAAGTTGACCTATAGTTTCCATTCCCAATTATTTACAGGGCACTTAGTTTAATATTAACATTTCTATACAATATTAATCATACTAAAAAATCATCTACAGAAGCATGGAAATATATTTGTAATAAATTGAAATAATAATATTTATATAAGACTTTGTAATCTCTATACTATCTAAAATATTTACATTTGCCGAAACAAATTAAAAGTATATGAAACATGAAAAAGTCCAAAATTTAACTATTAGCAATTAAGGCACTTAATAAGACACTTCTTGCTTTCCAGAATTAAAAAGTTAATCAAGAATATAACTTAAGGTTGCACCAAAATATTATTTAAGCTTATAATATCCCATTTATTTTAAATGGTTAATACAAAAGTGTGTACATTAATGTTTAATACAAACAAATTCTAATTCCTAACGATTCAGATGAATTGAGACTATCCCTCCTAATTTAAACCAAAATGGTATTAAGAGTATTTTTAAAATACAACTTTCATGTAGTAAGTTAATGAAAGAAAATTTAATGCAATATATTTTAGTCGTTTTCATCTATTCAACTTACAGCTATTCCAGTTAAAAACTGAAAAAATTTTCTCATGACCATGGCAAGTATCAATATTTCATGTTAATTCTACTTATTAAATAGGGTTCAATTTCTTTCTATTTAGGTATGTGTGTATAATCTATCACCAGTTTTCATACCTGAGAATTTAACACATCACACTTAAAGGATCAAGATTTATGATTTAGAATCTTTGCCATTTTAGAAATCAAATAAATTCTGGATGCAAATTTTTAATAAAGTTGAAAATATTTCGTTAATGTGAATTTGTTTATCCCTGAAAAAATCTAAGTATATGTCAATAATACTATAACCAATTTACAAACAAACAATGACACTTTTTATGTTCAGAATATATTATCAATTATTATTATCTAACTTTAATCTAAATTGAATATTTGGTAAATATGTAATCCTAGATAATTAAATACTTTTAGAAATGCTTTTAATAAATATATGTATGTACAAGAAAGCAAGGACACATGAAAGATGCAGCACCTCCTTATGCATTTTAATGTTTCCACGCATTCACAAAGAATACTTATGCAAAGTTGAAAAAAAAGCTTTTTTGAAAACAGTTTTGGTATAACTTTATAAATTCTTTCATTCAAAGATTATAAAATATACAGTACACGTTTTTTTAAGTGGTCCCTTGTGATGATTCAAACTTGCATAAAACTTCAACAAGTTATTCAATCTTCTACTAAGATTTATTGTCAATACAAAGAAAAAAAAATAGAGTTTACTACTTCAGATTAACATTCATACAATAAGAAAGTTGAGATTCAATAAATCTTAAATCTGAAATTTTGTTTCCTATTAGTGGTTTGCCCCACATAATTATTTAGCAAGCTAACAAAATTGAAATTGAATAGTTATATACATCCAAAGGAAATATGTTAATATTGCAGAATTATTATTACTATAGTAAATTTGAGAATGATTAAAATAAAATAAGAGTTGGTGAAAAAAAGGGCATTCTAATAAGAACTAACTTTGGTTATGTTTAGCCATTTCAATCAATGTGTACCAAACACACTTTCCCTCTTAGAAATCATGTTAACATTCTTTATCTTTATATTTAAGTATTAGCTTATTTGTTTGACGACATGTAAACAGTACAAGTGGCTAGTGTTGTGATCTATCAACAAGTATTGAAACTAAGATTATTTTTCAAGAAACAACGTTTTGACAAAGAAAATTCATTACCAAAAGGGCTTAGGTATACTACTCATTTATATGTATGAAATTAAGTGCACTAATTAAAATATATTTTATGTTATTAGATTCAGATTTTAGATTTGGATTTAAAAAATGTAAATTTGACCCTCATCTCTTGGAAAATGTTATTAACAAAATAAAAAGTTGGTATCATAAATCATAATTACATTAAAATTAATCTATACAATGTTGAATCTGAAAGTTAAAGAGGTTATAGAATACTGCTTTCTTCACTAAATACATTTCTTTATGTTCATATTAGATATCACATGTCTTAAAAATAAGGAATGTTTAAGAACCAAATAGCCATTCTTCAATTTTTAAATATAACAAGGAATGTGCTGTGAAAATTGTTTGACAAGCCAAATTAAGAGTTTATAATTTTAAGCAATAATTTACTATAAATTCATTAATTTAGACAATTAATTTACACTTACAAAATCAGTAAATTGACTTAGAGAAAAATGGATGTCTATATTCTTGCATACAAGAATATTTGACAATGTATTTACAATTCCTTATATAAGGCACTTTATTACTATACATGCACTAATATAACCTACTCAGAATTTTATGAAGAATGTTAAGATGCAATACTGTACAAATTGGAAGAATATACAAACTTTTTCGATGACCAGAAATTAAATAACAGAACACTAGTCTGAGGAAACTTAACTTTAAATAAACTATGGAACAAAAATGGTATCTATTGATCAAACAAGCAAATCCAAGTGAAAATAATTGTTAAAAACTTTATCATGTTTTTGGGCCAAAGTATTTTTTTCTTTTCCATTTATTGCAACCAGCCCTTAATAATATAACAGATGACTACTTAACTCAGCAAGATCAATATTTATATTTATATCTTTACAGTGTAACAATTCAACAAATTCTCATTTCCGTTTCATGGCAGCTAAGAGGTCAGTTACGTAGAGGATCCAGGCTTTCCAACGAGAAGTCCTCATTACCGAAAGTCAGACCACGACTAAAGCCATCCTGCAAAAAAAAAAAAATGTTCATGTATAAAACCATAATTTGCAATTTCACCATTATTAAGGTTTTTTAAAATTTTCCAATAAAAATTTTTATGCAACACAACTTCACTAACTGTTCAGGCATATATACGAATTACGCCAGTGTCAAGGATGAAGATTTAATTTATAAGACGTGTACTTATACTTATATGGAGGGAATGTGTAAAACCATTTTGGAAAACCACCTTTAGTACAACTGCCATATTTGAACTTCAATCTTGCTTTCAGCGGCAGCATAGTCTAATACGAGAGCGACTACTTAGATCAATGGCTGCATAATCTAAGGCAAGTTCCAATATATTTATAAAATGTATTAACTTAATACTCCAAGATTCATCTAAGACTGAGCAAACAGAATTTTATAAAAATAAACTTTTCAAACACTAAAAGATTTAATTAATATATTTAGAGAATCTCATATTTAAACTCTTAGGTTCAAAGTGTATTTTAAATTCAAGTCATATTCTTTACTCGACAATTTAAAACCAAACTCCTTGAAACCCTCGCCAGCAGTAACTGGCCCTTTTTAATCCGAGCAACGCATCACAGAACTAACCTTCATTTCCAGAATCCTTTTGTCCAAGAGTCCGATAGCGTTCTCAAGCTCCTGCTGGGATGGGTCGGACATAGCAGGTGCGTGGCTAAAGCTGCCCATTCCAAACGGATCAGACGCTAACGGTTCGACCAGTGGTGCAGCCCTGGTGGGCGGTGCGGGATTAAATGGCACAGACCCGAACAAGTCTTTGAAAGGGTCCGATGATGAAGATGTGCCATTGTTTTGAACTTGACAAGTTGTGCGGCGGGAGAAATCCCGAGACACTTTTGGTGGGGGTGCCACTGTCAATCCAGAAAAAGCAAAGAGACATTAGTAAGGAATTTGATTTAGGGAGCATTAAAAAATAATCAAAGGAGCAATAAATCATATTTTAGCAAATTTCAAAAGAAATATGTGTCTAGATCTTTGCATAAAATCTACCACACCCAGACAGCTGAAATTTTATAATTGGTAAGTAACTCCTTGTACAAACAAGTGTGCCTCAACGCTAGAATTTCAAATCCTTTACCAGATTTTTTAAATGTACAAAAAACTGGGACTAAAACAATATTTTCTGTCCTGTTTGAAGAAAAGAAAAGCGTGTTTAGTCCGGGCGATGCTGGGTACTTCGCCTAGTTAAGAATAAATATATAATAATATTCATCTAACATTTATAAACTGATGTAGGTTTAAAACTAGAATAACTTTAAAAAATCTCACTAAGATTCTCTTGGATTAAAAAAAACCATGATAAAAATGGCTGGATTTAATTTTCATTTAAAATAACCTGAAATTTGTTGCAATTAATTTTAAATACAGACGAGACAAAATAGTCACGACATAAAGCGGGGCTCACATAGAGGTGGCGAGGAAGTGGAACCATTGCTAGCCGGGAAGATGCCGGCAACACCGACACTATTCCCCTCGTATGCACGTGGGTTGAAATCCTCCTCCAACTCGTCCAACAGCAGACCTTCGAGCTTTGTGCCAACTGTAGGTTGCGAGCTTGGTATGTCACTGGAACCACGAAATAAAATAATTTTATAATGTTGGCAAGGCTTACCAAGTCTTTTAGGTAGGTACACATCTGTCTCTTTAAAAACACACTCACTTCTAAATTGGCTACTTTTTTAACACTGAATAAAGTAATATTGACAAACTTGTTTCAATAAAATAAAAACTTTGTCCTGGAATTAATTCATTTTCTTTTTACTTTTTTTAGCGCACAGTCTCAGACCCCATGATGGGAGACTTAAGGGGTGTATCATACCTGGGTCCGGAGGCCTTAAAGGGGCCTGGAAATTTCCTGGGTTCTCAAAAAATGTTTACATGTAATCAAGACTAGCATTCACATTGCCACTACTAGTAACATACTAAATCTACAGATAATTTAGTAAATATTTTTTTATCTGATTGCATTTTCTATTTTTTTCAGATATAAAAGTATGAATTATACTCTGTCTTATTTCCTTTTTCTTTTTTTTCCAGAGAATTTTAATAATTTTCTTTTAGACAGGATTCATGTAAAATGGAAGGGAGCCTGGAAAAACTTTGTAGCCCTGATAAAATTCTTCTCATAGGTCCTGCATACCGTCTTGCTGCTTTATCAGTTTGTATGCATATGTACTAATTACACTAACGAGCTAGGAATGAGGAAGGTTCAATTTAGAGGGATTGTACCCGAATCAGTGTCGAGATAAGAGTGAAAAAATATTTTGTAAAATCCACGTTCAGTACACTTGAGATATGAACTCTATGTCCATGTCATGGGCAAGCTAATCTAACAAGAGAGTGACTACTCAAACAGTGTGACCATTGAAGCAAGAGTATTCTATTCTTTAAGAGAATAACAAATTTTAGGATATATTCTCTTAGCCTTTATGAGTCTTTCAAATCTTGGTTTGTTATTTAGGATTCTCACTGGTGCAGTAAAGTTACTATTTGCGAACCAAATTGTGTCGCAGACACCGCAACTCTATTGGTGGCACCTGTGTCTTTTGATCTTTGGGGGTTTTAAAGTTTTATTACTGGAATGCCTAAAAATTGCTTAGAAATAGCTTAGAAGTTAGATTTCTAATCATTTGGTGTTTGTGTTTATTTTGTAAGCAAGAAATAGCTGGCAGACATTCATTTCTTCAACGCATTAACTAATTCCAAGATTAGTTATTTCAAAATATGTTTTATATAAAAATAAAGATAAAGATTGCAATAGGGCTCTTTTGTCCTAGCCGTATAGTTTTTAGTTTTATTAATAGAAAAAACATGTGTGAAATATCCGAGATAAGCTCATTTTCAACACCTTTCTAAGCATATTTTGCGGAGGTATGAGACGAGGCTTTGTGGTAAAATGGTTCTAGATTTAGTCTCTCTCACTATAGTAGTTTATTTTTAGGCTCACAAGAGAAAATGTGTTATTTGAGAAATAGCAGAGATTTTTCTTCTTGACCTTGAGAAAAGAAGGTTTATAATTTTCTCTCCTTATTTTAATTAAAAAGGGTCATTGTAAGTGAAAGGTAAAAGGGAGTTTAAGCTTAGCGAGATGTACAAGTAGTTCCGGAAAAGGACAGACCATTGTATTTTAAGCCTTGAGGCCTGACAAGATTGATACTTCCTCACTGACTGATGAAGCCACCTTTAAAAAAATACAATTTTATTTTAAGTTAAAAGGCACACTAACCTGAGGAAGTCATCTTCTCCAAATGGCTTGCTGGCCTCGAAAGCGCGAGGTGGTACCGGCGGTGGTTGCGCCATGAAGCCATTGCTGGAGATCGTCGTGGGGCTTAGATTGAGAAGGTTTGACGTACCATTTTCTTTGGAGCTGTGTGTTGAATGGGAGTCTGGGATGAGGGGGCAGAGCTCACCGGGACGTGCAACAGGTCCGGGATTCCGTGGCGGGACAAGTAGTCTTCCACGTCATGCTAACGAATGGAGACAATCCATCAAATAAATATGAACATAGAAGAACCTACACTACATCAATACGTTAGTGTTTATATTATTAATGTGAAGTTTTGAGAATATTATGTTGGGAACCTAAGCCTATGACCAATGTGGTTCATCAGTAGAGCTAGACTCACCGAGCCCTTTATCTGCGCTATATCCGTCAGCCTCTGTCGCAGGACACCGTTCTCAGTCTCCAACCTCTTAAGACGCTGCTGAAGAAGCATTTGTCGTCTCTGGACCTCAAGGTCCTTGCCAGATGTCTCCAAGAAACGCTTGTACGCCAGGTCAAACGCCTGCCCTATTGTCAACGTTATCTCCTCCGCCTGCACAAAGAGGTCAAATATATAATTTCAATTTCAGATGTTAAATGGTTTAAGATTATTTTTTTAGCACTATGTCTTATTAGCTGTTAAGGTTAAACACCCATGTACTGAGTGCGATATTGTTTTAAGGTTGAGGAAAATATAATTTAGAGGAAGTGTGCCTAAATTTGTGTAGATAAAGTGTAAAACCATTTAGTAACAACAACCCTCAGTCTAATCAACTGGGATTCAAACCTCAATCTCTGTATCAGCAGTAACGTCTCTTATGAGAACACACCTTAAGGAGTTTTGGACCATTCAATCGCCAATGGGGCTAAAAAATCATGACTCAAAATAGTTACCAAAACGCTAGAGAGGGAATGGATCTTAAAATAAAAACAACCTAATATTAGTTTAGTTAACAAGTACAGACAATATGCAAACTTTAATTGGATTGCGATAAGGCCGGGTATTAATTGTAAAATCAGGGGTGTTTCAGATTCTAACGAGACAAAAGTAGACAAACTAAAGTAACCAGCATACCAGTTTGTCGCTGACGAAGACGAAGCAAATGTGCCTCTCCGAGTCCGCCTCTTTGGCAATGAAGCTGAAGAACCTCTTCTCTCCCTTGTCATCAGCGCAGTACGAGATTCGGTGCAGTGGGTATTGGTGCATGATACGCTTGGTCTTGGGCTCCTGGATGGCCACACCGTCTATGCTGATGGTCAACTCCACCTTAGGGGTCTTGTTACCCTCTGCTTTCCGCAGCTGCTGGTTGAACTTTAGCTTCCTGATACCCTCCTTCACCACCTCGATGCCTTTGGGCTGATCCACCTCCGTGTTGCCCAAGAACTGTGTGAGAGTAGGACAAATACAATTCACAGGTTTTACAACATGATGCTAGTGTTGAGGTGAAGATGCTTGTAAAAAATATGAACTATGCATAAATAAACAGTTATAATGTGCCACAATGGGGTCCCCTACTGGTCCTGCGAGTCTCAGGAAATGTACAATGAAATCCACAAGTATTGTATTTTTTTTTTTAAATCACAGTTTTAGTTAACAGTTGTGTCCTAATAAATTTTATTGTAAGCACATCATCTACAAATGGTTTCTTAAACTCTACAACATCTGGACGTAAAGCAACTGATACCAAGGCATACACAAACCATCTATACTAATATTATAAGGAGGAAAGATTTGATTTTTTTTTTTGTTTGTAATGGATAAACTCAAAAACTACTGGACCGATTTAAAAAATTCTTTCACCAATATAAAGCTACATTATCAGCGAGTAACATAGGCTATTTTTATTTAAAAAATTAATTTACCCCTCATAAAAATGTCGATAGTATATTATATAGTCGTTGGAAAAAAAAAAGTTGAAGGTAAAGTGGAGTTGGTGAAGGGGGCGAGGGAGTAGGGATGAGGAAAGAGATGAAAATAGGAGTGAGGATAAAAAGAAGGAGGGCTATACAGTGATGGTAGGACTATTTTTTTTAAAGTAAAAAAATGTTTTTTATGTTGACATGATGGATGATTTGAAGCTTTGTTTTACAGGATTCTTTACAATATTTTTTTTACAGGGAAGGGGGCTAGTATGAGATATCAAAGGGTGCAACCATGTTGAAAACAATGGATAGTTGTAATTAAAATAATATATATATATTTTAGCGCCGAGTCTTGACAACCATTCAGATTATACTCATATATTAAATTAGGCTATTAGTTTTGGTGGTTAGGAAGGTATACTTATATGAAGTGTGCCTACATTTGCATGCAGGAAGAGTGAAAACCCACCCTTAGTTCATCCAACCAATATTTGGAACTCAAATCTCTTTCATCAGCAGTCTAGCCTAATTCAATATTTGTGTGTTAAGACTTCGCAACCAGTTGAGCGGGTATAATAAAATTAATTGATCAGATAATAAAAATTCTATGGATTTTAAATACAGATATGTAGTTTCTTTACTAAAGCTATTGAGAGATATTCAAAACTGATTCAAATAAAAAGTATTTTAATATCAAGCGTTTGGTATTTAATGCATTAATCCATTACAACATAATTTCTGCCAACTCTTAACCAAACATTTACACCCAACACATAATCAACTGTAGAATACAGGAAATGTTTTCAGAATATGTCATTTATAAACGTTATTTCCACATGGTGGTTGTTGGTGACTTTTTTTTATATTCATAAAAATAAAGGATTACAGATTATCCAAGAGATAAATGCACAGATAAAGCATAGATAAAAGTCCTTGAAATGATCACTAATTATAACAATTTATTCCCATCAAAGTACCTTTTACCAGCTCCCAAGCAGACAAACCGTATTAACGTTCTCGTATCTCATTAACATTTTAAGAGTACCTAGTACTTATCTCAACCAGGAGATATTACACAGTCAAGGACTGCAAGCTATTACCCAGCACTGTCACCATTTATTTCATGGTAAATTAACGCAGTAGCGATTATGGTAAATTAACGCAGTAGCCATGATACAAACAACTTAAAACCCAGAGTTAAGGTAGATCACCCGCATATTATTACTCTGTAAAAACGAACAAAAAAAATATTGTGAGCTGGCTGATTTGATATACACATCCCTTTAAGAACTATCACAGCGCTACCCTAGTTTTTTTTAAGCTCCGCATCTTACTATTCATACGGGTTATATGCTTATGCACTAGTTAAGCTAATGGGCTAGGGATGAGGAAGGTTCAATTTAGAGGCATTGTACCCGCATTTGTGTGGAGATAACAGAAGACCTTTTAAGGAAAACCACCCAAAGTACACCCAACATTGGATCAAACCACAATCTCCCATGTCTGTAGTCTATAGTACATTCACGACCATAGTTTTCTTGGATGTCAGCTCAAAAAGTTGCTAGAAATAGTTCCTAATGTATCCCTATGCCGACAGATGCCATCTGTCACTTTGGATAACTAATGAAAACATATGGTAATGTATGAATGTGAGTTAACAATTAATTTGAGGTCGGGCACAAATCTTAATCGTTTTATTCCACTTAAAAAAAAATTCACATCACTTCATTAACATAGTTTCAAAATGGCGACCGACAAATTTAAATCATGTGATTGAACGTGACAGAATCAAGTTCTTGGCAATTATACACATGCGCAGTGGATAAAAATATTTTGGTCAGTTTGATATTTCAAATACGATAAAATAATCAAAATAAATTATATATAAAAAATGACAAGTATTTTCTCTTTTCCAAGTAAATAGATGCTTGTATTAAAACTTATTAATGTATGCACTATATAAGAACATTTCTAAACAAAGAATCAGCACTTTTAATTATGTTTCAAATATTTTCTCGGATTGGGTAAAAAGAAATTTAAAGTAATGAAATAGTTTGAGAAAAATTAAGTTTACGTCATTTTAAATTTAAAATATAACAACTAAAAAACTTTACATTTATAACAAAAGAATGAACTTTTACAAGTGTCGGTAACCCAAAACCTAAACATACAATTTTTGAAGTGTCATACAGGTATAAACTTATCATTAACAGACTAGTCTACTTCAAGGGTAGTGCCTCATAGTCTACCTCAAGGGTAGGGCCTCATAGTCTACCTCAAGGGTAGGGCCTCAGTGTCTACCTCAAGGGTAGGGCCTCATGTCTACCTCAAGGGTAGGGCCCAGTAGTCTACCTCAAGGGTAGGGCCTCAGTGTCTACCTCAAGGGTAGGGCCTCATAGTCTACCTCAAGGGTAGGGCCTCATAGTCTACCTCAAGGGTAGGGCCTCAGTGTCTACCTCAAGGGTAGGGCCTCATGTCTACCTCAAGGGTAGGGCCTCATAGTCTACCTCAAGGGTAGGGCCTCATAGTCTACCTCAAGGGTAGGGCCTCATGTCTACCTCAAGGGTAGGGCCTCATGCTACCTCAAGGGTAGGGCCTCATTGTCTACCTCAAGGGTAGGGCCTCATCTACCTCAAGGGTAGGGCCTCATGTCTACCTCAAGGGTAGGGCCTCAGTCTACCTCAAGGGTAGGGCCTCATGTCTACCTCAAGGGTAGGGCCTCAGTCTACTCAAGGGTAGGGCCTCAAGTCTACTTCAAGGGTAGGGCCTCAGTCTACTCAAGGGTAGGGCCTCTAGTCTACCTCAAGGGTAGGGCCTCAAGTCTACTTCAAGGGTAGGGCCTCAGTCTACTTCAAGGGTAGGGCCTCAAGTCTACTTCAAGGGTAGGGCCTAGTCTACTTCAAGGGTAGGGCCTCAAGTCTACTTCAAGGGTAGGGCCTCATAGTCTACTTCAAGGGTAGGGCCTCAGGCCATGCATCCACGGAAGTGGCTATGTACACCCGCTAACCCTTAAAGGTAGCAATCTTCCCTGCACCGATTACAATATCCCCCATTTTTATAAGCCGTCAAGGTAAATTTTATACCTTTCAGACTAAACCGAGTGTATCTATGTAAAATGCATGATAAAAGGTAGGGAAAAAAAAAATTTAGTGCATTAATTTGTATAAAACTCTTTGTTTTAAAAAAGGTTGTGTGTTAAATCCACCAATGTCTTATCAGCCATAGCGAGCACTTTAGGTAATTTTAACAAGAAATGATGTAACAGTTACAACCTTCAGCTGGCAGCTGTGCAAAGGTCACACTATGTTTGTTAAATTGCTAGCAGGAAGGGAATACGGATATTTACTGTTGACAGGTCTACCAAATGCACTGAAACCAGTCTTTCCTCAATGTGGTTTTAAATCCTCTCCTAAACCAAATGGAGTGATTCCTCAACAAGTTATGCTTCCAACCCAAATTACTTTGTCAGCAACTAACACATCTCCCTTAACCTGTCCAATTTGAGCCTACACATTTTCAACACTAATAACATTTAGTATTTAGAATGTTTACTATGGAAATACATCAGTTAATTTGTTACATCTAATTTCATCTATTTTTAAATTTAAATAACATTACAAATTGTTTGAAAAGTTTTTTTTAACTTTTATAAGATGGTGTGTATTCAAGATGAAAAATTGTGAAAAGGTGTTTTAAATTGTGTAGGGCCTACTACTATAAAATAGGTTTTACAGAGTATTAAATTCAATATCCAAAGTGTAGAATGTATATAAATCATGCTGTTCATTATTTGGACACGAGTTGCCAACTAATGCCACGTTGCCGTGTTCTCTATTCACAAAGCTCAACTGCAGGGCATGATGCAACTAGAAAGTTATATAAATGTCCAACATTAGAGCAGAAAGTTGTGCAGGGAAGAGTTCAAGTCAAGCGCAAAGTAACTGAACGCAAAGTAAACCGAGCGCAGACATTGCCCACTTGCTCAAAACTTTTTTTTTCCCACTGTACTAAAAGAATCTTAGGTCAACTTCAAACTACTCCAAGAGCGATTTTATTAAAGAAATCTAATTTATCTTTTATTAAAAGACTTTCCATATACCCGGGTTCAATCCCTGGAGCGTCCAGATTTTATGTGAAGCAGTGGGTCCTGGAACGGAGTTAACTCAGCTTCGCGAGAACAAATTAAGAGCTACTTCAATGAAAAAGTAGAGGCTCCGGCTACCGGAGGACTTGTGCTGATCATATTACACCCTCTATCCATGGAAGTTTGCACCAAATTTGCCAACAGACGGCGGTTGGTTATGGCTCAAGTAAAGGCTGATGCCAGCTAATATTTAAACACAAATACAGGCTTGTATCAACCCACTAATTACAAACTAATTTTAAGAAAAGCAGGTTCCGGTGGCAGTGACATTTCGACATCATTTGTCTAAAGGCTCATACTAACTAAACTAGGTACCGCATAAAATTCAGCCAGTGTTCCTTTTAAAAAAATGTCCCACTACAATTTATTTTTCTATCTTATGGCATATATGACCAGGAGAGACTGACGCCCAGGTTTGGTCACCCAATGTGTAGACTATTAGCCAATGTTGCGTGGAACGTTGCTCAAGGTACAGCGTAGGAGGTATCTACCGTCGTACCCGCAACAAGATGTGATGATAATTATGTTGTGGAGCCGGGGTGAGTCTTAACTTGAGCTTAATCAGCCCAACCCTGGTGACCATTTGGCTTATTCACCTAAAGGGAAATATACCTAAGGTTCCAGCCAGGAATCCAACTCAAGACCCTAGGCTCGTAGCCAAGTGCACCTGATCACTAGACCACGAAGCATGTTTCCGCTACACTGAGATGGTGTCACGATTTCGCACCAGGCCAAAGTGCTCCATGTTGGCCGATGCGGCAGGAATAAAGAGTCATGAACCAAGTCTGGGGTTCAATCTCAACTGGGCCTATTAGAGGTTTGTACTATACCAACTTTTCTTCAGTGGAAATAATGTGCATCTACTTCAAATTAAATCTTATCCAAATATCCCCCTATAGTATTTTATTTCTAACTAAAATGCCGCAGTTTTAGTTTTTCCCACAGAATAGCTTACTCGTGAAGTTAAATTTCACACACGAATCGAGTCCCACCAACCATGGTTTTATGGATATTTATTATTTATTAGAATAATAAATCTACACATAATTTCTTTCTTTTGTCTTGTGAAGTTTAGTTATTTAGTCTAAAGATATTACTTAGAAATAATTATGTATTAAGGAGTTCAAAGCCACCAAGCCACCATAGTCAAAAGGTTTCTATATTATACCTGCGACACTCAAACCATCTAAATTTCCAGAGGTGTCTGGAAATTTTAACAATTTGAGTGTCACCGATATGTCAAGGAGTCGAGTCGCTGGTATAAACTTACAAGAATAAAATCAAACTACTACTGACCTTGACTAGATACGCTATGTGACCCCTCTGTAAAGCATCCGGCGGATGGATCCAGTTTCTGTTGCCCGCTGAAACACAAGGTAGGGACATTAGTTGACCGATTATACTCCCCTCCCAGCCCCCCTCTTCACTTTCATTAGGGGGAGGGGGGGAAATCAACCAGAAAATCTAAAATACTTTTTATTAATTTTATTCAAATATACCGTATATCAAGGATTATTATAACACAGATTTTTTATTTAACATTTAATGTGAAACAACTTAAAATAAAATATGATACATTTTTTCCTAACATTTTCTAAAATGTTTCTTTTTTTTAAACAACATTAAGTTTTACACAACTTGCGTGTTAAAATCTGCCACATTTAGAAAGGGCGCCCACAGGATTATTCTCCTGGGTGGTTAAACCGGTGGGGGGGGGGGGGGGGTCCGTCGGGGGTTACACGGGATTTTTTTTTTGTTAACATAAGCTCCAAAATAATGTTTTAAAGGCAATCCTTGGCTCCTGAAATTAAGATACAACATTATTATCATTATTTTCAAATTTGTCCAGAATTCGTTGGTGTATTTTCGAGATTAATTAATTAATCAAATCTGACGTGTTGTAATTGTATTTTAACAGTATTTAGGTTTGAGGGACCGGGTGACTAATGTGTATTTCTTGCGATAACAGAACCTGCGCAAGGTCGGGGGAGAGATTTTCCGATCCAAGATATCACGTCTTGTTTATATATTTTATCAAGTGTTATAATACTATGGATGTCTCATTTTAAGGCTAAATGATGAGAAAACACTGCTCCAGTGTTGACAACTTCCCCAAATTATCATCCCTCTTAATAATAAACCGGTGGCACCCTTTACTAATCCCAATCAATTAAATAAAAGTCTTGAAAGTGACGTTTTAATGTCAACCCTGATATTCTAGAAATTTGTGTTTAGAATTTAGACGAAATCATTAGGAGGCTTCGGTTAAGTTTGATCAAATTTGATGCGTCTTGGTCAGATTTTAGAATCTATTGAAGCGAGAGAAAAAAAAGTCTGGACATAAAGCCGAAAACAGGATTGCCCTTATTAAATCTGGACGTTGGTTCATTTTTTAAGGGATAAGTAAGAAATTAAGTACAATAAACATATTAATTTTAATAACTTTGATATATTAATAATTAGTAACTAGTTATATTCTATGGCTCCATTTGTCAGCGGGGTTTTTTTTTATGGAGAGTTAACTGTTGGGCGGAGCTTAGTTACCTTTTTATTTTATAAAACCTAATATTTATAGCCTACAATCTCAATGTGAACAATTGCCGACCCCCCCCCCCTTTCCCCTCCTGCGGGCGCCCATGGTACCCAGTCTCTATGAAAAGGGGGGAGGGTAAGTGGGTAAGTTAAGCCCAACTGCGGTGAATTTTGGGTCAGGGGCGTCGGGACGTTTTATTCACCCCCCGGGAGAAAAGTGAAGGAGGGACCACAATAAATAACAAAATTAAGATGGTCTGAGCTACGCGTCGTACCTCAAAATGATGACGTTGCCACATGAATAAATATAAATAATATATATATAACTTGACACCACTACCCCCACATGCAAATATTTGATAGGTCTGCATACATAGCATAAACATCTTATTCAGAAATAATGTATACATCTGAGTGTTTAAGAAAATTGGAAAAGGTTTAAAGAAAAAACAAAGTAAAGAACATTTCTTGTTCCCAGCCTTATTAGAGAAATATTTCACTACCAATTAAATTCAAATTTCATGAAAATAAAATGTACAGTCACCAGTCATCACTATTTCAGCCTAATCTTTTTTTTTAATCCATGGTTTTAATCAAAGTAATAATTTGATTGATCACAACATCGAAACTTTTTTGATCTAAAAGTTTGTTTATAAATAAGCTACAATTGTTTTTCTACCAAACCGTTGTATCAGAGACTAATCACTCACGTGGATATTAGCATACATAAAGCCACGGAGAGAAGTCTTGGCAATCTTTTTCATAATCACATAACTCAGGGTGTACTCAATCCGGGAATACTGGAATTAGTCAGGAATTTAAGAGGTCGGGAATATGGTAATTTACAACAAAAAATCCGGGAAAATGTTTTAATCAAATTATTAAATATAATTATCATTTAATCAGTAAATTATATCATTCAAACTTTTTTGTAGCTGTGTAATATATTTTATAAATTTATAATTCCTAGTAGACTATGTTAATACAAATAAAAAAAGTTTATTTAAATGTTAATTAAAACTTATTTTTCATAAATAAGATTTACGAAAAAAAGGGTGGTGGTAGAAGGGTGTGTCATACTGTTGAGTCAGGAATTTTAAGACATTAGGGGAAATCAAGAATTTCATTGAGTATACACCATGAATTAACTTGAGAGTTAAGATATAATCGTTGCACAATTTTCTCTAAAAGTTGCCCGTCCACCCTCATAATCAGGCGATTAGGGCAATATACCCAAATCACCTTGTTACGGCGCCAATGCTCGCGGTTAAGGGACGAATTAATCTGACGTCAGTCAGTTCTCAATTCAATTTTAATTTAATTTTTTTTATTGAGTTATTTAACGTGACATTTGCATACCGTTGGTTAAACCACTACAAATTAACCATTTTAAATCTAAAACTGGTCCAACCATCCACGTAGACGCCAAATCATTAATTCAACAGTCAGGAAGCGAACCCGGGACCCTAGCTCAGGACAGAGTTAAGGTGAGGTTAGGTGTTTGTTCTTACCGCCCTTGCCGGTAGTCTGCTTGTTGCCGCCACTGTTGGTGTTGTGCGCCCATTTCAGCAGGGTAGAGTTCCTCATCATGTCACCGCGGACACCGCCCCGTCTGCAACAAGAGGAGAGGGGATTGAGGGGATACCGCTTTAAAAACTCGTTCAAGTATGAATAATTTTATAAGTTAAACAAAGCAATTATAATTTTAATAAGAGGATTGCTAGCTTATATTAAAAAAAACACGAAAATATCCAGAAAAAAAATTGACTACCATATTTAAAACTATTTTAATGCAAAAAAATTATAATAATAATAATATTTAGCACCGCGTCTTACTACCCGTTCGGGTTATACGCTTAAAGTACTAATTACGATAATGGATTAGGAATTGGAAAGGTTGAATTAGAGGAAGTGAACCCGCATTTACGTGGAGGGAGAGTGGAAAACCATTTAGGAAAAACCACCCCCAGTTCACCCGACCGAGATTCGAACCTCGATCTCCCCGTCCTCAGCAGTCGAGCTCAACACGACAAGCGCGTTAACCAACTACGCCACTGAGGCGGGTGAAAAAAACAATATAAAAGGCATGGTCACAATAAAATAAATAATTACTTAGGACTAAAATATATACTAATACAAATACTAGCTTAACATAATATATTTATCCAATTACTGTAAAATTTCGGTTCTATACAAATTTTAATCTGCGACTAACAATGTTTAAAACTTCTGCGAGACTTCATTATGGAGAGTGATGTAAATATTCAGCAGACTTAAATTCAGAACAAACCAACCATCTGGAGCAATGCTAAGCCAGACTACCATTTCCCAACCCCCGCCGAGGTAAATGTTAGGACTACTGCAAGATAACAAGTGCCAAGTCAACTTATGCCCATGTTTAAAAAGATGACTTCTTTCCATTGTATTAACAGGCCCGAAGTTACCGTGAACCGACTATACCTTCCACTGCTGACACTGCGACACTAAAGAAGACACAATCAAGTACAAGAAAAACAGGCCTTGACCCAAAAAATATTATTGTTGCCTCATTAGATGGAAGAATCTATTGGAAGTTACAAGGACACACAATCAAAAGCCCCCCCACAACGCATTCCTAAGCACAAAATCGACCACCACTTTTTAGTACACCCAGTTTCTTAATACCCGTCCGGACTGCGTGTTAACATTCCCTGGTAAGGCACAGAGAATACATTCGGTTTGTGGGCTAAATAATATTTTGTTCAAAAGATTTAATTAATTTTAATTTGTTGAGCGTTATAAGTGTCTTGGGATTGCCAAAATTCGCTCAGGTTTGTGCAAAGAGGTACAACAAAAATAAAATAAAGCTCAAAGTTAAATGTTTAAAGTCTTAATTTGATATATCTTTCCCATGTGAAGAATGGGTCAAAAAGAAAGAGTTTTATATAGCATATTATTTATAAATATATCGATACATACCTATAATATGCTTTATATACAGCGTAATAGTGTGTATACGCTATAGCGAGTCTATGTACACTATATAAATTAAGTATGTGTAATATTATTATTATTATTATTATTATCAGCACCGCTCTTACTACCCATTCGGGTTATGCGCACTTACGCTAATGTGTAATGGTAGGGTGATTGTAAGATGAAATGGAGGACCTAATGTTTAACGTGGAATCCGAACCACGGTGGAGGCCTGGCATTCCCCACATTCACAAGATGTCTTGTCAGAGGTGAAGGAAGGGTTTGGTGATCAGATAAATCTGTGCCGGGACCGAGGATTGAACCCCGGACCCCTCAGCACATAAGTCCGACACCTTACCCCTAGACCACCAGGTCACCTGAACTATTACTTTTAAAATATAGCATACCCATAGTAAATTGTATAGACCCATATTTATTTCCCCCCTATAAGTGTGATGACCAGGCGGTACACCGTGTTATAGCTACCAAACACTAGCCACTATTTATCTGAAGTAAGGCGTGTGATTTTATAGCTGTCCCGTGCACGTCAAACGTCTGAAAACGACCGAGACAATACAGCCATTGATTGTAAAGGAGAACTATGTGGAGAATTCCAATCCAACATCTACACATGTGTATATGCTATAAAAGATAAGATTGCATTTGTTGGTGCTGTGGTAGATACTGATCAAAAGCATCTTTTAGAAATTGTTTTTCTGCCAATATTGATGGCTTAGTATTTTTAGTGTTATTTTATACATATTAAGGTGCGGCCCAAGACAACGCTAGTATTTTTACAGTTTTTATAGAATTGCAATTTTTTGGCCAAAATAATTCAAGTATTTCTCCAGTAGCAGCTATGCTTTCTGCAGATGCTAATATCAACAGATCTTGAATATCTGTCAAGGGTTTCCTGGAATTGTCTTAATTTTTTTTTAAATAAAGAGTAAAGGCTTAGACAAAATTCCAGGACACCTTTATTATTATTATTATATTATTATTATTATTAGCACCGCGTCTTACTACCCATTCGGGTTATACGCATCAGACACCTTGACAGATATTCAAGATCTGTTGATATTAGCATCTGCAGAAAACTAAGCTCTATGTTGCTACCGGAGAAATACTAGATTTATTTTGCCCAAAAAAACATGCTATAAAAACTATAAATTACCCGCGCTCCTTTCTGCCGCCCCTGAACGCTACTTTTCCTGCTAACAGTAGACCTCCCTCCAAATCCATATTGTTACTACAGTCTAAAGAATAATCTTAGAATTTCAAGTCTAGGTTGATTATAAAGTATTAATTAGTATTAACAGAACACAAATAAGTACTATACTAAATAGTTCATTTTATTAATAGAGAATAGCCGTTGTTAGAGTGGTTTAACCAATTAATATCACTTAAGATGAGATACTAAACGATATTTGCCAAATTGAAACGCAGAACTAGATCGAAAAACTAGCCACACACATCGCTCATCCTAGGTTCAAAGAATGTCCGTCAGATTTGGTTAAAATTGGTCCAAGCATTCGTCACAGGTGATGCGCAGGAACATGTGATCCAAGAGCGCCATTTTTATTTTATATGAAGATGATATAACGTGTTGCACTATGCACCCACTACCCTAGGGGTGATGGTAATAATAGTAATAATAATAATATTTAGCACCGCGTCTTACTACCCGTTCGGGTTATACGCTTTAAGTACTAATTACGCGAATGGATTAGGAATTAGGAAGGTTTAATTAGAGGAAGTGAACCCGCATTTGCGTGGAGGGGGAGTGGAAAACCATTTAGGAAAAACCAACCCCAGTTCACCTGACCGAGATTCGAACCTCGATCTCCCCGTCCTCGGCGGTCGAGCTCAACAAGACTAGCGCGTTAGCCTACTACGCCACCGAGGCGCTGGAGGTAACAACTTCAATAGAAATCGTCCCGCGGAGGGTGGGGAGCGAACAAAGAAAGGCTTAATATCGCTTTCATAAAAAAAAGGGGGAAGGTTTGAATTCTAATTATTCCAAACGGGTGCACTGAGGGTGGTTTATATGTCCAAAGTTTCCCTTCCCCCCAAGAACGAGAATGCGGGTATATTTCCTTTAATATATACCTCCATCCATTATTATAAGCTCACAGATATCCCGGAAGCATAGTTATACGCCAAGTGTGGTAAATTAATAATAAAACACGCTTCGGTGGCCGCATGGTCCAAGAGGGAGGTTGACAAACTTTTATATCTTGATTTGATGGATTGGAAAAAATATCGGTGGGCCAGTTTGGAGATTACACAGTTGAAATCTTTTATCTATATTTTCTTATTATGCTAATTATTTACCAATCTATATTATATTATTATTATCACCACGTCTTACTACCCGTTCGGGTTATACGCACATACGCTAATGTGTAATGGTAGGGTGATTGTGAGATGAAATGGAGGACCTACAGTTTAACGTGGAATCCGAACCACGGTGGTGGCCTGGCATTCCCCTTTTTTTTAAAGTAAAAAAAAAGTTTTGTTTTTATATTGGCATTATGGATGATTTGAAGCTTTGTTTTACAGGATTCTTTACAATATTTTTGTTTACAGGGAATGGGGCTAGTCTATTTATATAACCACAATTGTTTGTTTGCTAAATCTTTTGCGGGCCAGATAAAATCAGTATGCGTGCCTTAGGTTGCCGACCACTGGTCTAAAGCGTCACACTCGCAAAAGACTGGTCTGTCAATGATGGTATCTGGGTTAGAATCCCGGTCGGTTGTAATGAGGTTGTATTTTCCCTAAATGGTTTCTTACTTTGTCCACGCAAACGAAGGTACATTTCCTCTAAATCACAACCATCCTCATCCCTAAGTCATTAGCGTTATTATTTGTAATCTCAACAGATAGTAAGACGCTTCTATCCGGACACACAACTCTTGTTTCGGTTCCCTAGCAAGCATGTTAGTTACATCAAGCCAAGGTCCCATTTGACTCAGAGTCCGCTCAGCAAATTGCGCTAGAATTGGCGAGAGGTAGTTTAGCCTCAGAGAGTTGCGTCACCACATCAGAACCATTTGCAGCACAGCATTAGACTTCTTTAGTGTGTATTGCACGTACCATCCTAAACACTCGCATCGCAAATGTGATAATGCCTTTATTGGACTAGAGATAATACACGTGAGCGTACACTCCGTTCCGATAAAATGGAGACCACTAGTATTTAAGCACCCCGTCTTACTACCCGTTAGAGCTAAAGCTTTTTAGGGATTATGAAGGTTATATTTAGAGGAACTATAACATTTGAGTTGAAGAAGGGTGTAAAACGATCTAGGGCAACCGCACTCAGTAAACACGTCCAAGATTCGAACCCAGATCTCTTCCAACTTCTGCAAACCAGTATAACACAAGGGTGACGCTTTAAGACCATTCGGCCACTTAAGTGGGTTAAGTAGACTTTTTAAAACTGTCCCCTGTGGCTACCATGGGGCTGAGTTCGAACCCAGACAAGCTGTTGAACAAGCCCACAGCGATAAACCGCCCATTGGCGGGTAATGGGGCCCAGTCAATTGTTTAATAGGCCGCGGCGACTACCTCCATTCTAGTCCTGATAACTCCAACCCATCTGACGACCACTTAAGTGTCATCATTGTAATAGATAGAGAGGGGGGCGGGGTAACTAAGCGCTAAGCGTGGCACTTTGTAGGATTGGCAAACAAAAATTTAATATTGGCGCAAGTTGGTTACGTGTTTTCACTCAAGACATCTACAAAACAAAAGTACACATTTTATCCATAATTTCAATTACTGGGATCATCATATTTTAATGACATGGATAATTAGTTAAGAATTGTTGACAATATTTACTAATAATAATAATGATATTAGAGTGGAAATCAGGAAAATGACAATCGAGAAATTTGTAATACTACTAGGTCAGTAAGTTGACAGCCCGTCTGCTTCCAAGGAATATACAACTCAGAATATATGAAGGCGCGCTTTTGTAGAATGTCCTTTATACCTGTGAAACATGGTCTCTTACTTAGCATGACGAGTTTAGGTCATTCGTAAACAAAATGTTTTGGAAAATATCTATTCCAAAAAGGGATGAAGATAATTATGTGGAGGAGGTTACATAATGATGAGTCATATACCCGGTACTACTCACCGGACATAAAGTTAGGTAGTCAAATATTTAAGGTATTCAACTTTCGTAGGTAACGGTGGGTAGGACACGCAACGCGGATGGAAGGATCTAGAACTATGTTCAGAGTATATAATGGTGAATGCAATGGAAGGATAACATCAGGATGTACATGAGGGATAGGATGTAATGAAGTTGAATGGGTAGAACTAGCTCAATATAGGGATACGGTGTAATGAGATGGACTGGGTAGACTGGAGAGGGTGTCCTTTAGTAAGTGCGGCAATGAATTTTCGGTTCCTGATGCCAAAGAGGTAGTGAGTAATTAAGTATAAATAAAAAAGGAAAAAATCTACAAGAAAAGTCAATTTAAAAAAGTTCAGATCAGAAGGCAGGTGATATTGAGTCAAGGATCCAGGTAGAGGAGAAACTACTCAGCAATATTGCAAGTTTTTAGACAAGTATCATCAACGTGGACATCCCCATTTAATGAGAGATACAAGAGACTGGTACATTATACATTCACATTAACTAGCCATCTATACGCGCACAATACTACATTCAATCTTCAGATAAAGGGCCTTCATCCAAACTTTTTAATGCTGCTAAAATTTATAACATTTTACTATTCGATTGCTGTAATAATTAATATCAATCAAAATTGACAGCTGCAGATCACAAGACTTGACCTAAAGAATTTTCTAGATGTTAAATATTGGCTATTGAATATTAGACCGTTTCTTTACCACATATACACCTCGCCAAACGGGTATTTGAAGTTCTGAAATTGAAAAGGAACTATATTAGGCGCCCTTTTCAGAAGGGGTGCTCCCACAACTGAACGCCCAAGTTGTATGCAATCGGTGGTCGCATGGTCTAAGGCGCCATTCTAGCAGTAGACTATAATGACGGAGACTCAAGGTTCGAGTCTCGGGCATGCGTACTATGAGTATGATTATATCAAATCACCCTCCACGTAAATTCGGATACACTTTCTAAATATTACATTACTTATCCCTGAAACCATCATCGTATAACGTGATCGGTTAGTAAGACGCGAAGCTACGAATATTATTAACAACTTGAACATTCCTGGGAGAATTCGACGCACAGTTTTTTTAAAGCAATCAATTAGATCATCCATGACTTAGCTTGATGTTTCACGTTGTTAAATACCACAACTATTTTACAGAAGGTATATCCAGGTTTATGGCACACATTAAATTACGGTTAAAACTTTTAACAATAAACAGCGCGGGTAAATGCTTCGGCTTGCCTTTCTAAGAACTATAATAGTTCCTTGATTCCCGGACAAGTGCCGACAATTATTATATTATTAGAGTTGTAATTACTTCGAGGAATAATCCACCATGCGCCAATGCATCATCTTCCTACTATAAATAGAAGAATCGTGGTAAAAAAATTGTTAGGTTCACAAAGAGCACTTTAAATACCCCCTCTCCCCCCAAATTGAAATCAAAACTTGTCTAGTTTTGCCAGTCGGGATTTTAATCCTAGCCAGGCATATCGAGGGAAATATTACCCTCAATGTTTTCCCATCTTCCCTCCTAGAAATGCGGCAACTTTTCATAGGAAGGGTCTTATCTGACCGCTATAAAAGCCACAAGATCTATTTTGACGTATGTATACGTCATATGTTATATGCAGCTCCAACTTTTAATAGACCTATTTAGACACTTTTATCTATCAATTTTAGCCGCTAATATTTTTTTTAAACGCCCCCACTCTCCCCCCAATGAGAATTGGGCTATGGTTATCCCGGCAGAGAACGCTCAACTTTCATGGTCAGCCGAGACTGATAAGTCCAGTTTCGAAATTTATGGGAGAAGAGAGATAGAGAGCATTAACTTCGAACCTACGCTTCAAGAGAGCAAGTTAAACCACAATACGTCACATACATCTGGTCCGTGTTTACCAACTTTAATTACCTGGATCTACATCCGCAATGAAAGTTGTCAAAACAAAGGTGCGTTTATATACAAAAAAAAACAGATGGACGAGGTCATAAAATACTGTGAAATGCGGTGGGAACGTAGGCCCTAGAGTTTATTTCTGAAATTCAATACCAAAAATAAAAGATTAGATTCTTTCTGGGTCTTTAAATAAACAAGTGTAAGATAGTTTGTTTTATTTTTTAATGTTTCGTTATGTAAAAAAAAGGAGCAGTTTGGTGAGTCATCATGAGGTAATCTTATTAAATATACTTTTTTTTCAGGTACAAATATAAACAAGCTACTGTGAAAAGTATTTCCACACCAATGGTCAACTCAAGAGTGAAGACCTTGAACGGAAGTCTAGGGTTCAACCTTCTATACGAGAGTACGCCATTTTACTCTTTTTTCGGTGGTGTGATGGAAGGGAGAAGGGTTGGAGGGGGGGGGGGAGACGACCCAGAGGAACGCCCCTACCCTCTGTACCTCTAATATATATAAATATATAAATATATAAATATATATATATATATAATATATATATATATATATATATAATATAATATATATATAATAATATATATATATATATATAAATATATATATATATATATAAATAATATATATATATATAATATATATATATATATATATATATATATTATATATTAATATATATATATATATTATAAATAAAATGGTCCTCCCCGCAACTTTTACCGGCAAAAACGCAGGAGAATGGTACAATAAGTAAGTAAACATCATACTTAAACCCATTAATCAATCCCTCTCAGTTTTAATTTTCTTGTAATTTTATAGGTATTTCGAATTTATTAGATAGGCCAGCATAGTTAAATTCCCGTTTAACAACAGTTTTACCTTTCTTTGAAACCCACAGAAGCAGAGTTATATGGTTCGGCCCTTGGTCTAAAGCAAGCATTTCCAACCGGACACACGTGACATCGTTCTGCGTGGTCCACCGGCTTAAAATTATAAAATCGAAGAAATACAATAGGCAACAAATTAGCCTCTTGTAGCTGGTGCAAGTGCTTGCCAACTCCCAAGCAAATCCCATACTCTTAAGAATATTATTATATACCCTACACTCCATTTATCTTAAGATTTAACAAGCTTTCTTTTTATTAATTACTATGATGTAGCAGTGTGGCTTATAAAATAAGGCTGTAGGCTAGTCTAGTTCATTAAAGTATTGATGTCTCCTTTCAGGGTAAACCGATTGTTGGCTACATAGATATTTTATACGTGAGATACAAAATATGTAGATATCTCAAAATGCTTTCCTATTTACTATTTAACATTTGTTTTTAAATTAATGGTATTTAAATAAGAACTAACGAGTATTAAACTACACACATACGATTTTATCGTTATTTTATAATCACAAAATAAGATCCGATATTTGTTTTAGCGTTCGATATTTTAAATATGTTGCTGGCTATCTTGCATACAAGATAGAACGGAAATTTCACTATAAAATCTGCATGAATACATTAACAAAGTGTAATGCCAATATGGAGTCTTGACATGATTATCCAATTTTTTCATAAAGCATATCTCAATAAAGGGCATGACTTAAGGAATCTCAAATCCCCTACAGATATGTTCACACACATATCCTAACAACATTTATTGGGCAATTTCCTTATGTGCAACACAAAGAAGGTATTGTATATATGTTAGGAGAGGCATTGAAAAATTAAGGATAATATACCCTCATTGGCTTAAACAATGCAAAAAGGACGAGGTATTTTGCACAAATCCACCTCCTTAAAGTTAGAATCCACAATCACTTGTTGTGGACTGCAAAGGAGAATATTTAATGTTGCAGAAAATATGGAACGTAATATACATAATCTCATCTCGTTGAGTGAACTTTGGAGAGTTGAGTATTCGTGACTGAGCTGATTTTGATCTTAATTAAATGTAATAAATAACTGTGTTTTGACATATTTATATGAATTTAGACTTGTCTCAAAAGTAATAGTTGTAGCGTGTTCCATTTTGAAACGTTTAAATAATTTAAGGATTTATAAGTAGTTTTTAATGTTGAATAGTTCTGATTGTTTTACAAACAAAACGAGCTGTTCGGCTTAGGCTTTAGGAGAACAACCTTTGCTTTTAAATAGTAGGCTTGGATATGAGATGTTTCAATTAAACACTTTAGTTGTTAAAGTGTGTAAAAGCTCAATTATGTAACGGTATCTAACTAAACACTCTTCTTTAGATTATATAATTATAGTTGATAGGCTAAAAATATATACAATTTTCAAATAATGTTTGATTACGACTGTATGGACTCAAAAACTTGCATAAGTGACCAATATAATACATACTACTTTGTTTCTTAAATTGTGATTATTTTACTCCATAGTGCCACTAGGCCTTTAGTTCTAAGTAGTTTTAAGAATGTATAGAAATGTGTGCACCATTTAAGCGTCTAAGACCGATGTATGCTCATCTTTACGTAAGCACACAATTTTTACTTTCTCTCGACACCTTAAAAAAAGTACTTTACTCGTAAAAAAAAAAGTTCAAATTTTGATAACTGTCAACCCCCCGAAACCGAAAAGGTGTTATTTGCGATACCGTCTGATCTACATCTAGGCCTAGAGCTGACACCATTTTACTGATCAAGCTAAAACTATATATATATAGAGAGAGATGGATTTGATAAGATTCCCCCGAGGAGTTTATGGAGTTAGATTTCTTACCCTAAAATTGAGAGTAGTTTACTAAAGGTAAAAAAGAGAAAACAAGCCATCTCGAAATCCGCAGCCACAATTTTTTATTAAGTTTCGTATCTGGGCATTGTTTTCATTATAAACTAAATGGCCAATCTAATCATCCCATGATCATTTTAAGGGTAATTTACATAAGCAAATATTGCCAATTTTAATCATATCTTCGCAAGTATTTGAGACACGAAATAACTCATTGTAAGGTTGTAATAAAATTCAAATAAAAAAGAACTACCTGAAACATAGTTTTTATAAAACCAATAGGGGGCTGTCCATAAATTACGTAAGCCTTTTTTTCACTATTTCGACACCACTACCCTCAAAATTTCCCCACTTTAGGGATCCTACATTTTTGTCCCCCCCCCCCCTCCTTAACCGATTTAAGTAATTATCTCAAGTAATTTTCTAACAAGTTGGTAGATTATAATATTTTAGACAAAAGGATTAGTGATGGGGGAAATTGTAGAGTACTTATCGCAGTAAAATTAAGTGTAACATGTAAAAGCAGTTTATAGTTAATTCTGCCCCTCCCCACCACCCCAAAAACTTTACGTAATCCTTGAATGGTTCCCAGCTTCAGAGCTATAAGCAATTTTTTTTTAAAGTGAAGTCTCGAAAATAGGGAGTTTATTATTAAGTTTTTTGATGAAAAAAATGAAAAATCTATAAAATATGAATAACGCGCAATAAGTTTCTTTCATTTATGCCTTTTGGTGGAATGTGATTCTATTTTTTTTTCGTCGTGTTTTTGCAAAAATGTATTTTATCTAGTTTTACAAATCTTAGGAGTTTTAAGTAAATGTTTCAATTTTTAGACAAAGGAGAGAGAAAGTGGGTGTGGTACACCATACCATTTATTTATTGAGGTAGGTCTAGTTACTAGCCTTAATAATATGGAGACAAGTTAATATTATATAACTTATAAAATTATTATTATTATTATTAGCACCGCGTCTTACTACCCGTTCGGGTTATACGCACTTACGCTAATGTGTAATGGTAGGGTGATTGTGAGATGAATGAAGGACCTACAGTTTAACGTGGAATCCGAACCACGGTGGAGGCCTGGCATTCCCCACATTCACAAGATGTCTTGTCAGAGGTGAAGGAAAGGTTTGGTAATCAGATAAATTGTGCCGGGACCGAGGATTGAACCCGGCCGCCAGCACAGAAGTCTGAAACCTTACCCCTAGACCGCCAGGTCACCCTTAAATAATATTAACACGAGTGTGGGTTTACGGGGATGAGACGTTATTGCTTAGAATTCCAAACTACAAGGCCAATTTTACCTGTAGGGACAATAAATTAGGTGGGAGAGTTGGTCAACAAGTGGGACTGAGACATAGGGAAGGGGATACAAACAGAAATAAAAACCTTTTGTGTGTGCTAGCAAATTTAAATCTGACAGTCGTTTAGGAGGAGTAACTCCAAATAAACAAATAATATAAGAAAAATACGCTTAAATATTCACAGCTAATTCCCAGTGTAGAAGAAGATTGAAATTTATAAGTAAAATAAAGGAACATGCCAAATTACTATAAGTCTGTACATTTTAAATTTTAAATGAGACCACGGGAAATATAGGGAGGGAGGGGTGTGGTTATAAAAATAAAAAATAACTTTTAGCTGAGAGAGAAGATTTAAATTTGGCAAGTAGGTAGAATGCTCTTTCAAAATAACCAAATAAATCTTAATATTTGAAATTTTTAAGCGGTAGTTTAAGAAATGGTTGGGGAATTGTGCATGTCCAACATTTACAAAAACGATTACATTATACTACTCTGTGTGGTAGAGAACTTAAATTCGTAGGTATAATGGCAGGACCACTAAATAAACAAGAAAAATAAATAAATTTTAAATTCAAATTATAGAAAATGGGTAGGTGGAAGCTACATCTAGAAATAACTTTTAAATTAGGTTAAAAACCCTAAAGACAGGTAGAAATAAATTTCCAGGCAACCAAATGAATGAATTTTAAATTTCTCAAGAGTGGGTTGATTGGTTAAAAACTTACAAAACTATTAGAAACAACTTCTTCTCAAGTGTGGTATAAAACAAATTCAGCATATAGGCGAAAGATACCACTCCAAATAACTATAAAATTCAAATTTTTTAAAGTTTATAATGGGAGTCCTGGAAAAAAGTGGGGTTTATAAGGGTAATTAAGTATGGTGGAAAATCTAAATTTGGCATTCTGGTAGATGTACGGCTTCAGATAACCAAATAAGTCTTAAATTTGAGATTTTGAGGTGGGAGTTATAGAAATGAGGGAGAGGTTAAACCACTACGTGTGGTTCAAAACGAATTCGTCAAGCATAGATAGGGACCACTCAAATTAACTACAAAGTTTCAAACATTTTAAATTTCAACATGAGACTATGGGAAGGAGGGGGATGGGGTTTACAAGTAGGGGGTAAAAAATGAAATGTTGACCAGCTAACTTAGTAATAAAACTGGTTTGAGTCACTAGACAGAAATACATTGTTCACGATAATTCATTTAAAAAGTTTCTCATGAGCATATTGGCAACAACTGTTGATATCACATTCCAGTGTTTAAAATAAAAAGGTATTACGGATACAAATATATACTTAGAACACTCTTAATTGTATTTTCTATACTTTAATTATTTTTTAAATTTAATATAAAGTAGCATTTCACTTTTATATTTTGTTTGTATTAATTTGACAAGATGTAAAAAATAAATGCGACCTTTACAACACAAGTATTTAATTTTAATTACCACTATATTTTGTGCGCAATTACAGCTATCCGCGTATTTACTACAATGGATAAAGAATGAGGAAGGTACAAGTTTTGGGAAATGTGCCCGTATTTACGCTTAAGGAGAATTTTAAGCATCTTAGGAAAAAAGCATTAATTACACCCGATGGAGATTCGAACACTGATATCCCAGTTATTTATAGTTCAATCTAATGAAAAAATGAAGGTTCATCCAGCTAACGGGTCGTGTCAAATTTCAATGCCTTCTTGAGCATCTTTCTTTGAGTCAGACTCGCATTTATGTTTTAAAAAACTCCGCATTTCACGGAGTGCTTGCAAATTTGACAATATCAACAGAAAAGGAATATTTTATTTTTAAGATCAAGGTAATCTACTATGATCCATCTACTGCTAATGGAAGCTATTATGGGTTAGTTGCGTACAAATCTTGGTATCATGTCCCGATTGAGTCAAACTTTGAGAGAGAAAGGAATTCCTATCGTTTAGAAAACCTTGCCATTCATTATCTTAAACTTGGTGTAAGAAAATCGATAAGGTTTTCACCATAGAAATTCCTTTCCCTCTTTTAATTATTTTCTTTTAAAAAGATCTTGAAAAAAAAAACATATTCAGAGTCGTGTCTACAAAAACTGTTCTACAGTTCTGTACACGCTTACACAGTGAAATTACTTCCTCCTTGGAGACTTCACAAGTGACGCCAATTGTTTGGCTTTCCTGCCCTGAGGGAAAAAATGGCGCAGTGAAAACTAATAACACCTTTCAGTTTGGAGGTTAATGAGAGAGAAAGAAACCATCCTGACAATTTTCAGAGGCTGGTGACGACTGGTACGAGCAGCTAACAAGGATCTAGGTCAAGGGTCTATCGCTAGAGCACGGCTTCTATCCAAGGATTCAAGCTAGGCCACATCAGCCTAAAGAGGGTTTACAACAAGAGCATGGTTTCAGGATTCAGAACAGTCAAGTTACATTCTGTTACAGGGGCGGGGAGGGTCAGAAAAGTTAAGAGCGTTAAGTCGGTTTATAGATTACCTTTATAAAATGATATAAATTCTAGACGAATTTTTTTAGCATCGCGTCTTACTACCCGTTCAAGCTATACTCCTATGTAATAATTACTATGTATAAATGGGTTAGCCATTAGGAAGGTTTAATGAATAATATTTAGCACTGCGTCCTACTACCCGTTCGAGTTATACGCTTTAAGTACTAATTACGCTAATGGATTAGGAACTGGGAAGGTTGAATTAGATGAAGTGAACCCGCATTTGCGTGGAGGGAGAGTGGAAAACCATTTAGGAAAAACCACCCCCAGTTCACCCGACCGAGATTCGAACCTCGATCTCCCCGTCCTCGGCAGTCTAGCTCAACACAACTAGCGCGTTAGCCAACTACACCACCGAGGCGGGTGTTTGAATGAAAGAAAGTGCACCCACATTTGACTGGAGAGTGACAATCCTTTCAGGAAAACCATCAGTGCACCTACTAGGATCGAATCCTGATCTCTCCGTCTTCGGCAATTTAGTCTTAACAATAGATTAGCGCGTTAGACCATGCGGCCGCCGAACCGGGTCACTAAATAGAGAAAGAGATATTTTTTTTTAATGTTAGACTTTACTCGCTATACATCGCTAATCAAATTTTCATAAGAATAGCCTTTTATCTGACAGCTCCGAGTTACTAAACCTATTTTCACACCTCAATCCACGTGATCTGTAGGGAAGTTGGTTTGACAGATATAAGATTGTGACTGTAGGTGAAGAACACTTCAGCAACACTTCTAGACGAGTAAGAAGACGAGGGTGAATATAAACATCTACCCCAATCGAACCAGTCTTGAAAGTCTAGCCTTCCATCTCCAGGCGCGCACACAGGAAACTAGGGATGATATTAGGAGGGGGGGGGGCGTGAGAATTAACCGTCAAGTCAAGTTACAAATAGCTCTATAGCCGCCACAACGGATAACATGTACGGCGAACAAGAGGGAGAAGAAACCTCATATCAAAAACACAAAAACTGAAGATTTGGATCAAAAGCGCCCATGGAGAAACAACTGCATCAGATGGCTACATGGCAAACATGTATTCTAAACAACTTCCTTACAATAATTTAACAAGAGGTAAAAACACCTCTATACACAAGTGGTTTGGCTGATAACCGACTAATTCACTAAACTCACAATACTTTTAAATTATGAAAAATATACATTTCTTGCGGTGTTGCCATATGTACTCCAAAGCAGGTGCACAAATTCTGCCCGAGCGCCATCAGAACATAGCCCCCTCCCACAAGACAATCAATGGAGTGGGGGTAAGGGGGCAATCAACCACAAGGGGAGGGAGCGGGGTTATCTAGCCACCCGCCGCCAAATGTCCGACGGGGAACTTACGTAAGCAACCAACCACTGCTTCCCGGTAACACGACAGAGGCAAGACTTTCACTGAGCGACAAACCACTTGGCGCGGACGGGCATTGAACCCGGGACTGCATAAATACTGCCTTCCGACCCAAGACTGGACTGAAACTGTCATGTCAGCAGTTTGACAGTATTAGATCAGAGGATACTCGCTGTAGCAAGGATTTAGTAAAGATGATTATTTTTAAACACACAAACCAGTCACTAGACCTTGATTTTCTTACTAATTAACAAAGAATTGGTGACCTGGCGGTCTAGGGGTAAGGTGTCAGACTTCTGTGCTGGGGTCCAGGGTTCAATCCTCGGTCCCGGCACAGATTTATCTGATTACCAAACCCTTCCTTCACCTCTGACAAGACGTATATTAATCATAGCTTGCGAATGTGAGGAATGCCAGGCTTCCACCGTGGTTCGGATTCCACGTTAAACTGTAGGTCCTTCATTTCATCTCATAATCACTCTACCATTACACATTAGCGTAAGTGCGTATAACCCGAACGGGTAGTAAGACGCGGTGCTAATAATAATAATAATAAAGAATTATTTTTTAGAAAAAACTGACATTTTGGTTGAGTCCAAATTTGATAACATCCAATATAAGTGATTTTATAGGTATTAACAATATATATCAAAAGTGACAGTTGCAGATAACATGACTTGACGTATGAATACGTGAAAGTAGAGCTAGTAACATGTATATCCGCCATGTCTATTCGTAAGAAAATTGGTCTGTAATTGATGTAGGTGAAGTTATTACAAGCAGATTGCCTCAAACTAAAGCTGAGAAAAACGTTTAATCTCAAATCGTCATTTTCCCATTTTACGGAAAAGGGACATATATACCTAATCACGCGGTTTCCTTACGAGGTAGGCAAGAAACCCACGTTATTAAGTTTGTACCCCTTAATGAGAGTTAAATTCAATCCCGAAATCAGCAGGAAGACGCTCTATTGGTTGTCAGGGTGTGGCGAATCACTTTTAGTCCTATCGTCTGTTTAGGGGCTTACATAAATAATTCATATTGGACGCTAAAGTGGAGATTTAGGGGACGTGAGAAAAGTGGAGATTTAGGGGACGTGAGAAAAGGCCAGCGTTTTCGCAAGATTTTTTTTCTACTAAAAGAAATACAATATTTCTCCAGTAGAAACATTTAGTTTTAATTTTCTTCACATGGTGACAACAGTTGTTGAATATCTTGTTTCGTCCATTTTGATAAGTATACTAGCCCCCTTCTACGTAAAAAAATATTGTAAAGAATCCTGTAAAACAAAGCTTCAAATCATCCATCATGTCGATATAAAAACAAAACTTTTTTTAATTTTTTTTAAAAATACAGTCCTACCATCACTGTATAGCCCCCTCCCTCTTTTTATCCTCCTTTTTTCATCTCATTCCTCACCCATACCCCTTCGCCCCCTTCACCAACCCCACTTTCCCTTCAACAATTTTTTTTTTCCAACGACAATATAATAATCGACATTTATGAGGAATAAATTAAATTTTCAAAATAAAATATAGCCTATGTTACTCGCTGATAATGTAGCTTTATATTGGTGAAAGAATTTTTAAAATTGGTCCAGTAGTTTTTGTGTTTATCTATTACAAACAAAAAAATCAAATCTTTCCTCTTTATAATATTAGTATAGATTTTCGGCCATTAAAATATTGAAAGTATAGGGTAGTTACTAAAGGATTAGACTTTTATTGCGTTGTGAATTCCTTAATATTCAATAAATCATGAATTAAACCTTACACCGTTTATATAATGGAAGGAATGGCACATTTAACACACATGATTCAGTCAATTATAATGGGAGTATGTTTAATGCCTAACAAATATTATTAGTACTATATTATAAAATCCTCCCCGAGCGTCACAAGGTTCGCCCGTGTCCTAAAGGATTTCTAAACAAGAGTCTCTGGTTTGATAAGAATACCTCGGTTGGACCGCTATTTACTCGTCATTACCTTCCTACTCTTCTTCACTGTGTTTGAATTTGCACCAATGGGAACGTCGCAAATTCAATCTGTGAAGAAGGTACTCCAAGTTTTGTTTTTTTCCCCCTTCCTGGCGGTTAGACCACCTACTCAGTTTCATCATCTTGTTGACCCCCAGGAAAAGAAGACAAATTCAACTGTCGTTCTCTAAATATTCAAATATTACTAATAAAATGTTCTCAATCCGTCAAGGGTGTTATAGAATTAAGTGACAACTTTCTATTCATTTAAAAAGTTTCTCATCTAATGGCCACTACGATCATGACATAAATCAAGAACTGTTATCACTGCGTGAAGTAAATTAAATTATAGTTCTACTGGAGCAATATTCTATTTATTTTGGCCAAAAACCTTTTACCACAAAAACACAGGCCTTTTATCTCATTCCCTTCATCCCCACTTTAACTTGGCTGGGACTAGATAATAAATACCACCTGGAAATAAATACCACCTGGAAATAAAGTGCGTTTTACTTTCGTGCGGAGGAGCAGAGCGATGCAGGTTTGGCAAAATACTCGAGCATATTATGAATAATATTCATCGTGGGTTTCATCAGTGGTTTACTCTGCGCGTCTTGCTAGCCGTACGGTGTATGTGTGTAATATATATATATATATATATATGTGTGTAATATATATATATATATATATATATATATATATATAACTACACACACACTACATTCACGGTAGGAATTACACTCTGAAAGGTATTTTTTCTTAGCAATATCCTACTATATAATAGATTTCTGGTAGGAAAAAAGGCCTTTCAGAAAACAATTCCTACGCTGAACAAACTTTACACATTTCATTGCACTATGGGGGTAGGGATGATGAAGACAGAATATCGTGAAAGAGTGTCCTATTCTGCGTGGGAAAGAGTTAAAACGATCCACCCCCAGTAGACTATACTCGAGCTAAGTTCACACACCCACAGTTACTGGCAAACCAATGTGCCTGACATTTAATCCGCATGCTCATCGGCACTTTTAGCACTATGGAAGTCGGGTCTATTGATTAGGGAGGGTGATAGTAGCGAATGCAACAAGCAATGCAGCCAGTCGGGTAATGTGTTACCAATTTTGGAAACGCATAAAATATACCGGAAAAACTCGCTACGACGTGGGAAATGTCGTTAATTGACGCTATACAAGCTCTGGAAAACATGTTCAGATAAGCAAAATATCGTATCCAAAGATTTGCGCTCTGAAATGTTTCAATTTCCGCGATATAAATTATTTTAGCAGCAGAAGTACAATACTTTCCCGATACACGTTAGTATCCAAGTACCGCCCTAAAAGGATCCCCAAGCAAGAAAGGACATCCCACCCTGACCTATGGCGGTCGTGCGACGCGAGAATTGAACCGAGTAGAACCAACCAAACCTCGGGGCGGCCTTCGGACGGCTGGTACGAGTCGGTACCACGGAGAGAACAACCAGTGTGGATGGATGACGTAGTCGGAACAACTTGGCCGAGTCCACTAGAGAACTAGTTAGTTGCTCTCAACTATTTCTGGGGACGGAATGGAGACGAACTACTATCATTGTGATCCACCACCAGCCAATGTTTGAAATGTACGCTGGCAAGAGACACTAGTTGCTCAGACGTTTCACAGAAGGACGAGCACAACAATGTTTGATAATAGTTCACTGAAATTAAAAGTTCGTTGATCTCGTTCAGTTTAGTAGTAAAGTTTGTTTGCTGTCGTGTCGTATTTTGGTTCATCTTTAACTAGATCAACTAGTTCCTATGAAAAAAATCGTTACATTATAACTATTCATTCGTAAACTACATAGCTATGGTTCATATTTTCAACCTAATTAAACTACTAAGATATCAGTTTAGATCGGTATGTCAATATTTTCACCAGGACGGCACCTTTTGACATCTCTTATTTCGCGACATCTTGGTATATAACCTCATAACCTGGCTTTACGAGTATTTTTTATAATAGAAAAATTATTTTAACACAAAATAACAAGATCGTAAGTATTTAATACCTAGAAATATTACGGACTACTATTAATTCCACAGCAACCCAAAAATGACTATCGCGGTAAAGAAAGGTGTCAGTATTCCTGCTCTATTAAACGGAACATTATCAACACTTGTTCAAGTGGCTCTAGAAAGTGAGCCAGTCACGTGGTGATAGAACCTTTGTTTAATATTATTCACAGGTTAAAACACCAGATACATGAAAAGTTTCGTAGATCCCTCCAGATTCCTCTTTCCGACGAGAGTGGGAGGAGAAGGAGGGGGGGGGGATGCACTTAACCTGGTAGAGAGGTGTAGGATCAGACCCAGAGAAAGAAATATATTTTAGCATAAAAATGACCATTCAAAAGACATACTCGCGCTAAATCAGAGGTAATATTTCTAGCTTAAGGACATTTTTTTTTATATCAACATTCACTAGGATAATTTAATCCTACGACGTCTTAATAATACATGCAGACTTTGAATAAAAACAAGGATTGTTTTGTCATAGTACACTTGTTATACAAGTATTTTCGCTGGAGTCTTATCTCTACTCATTTGTTTGTCTATTTCGAGGGAAGTTACCCCAGCAGTTCCAGCCGCACGCCTGACAAGCTATAATCTAGGTTCAACAATACACCACGTGATTCTACGAGTAGTTAGCTAGAAAATATCACCTTGGCTCACAGAGTTGTCTGTGCCTTGGCTGCTAGACAGAATTTTCCTGTTCCCTCAGAAAAACGAGGTCCGCCTCTTGGTTGAACCTAGGTGACCTTGAAGAGATATTAAGACCAAGCTTAGAATGGTACAGAGGTCATATACACAACAACCTCTTACGTATGGGGCCCTTTTCCCCCTGGAACAGATACTACTGTGGTGTGTTGCGAACTTTATATGGTACAGATTGTATCGGGCACCATCAACTCAACCATAATTTGTTATTGTGGTGCGGGACGGGACGGGACCTTTTCACCCGGGGCAATATAGAGTTATAAGTATCAGTAGAAAGATCACAAATTGATGAATAACGAGATGTAAAATAGGTTACCATATTGAGAAAGTTACTACCATCTGAACCTGCAAGTTTAAAGTGCGTTTTGAGAAAACTAAGGGTTAAAGTTTTGCATTATTTAGAGACAAATACCAAAATGCCTGCTGCCCTGAAATACTTGCTCGGTTAAGGTAAGGTCCCCCCTTTCCTGTGCCGCGTCACAATCGGGTACATTGAGCATTTCGTAGCAAGATATTTACTAGAAATAAATAATAATAATAGTAATAATAATAATATTGCATTATTAGCACCACGTCTTACTACCCGTTCGGGTTATACGCACCTACGCTAATGTGTAATGGTAGAGTGATTGTGAGATGAAATGGAGGACCTACAGTTTAACGTGGGATCCGAACCACGGTGGAGGGCTGGCATTCCCCACATTCACAAGATGTCTTGTCAGATGTGAAGGAAGGGTTTGGTAATCAGATAAATCTGTGCAGGGACCGAGGATTGAACCCCGGCCGCCAGCACAGAGGTCTGACACCTTACCCCTAGACCACCAGGTCACCCTGTGAATTAAATAAAGTCAGCAGACAACAGTTGAGAAAAATCCATCCGGCTGAACGTAGGCAACAGCGTACTGTTGGTCCGAGGTAAAATTAATTCTTGGTGAAATATAAGTACCCAATCTTTGGGGGCGGGGGCGGGGGGTCTACTCGAGTTAATGAATAACAACCCACGTTTTGGCGAATGACAAATATGGGTTTCATTATGCTTTATGAAACTTAAGGTTTTATTTTCAGTTCTCATCTGTCCGGGATATGCCCATATTTACACTAATAGGGTAGAAATGAAGGTGGAATTAAAAGCTCACCTTCCTGTTACCTTGTTTTGGTCACAGTCTGGTAACTTTGAAGATTGCGTCATTGTGTAAGAGGAGACAAGCTCATCAGGCTCATCGCTACCTCTCCTTGGTTCAACGAGTCTGCTCTTGTTTACTTCCCGCGGCGCTGGAACCAGCCTGGCCCCGCCTATCCTCCAGCGGCGCTGGGACCAGCCTAGCCCCGCCTACCCTCCAACGGCGCTGGAACCAGCCTGGCCCCGCCTATCCTCCAACGGCGCTGGGACCAGCCTAGCCCCGCCTACCCTCCAGCGGCGCTGGAACCAGCCTGGCCCCGCCTACCCTCCAACGGCGCTGGAACCAGCCTGGCCCCGCCTACCCTCCCGCGGCGCTGGAACCAGCCTGGCCCCGCCGCCCCTCCCGCGGCGCTGGGACCAGCCTGGCCCCGCCTACCCTCCAACGGCGCTGGGACCAGCCTAGCCCCGTCTACCCTCCAGCGGCGCTGGGACCAGCCTGGCCCCGCCTACCCTCCAACGGCGCTGGGACCAGCCTAGCCCCGTCTACCCTCCAACGGCGCTGGGACCAGCCTAGCCCCGCCTACCCTCCAGCGGCGCTGGGACCAGCCTAGCCCCGTCTACCCTCCAGCGGCGCTGGGACCAGCCTGGCCCCGCCTACCCTCCAACGGCGCTGGGACCAGCCTGGCCCCGCCTACCCTCCAACGGCGCTGGGACCAGCCTAGCCCCGTCTACCCTCCAGCGGCGCTGGGACCAGCCTGGCCCCGCCTACCCTCCAACGGCGCTGGGACCAGCCTGGCCCCGCCTACCCTCCAACGGCGCTGGGACCAGCCTAGCCCCGTCTACCCTCCAGCGGCGCTGGGACCAGCCTGGCCCCGCCTACCCTCCCACGGCGCTGGGACCAGCCTAGCCCCGTCTACCCTCCAGCGGCGCTGGGACCAGCCTGGCCCCGCCTACCCTCCAACGGCGCTGGGACCAGCCTGGCCCCGCCTACCCTCCAACGGCGCTGGGACCAGCCTGGCCCCGCCTACCCTCCAACGGCGCTGGGACCAGCCTGGCCCCGCCTACCCTCCAACGGCGCTGGACCAAACTATAGTCATACTCAGCCACATCATCCCCAATATGTAACGAGTGTAAATGTCCAATAAAAGTACGTGTTTTAAATTAGTTTAGGAAAGAATCAAAGAAAAACTGTGAATACAACTCTGGTAATTCTCGACGGATACGTTACAGAGGGGGAGGGGTATACATGGGCAAAGACTTAACCAGATATTAAAGATTTATATACAATTATTTAATATTAGTAAGTACAAGTGCAATATAGAACACTGAAGTTACCCGCTTCGGTGGCCGCATGGTCTAAGCCGCTACTCACGCAATAGACTAGAACACCTGGGATATCATGGTTCGAAACATGTTGGGTGTGATGAGGATGGTTTTCCCCTCTCCATCCACGTAAATGGTGTAACACATATATTCAAACTTCCTCATCCATAGCTCGAGTATTTAATACATACGCGTAGAGACTTAACAGTAATAAAATACTGATATTAAAACAACAATCTAACGTTGGTCTAAGTTCGAGAGCTAACCACGCGGACCAGTAAATGGTTGAGGGCCGTATATTGTGACCTGCCAACGCGTCTCGTTATCTGCGTACAAGTGTTTGTAACATCGCAACTGGAGTAGATCAGTTATATATCTTTTAACAGAGAGATAATGTAAACAAGGACTGTAGAGTAGCCAACATTTGCATGAGTCATTTAGCTTACAGCTGTTAAAATCCACAGCAACTGTCCAAAGTCAGGTTCAGAAGAGATAACTTTGTATTTATACATGTATATTATATTACTATATAAAGCCACACGGCTTACTCACTCACTGACAATGTTTACCCACTTACAGATGAGCTAGAAACTTGAAATTTGGCAGAAAACTTATAGTTTCTAGCCTGTAACTGACGGAAACATTCCAAAAATTAAAATTTTAATGCTAAGCCCCGAAGAAAATTCAAAATGTCGGAGCAACTTTAAAGTCGGTGCGGAACTTTCCTTGGAGGTCTCTTGTGGGTTGTAAGACATACACAGAAACAAATACACACATATATATATATATATATATATATATAGAGGGGGGGGGCAATGCGTCTTACTACCCGCTCGGATTTGCAATGTTGCGAAAAATACGTTTTATATTATTATAGTTCTGGTGTTAATCTGTGTGAATTGATAATCTATCAAAATTAACACATGCAGATCTTTTGGCTTAGGCGTAATAATGCGTGAAAGTAGAGCCAGTAACTTTTCTAGCAAGAAAAATTGGGGTGTTAATTAAATACAAAGTGGAGAGCGTAAATCGACCATAAAGCAGACACTTTGGAATGTGGAGTTTATATAAGATATATTTAATACAGAGATAAACGATTTTGATCGAAAGTACTTTTGGTTACATTTTCGGGGTGGGGGAACAATTCTGAAGGGGACATTTTTAATTCAAGGGCGAGAGGGAAGCAAGTCTTAGAGGAATTCCTCCGCCATTGTATACAACCCCGATGCCGTATGAAATCAAGCGCAGAGACTAAGATGTGCGCTGTAATTGCGCCAGAGAATTTAACACTTTAAACATGCGCGCACGCATTCAGTCGACACTTGACGAATGAGAGAGTGGCTTTCTAAACACGCCCTCCGTGGCAGAAACTGGGACTGATTAGGATAAGAGCACCTTAAGGTCGCTCGCTACACATCAGGTACAGGGGTGCAGAATATGTTCAGCGATCAAATATTTCCACAGAAAATAAAATTTTCATAAAAAATTTCCCGAAAATTCAAAATTAAACAGCTAATATTTTGTAGAGGCCGAATGGAATAAGGATTATTACCTACTACATAGTTTGGAAAATTAAAATTAAAATATATTTTTAATGGGAGTTATTTTTTACCTTATAAAGAATCTAGCTGTCTCCCAGAAATGACAACCTTCCCATCTCCTTGTGTGCATTACATATTGCTATTAATTGTTCATTGATGCCAGTAGGCTTACCTGTACCAACATTTAATTTTACCTCTTGATAATAAGAGGCAATGGAGTGTAATTCCGAGAGGCCTTGGTTTAGTTGATTTTTTCGTAGAATGCAAGGTCTATCACTATCAACCACACTAAGGGACATACTATTGCTGTTTACGACCGAGTTTTTCCTGATCACACAATTTACGTTTTACAAAACTAGCAATACTCCCTTGATCCGTACTTTTAGGTTTTTCTTGGGGATGTTTTTTAGATACGTGATATCAGAGTTGATCACGTCTGCCAAGGCATTCACAATAAGCACAGTTGACGACTGTTTGCTATTAAAAGTTTACAAACATTTGTTTCACTAAACCATCTAATTTTTAATTAACATTTATCTATTGTACAATGCACACACCTTAATAGGACCACTAAAAACAACAATTTAATGGCTACACAATTATTACAATACGCATGTCACGAGTTTAAATAAACTGCGCGCACATCACTGTGTAATTAGGCCACGATATAAGGGTGACTGGATTCAAACTAAAACAAAACATCGCTCACCCTTCCCTCCCCTCCCCCGCCTGCCCGCCATAGCTACAAACACCCGCGATAAGGTTAAGGACACACGATTTTTCCCCACTGCGTTCGATCTGTTTTTATCGCGCGAAAAATGGAAACCAACTGATTAAATAGTGGTATGCTAGACAAGCGATAAATATCGCACGACAGAGGTACGTAGGATTCGGTTTCAAGGTCATATCGCGTTGAAATGCGCCGGGGTCTATTTTCCAGGCGACATATCCCGCCCCTCTACCTGTCACACGTACGACAAAAACCGAGGGACGCTCCTCCACCAGAGTTGTACCTCCAAGTTCCTCCAATTGTCATTAAAGTGTAACCAAAAACCACGTTTACGTGTGCTGCGATAGGGGTTATATTTTTATTGTCAGTTATAATATTCAATATTCAAAATGAGTGACAATGTAATCTATTTTTATTGATAGTGAAGTAATTATAATACGCGTTGAAACGTTCCCGTCGATGGACTACACAATCTATGAGGTTACAGCCACAGGCACCCATAGTTGGGTGATAAGAAGGACTCCGGCCCCCTTATCACTTTGCAATCTTCACTTTTTTTTTAAAATTTCTATGAAAAAATAAAATTGTATGTTTGGGATTTGGCTTCAATTTGCTTTCAACAACTTAGAATCATCAATATCCGAGTTAAAGATAAAACCTATAACATGTATATTTCTTCCCATTCCCTCTTCAACAGCTTCCTTTTCATTTTCTTATGTTCAATAAACGTGTGAAAAATATGTTACTGTCAATGGGTTCAGCTACAACTAAATTTGATCTTTTGTTAATTTTCAGAAAAATATTTTTGGAAAATTGGCTCTTGATTCTCATAATTATCTCCGAATTAAGTTCATATGCTCTAGAATTCCCTCCCGCAAGGTTAAGTTGATGAAACGTTCTCTCTAGGAGGGGCAAATGGGACTCCAATACGCTCCCCATTTGGAAAACCCACGTAGGCGCCCTTTGTTACTGCCACACGCACCACGTAATTTGGAGTGGAAAATAATTTTCCCAGGTATAGTTAAAAGGAACGTCGCTTTCCCGAATGAAATGTACACAACATTGAAGAGACGTCATGGGCGACAAATGGTTTAAGTCACTGTATAGCCTCGCTTATGAATTTTGCAGCTGAGACTGCTGCTTTTATCGCTCCATCTAGTATCCCCTGTTCCTACTTTTGTAGCTGGAGTTCAAGCAGGAAAAATCAGTCGTGTGACCTTAGCCTTAGGTAGGTGACTTATGAACTAATCCCTCAATTACGCCTTTAGCCAGGTTGAATTATTAGATTTTTCCTCTGCCCCTTATCTCAACCTCTGACATTTTGTCTAAAACTCTGACCCGTTATCTTAGTCCCCAGACACCACAACTTTGTGCTCACACCGACACTGCCTCACATGGCACATACTAAGTGTCGTGTGTTGAGTGTAATTTGGCCTTAGTTTTTCATACAAATGAAACTACCATATCAGAACCAGAATTTACTAAAAAGTCAACAAAATTGTTGGACTTTTCCCTGCCCCAAATTTCCCCAGGACTGCTTTAATCTCCCCCGAACCTCGTTCATGAGTTCGTACATATTCTGCACCCATGATCAGGTATACACACCTTTGAGGTTTGCCTGCACAGACACGCCTTCCCGGTATAACTGAATGTGTAGATGAGAAAATTAGTTATTTCTAGGCCTGCACAGGCGACCGGAGCAAAGATATACCTGCGTCGGAGCAAATTTCGCAGGCATACCGGAACGTATAAAATGAAGTACGTAAGGCTCATTTTTAGTAGTTGCCGTTGCCACCACGTCATTCACGCCTAACTAAATTTGATAATTTTTATACATAACGAGTGGGGGGGTCGCACTGGTCATCGGTAGTGAATGTAAAAGTTTGTTTGCATTAAAAAAAGAGAACAATGTATCAGCCAAATGAAGTCTAAAGACTATAGTGACCGATCCAAAAAAGAGGCTACATACTTCAAACTCATCGAAAAACTAGATGAGATTGATCCCGCTAGAGAAAATAAACCACATAAGCAATAAAGGAAGCAACTCATAAAGGTCAAATCATTTTACAACATGGGAACAGGAACGGATGAAATTTATGTGCCTAAATTTGTTGTACCGATCTGCGATTTTTAATGACCGAGTAACTTAAGAGGATCTCGCTCCAATATAATAGACAGCGATTAGGGATCTGATGAACGTAAAATCAAATTTAAACTAATATACATTTTACTTATGCATATAATATGTCAAAACAAATCAATAAATGTATCTTGTCATGAAACTTTTCCTTCATTCATAAACTATCTCGTTAATTCCAGACTTAATTTGATGTTTCCAGGATTTATGAATCCACGTTTCATATTGGAATCTCTTATATTGAAACCTGTGGTAGTGGTGGTAGTAATAGTAGTAGTGGTAACATTGTGTTTTCGTAGTCAAAACATTCGGAAAGTGAGTATATCTAGGCGAAGATGTCATTTAATCAAATCTATGTTTTTTTGGTTCTACGTTAATTTACGTGTGTAAATAATCCGAACCGGGAAGCCATGATATAAAAAGCGTTTTCAATTATCTGTCTTGCATAGGAAACGCGATAGTTATATTAGTTAATTTTTTTCCTTGAGAATCCATATTTGCCCATCCAAACGGTTTCATCGTGTCCATACCTAAAGGAAACGCGTCATCGGCAACAAACATGTAGGATAAAGTTCTACAAAAGTTTCTGATGTTTTTCTTCAGTTGAAATGCTCAATAGATTTTCAAGTTTCTCAAAGAATTTTATATTGTTAAGAACAACGCCTTAAACTCAACAACCGTTGGTACAGAAATCTCACATGATGAACTGATGTTTTACGTCAACCATAGAAAGTAGAACCATGTTGTGTTGACCTTTATCATAAAATGTGACCCGCTTACACCTGTAGGAATAAATTGTGTGTATTTACAGTCTATGACACCAAGGAAATGAGGGAAAATCAACATTTCTTAAAAACAACAACACATGTTTCGCCAATATTATATGAGGAAACAAACTAAAAAAAATGGATTGAGCATACTACCAAATTTTCAAATCAAAAATTTACATTTTAAGAGGCAGGGCGCGGGCAAACTTTCATTAAACAACCAATATTTGTAAAAATTGGCTATCCAAGCCATGCTACAAGAGTTCAATCCAAATTTCCTCAAGAGTCTATGAGATGAGGATTCATCAGAATCAGCTGCAGCGATCACCATCCCCTACCCAACGCAATAGTCTACCATGGCCAAAGAAAACTGAATCAACCGGTTCTGTTAACTCGGGAAGTCTTTGTCACTTAAATCCATTTCAAGCGTCCACAAATTCTAGATACTCTCCGATGTTTGTCAAAAACATAGCTAAGAAACTACGCAATATGCTAAAACAACGAATCAATACAGAAAAGATTATTAATAAAATATTGAAGCAGAGCTGGGCAATTTAACCACAGATTTAACTGATAAAGGATTATATACTCCAATATTTAGCGCTATTCCGGTACTATCTCCTGGCTGGAAGTTAACCAAAAGTACCACTCCCGAGCATGTAGTTCCATGAACAAATCCCTACTCTGACGAAAACTTGACAGCATCCTACTTTAGTTATGATAGGTGTGTATAATATTTTGTATTTCATATATTTATGTCTTTTGTAATTTTTTTTAACAAGATTAAGCTCAATCCTTAAAAAATATTTCCTTAACTTTAGGTAATCCTTATGTAGAACTATTATATAGCCGAGAACATGAGGTGATGTAGAAAAATTGGTTTTCATAACTTCTCCCAGTATCAGTTATCTCGCGCTTGTCTCATTACAGTATCATTCTTAATTAATGGAGTAGTTAGCGACAAGAGTTGAAAATAGGTTTCTTCATCCATTCGTAAATAACTACGCCAATTTTTATTTTTAAATCTTCATTTATTAAACAAAACCACATATGAATAACGTTCTCTTTTCGATCAATCTTAATACCACACGCCATGTTTTATTTTCAAGTTTGACAATGTTTTGTAGCCAACTATCCCCTTAGCATGTCTATAGACGCCACTGGTAGCAGATAGTGAAAGAACAACTTCAACGAGAAAAGAAAAACTGTCTCGTGAGGATAAACTAACATATGGGTGGGCAAAAGGGCGATCGCAAAGTAAAGCTACATCGCCACGAAAAGACAAGCTTACCTTGCATTATTACACTATGGTACAGGTTATAAGATAGGGTTCATTCATAGTGTAATCCGTCAAGGTAAGACCGATCCCTTTCAGGGTAAATTGAGTGTACATTTTATTTATTTTCCATAAATGCAGGGACATCAGTACGATATTTATTACTTAATTTCAACTAATAAATACAAAATGTGTAGAATAAACACAAAATGTAATAATTTAAAGTAGAGTGTAGAAACTAAGAATGATCGCGGGAGCTTCGATTAATGTAAAAATCGACACCCCCCCCCCCCCCCAACAAAAAAGTAGCCAACCCCTTCACCAGTACATGCGGCAAAGTGTACAAGTATACCTGTAGGTTCATAGCAAGCGGCCTTTGCTCTTTCAGGAGACCGGGGTTAGATCCCAACCGGCTGATCTCGGCAAGTTCTCAGTTATATCTTTCTTGAAAGGCAGCAGCAAGATCTCACCGTTTACCAACCTTTTGGGCTCCACGACATAATAGAAACACGCAAGGTAAGCTTTGATACCTTTCAGGGTAAACTAAGGGTACCTCCTAAGGGGCACAGTTATAAACCAACATGACATTTCGACAGAATTTTTTTTTTTCAGTCGTGCCGGTGAATCGAACCCGGGACCTAGTTCATTAGGCAGACACGCCCGGGGCCCAATGCACGACGTGACGTGGAAACTGTTTCGATTTGTGAAGAACTTGCAACGAATGCAATATTAATTCAACCAGTTGTTCGGTGGGTAGGCGAAGGGGGAGGGGGGGGGTCAGTATCCGGCGAGGAGATCACGCGACTCAACAACTGGAGGAGGGGGGGGGGGCAATTACCTTGTTACAAGTCATCAGGACAAGACATCACAAGTAGATGCCAGGGTCTGCTACAGACCCAAGCTCGCTTGTATCCAACAAGTTAAAAAAGGCACCACCTGATGGCTTGCAGACGATGCAATACCACCCCCTCTTATTTTATAGCACCGTTCCTTGAAACCTCTTCAGGTTGTACACATCTGTACCAACTACCCCTGTGCGCTAGAGAAAAGGAAGGTTACATTAATCATAGGAAGTGTATCCGCATTTGCGTGGAGGGGGAAGAGATGGAAAATATTCAGTAAAAACTACTCGACCGGGATTTGAAACCGGACTTCCCCATCGTCGGCAGTACAATCTACACTCAAGCTCGCTGAAGGGCCAAATATTTCCATAAAATATTATCAAAATAAAAAACACGAATTAAATACATAGTGACATGATTTACAAACATTCGATAGATATAAAAACAAAAATTATACCTTTTTTACAGAAATATAAAATCCCTTAATCATTATAATCCATCCGATGTTCGTTAGTTCAAACCCCGCCGGGGTCAACGGATTTTTATTGAGCGATAAAAATCCGTAGCACAACTTCCTTCGGAGTGGAAGCAATGCCGTCGGTCCCATGTCGATAGTGGCATGTGAAAGAACCCTGGAAGGTATGTGAAAATTGGTAGGCTCGTTCGCTCTCGCTCAGAAAAATCCTCGTGCTGATAATCAGTCGGTTGAGAGAGAGAGAGAGAGAGTGCACGTTATAGGTACCTTAAATGAATAATACAACTTGTAATTTGTCAAAGAAATTTTGGTATCAAAAGAGATCCGTATATTGAATATCTTTCAAAGGTTTGGCTTATTACATTTGACAAACAAGAAAAATGACTGTTCGTGTTCTTTGAAAATAGTGAAAACACTTAATCATTTAGACTTTTTTTTTTAAATTGAAAGTGACGTAGACTTGAGTCGCTATGCAACCGAGCCTGAGTTACCCAGTAACGGTACCTCGTACCAGTCTGCGGGATGAGATAGGACCTGCGCGAAACTGATGCGCGTCAGCACTATCATTACCTGCAACAAAAAACTTGACACAAAAACTACAAAAGTTTAGCACTTCCCTTTTAGGCATTTTCTCTCGTTTCGATAACAAAAAGGAATTATAATCATCCATTGGCCATTAATTTCTAGCCCAAGTTCTTACCGAGACCGAATCAGTTTCGTATCGTAAAGAAAAAGAGTGCAAGCAACCCAGCTTCCTCCACAGCAGTGTTTCAGACACAATCAACAATCCTCAGAGTTACTTCCTTGCTCCTTTACCTTAAAATGGAGCTTTGAAACCAAGAGGTACCTTACATCTAACCATGTAGGAAAATATTTACAAAATATCGAGAGGGAAACACCTGATCCTAAAAATGACTCACTGGAGAAATTAATTTTAATCAAAATTGTTTTATCAAATTTAATGAAAATCGTCTTATTATGCCCAGTAAACTCATTTTTTTAAAGGCTAATATGGGTAGCTAAAAACATCATGGGAAACCTTACGAAAATCCTTTGTATCAATCAATCATTCCCGTAGGTAAAATAATTGCTTCCCGGTGAGGGCTAAGGTTATGAAAGAAACGTCGAGACAAACATCAAAATCTGAAATTCCAAGCCAATCGACGATTAAAATACTTGTTATCTCTCCTAGAACTCACGAGAAAATAAACAAGAACATATCTGCAAGATTGTTTTAAAACTAAAGTACAGACAGCTTTGAGATTGATTACAAACATCAGTTGGAGTCACAAATGCTAACCTACAATGGGGGGGGGGTTACACCACGTCTTACTAAACGTTCAGATTATACGCCTATTTGCTATTTCTGCTTATGTGTCAGGGATGAGGAAGATTGAATTTCAAGGCGTGTACCCATATTTGCGTGGAGAGTAGAAACCATTTAGGAAGACACCCTCAGAGCACCCGATCTTTCCATCTTGGGCAGTTCAACCTATCACGAGAGTGACGCCTTAGACCATACGGACACTGAAGTGGGTAACAAAATGCAATAAGCCTAGTACCCCTAGTACCCGCTGGGCGATGTTCGCCAGATACAAGTATTCAGCGACTCTGTGACATCGCCCGCGGACACAAGATGTAGCACGTCCACACCGGGAAGACGCATCTCACCAGTCTTAGTCCCTTTAGTGATGGACCCGCACATCTGCTGTGGTTGCCGCCGCTTTTAAGATGAGGGGAGAATTATGTTTACTTTCTGGTCAGAAATATAATTTAATGACGAGTGCGCATTTAAAAAAATTTCGTAAGGATTAAGAAGCCGGATTTCGAAGACTCGTTTTGTTTGGTAGCACCCACAATTACAAAGAAAGATACCAAATTTTGAGCTTAAATGGTAACGTAATCTGTAATAACTCAAGAAAATCGCCACCAAAATACAAAAGGAAACTAATTGAGAAGAATGTGGAATAGAAATCAACTGGATTAAATTCAAAAGTTGTTCAAGATGTTTCCGTTGGAGATCGGAGACCGAGGTACTGGAAACATTCTGTGATCTTTTGCTACCGGACACTCGGGCGATGTTTCCCTGTATCCGGAAACATCGGCGGTCGGCGATTATAGTCCAGTGCATGGTTTGGGATCTCTAGAGGGGCAAGGGGAAACACTAACCTCTCGGCCAAACGCATTAGCGCTATTGTCGAAGAAATATGACTTTGTATTTAATGTTTGATATTTAAAATCTCAATTCATTTGTACCCATCATGGTTTCTATAAATTGCGCTAAAAACGTGAAAATGTAAATTTAAAATAGGCTAATATTACTTTTATGAATTTGTTTTATTTATTATTAAGTTTGAGAGGTTTTAAAATGTGTATTACTTCTGTTCTCTCGTGCTATTGAGCATTAGGTTCCGAGATCTAAAATTAGAGCTAGTGTAATGTATACCAGATAAAACCAATTACAAATGTGCTTGGTACAGTTTTGGACTAAGCTGATAGCACTGACCTGGCATTCATTCCTGTTCTAATCATACTACAGAGAGTTACCATCCTATACCTTTATTATCCATGGTCAAGTGTGTACTAGGCTTTACAGTTAAAGACACGTTTCCCGACCTTCCAACGAACATACCGCGCGCAAAATGTCCCTGATTCGAGTAGTTTTCATTCCGCTTACAGCCCCGGAACCAATTGTTTCCCGACTGAGACAATGAGACACGTTCACGGACTAGCAAAGCGATTTTTAATTGCGAAGTCTCAAGCCAAGCAAACACAGAAGGGACTTCAACAAACCCTTTCAATGACATGTTCACACGCCCAAGACGTGCGTAGTTGAGTGATAACCGGTAACCTCGCTTGGAATTCGCACCGTGTCGTGTAAATATGGGAGTTACCACCGCGTCTCAAGTCGTTACGTTAGTATGGTAGAAATGAGCAGGTACAAGTTAGAGGAAATGTACCCACATTAATCTGCGGAAAAAATGGGCAGCCATTCAAAGAAGAGAAAAACCCGAAATATACCCTTCCGAAATTAGAATCCTGATCTCTTCAACGATTGAAACCAGTTGATAAGAGTGACTCACTATACCTCGGGGCTGGAACCCTTTCACGCGATCAATCTCTTATCAATTCTCAGCCGATCGTTTAGGACAACGAGCCATTCAAAATATGCGAGTCTTCTAAGCTCACCAATATATCAGGGACCATTCGTTTACCCTGTAAGGTAGCAAGCTTACCTTGAATAGTTACACTATGGCGCTGCCTATAAGCATTTAATTTAGTTGAAAAATGATATCTGGACACGGGAATCAAACCGGTGAGCTTTGGTTTAGCGCGCCAATGTTCTACCAGTTTTTTGTTTGAAGTGTTTAGCGTGCATTTTCTGGGCAGGTTTTATAGATAATCTACGAGAATTTATTATAAGAGAGCGAAAGGGCCTAACAATTTTTCCGGGAAATTTAAATTCCCATGCCCTCCAGGGTTCTTTCACACGCCCCAATCGTCATGGGACAGACGGCTTTACTTCATCTCCATGGGAAGTTGTGTTGCGGATTCATATAGCTGAAAAGAAATAAGCAGACCCCAGCTGGATATGAACCCCCGACCATCGAGTCCTGAGGCGAGCACTTTACTCTAAGACCACCGCGGTCGACGACACTGAGCTATTCATGATTCGTCCCTTGCTCAGGGTAATTCTTCACTCAGACACGTCATTCACAGACTGCTTCTGTGAGGTAGCAGGCAAAGTGGCCGACACGAGAGGACAAAGTGGTAGACCACCAAGTGGCCGACACGAGTGGACAAAGTGGTAGACAACCAAGTGGCCGACACGAGTGGACAAAGTGGTAGACAACCAAGTGGCCGACACGAGTGGACAAAGTGGTAGACGACAAAGTGGTCGACACGAGAGGACAAAGTGGTAGACGACAAAGTGGTCGACACGAGAGGACCAACTGCTCGACAAACTTTGATATCTTTCAGTTAAGAGTGGACTAAGTGACCACAGTTAATTCAATACACGACTGTTCTTGTTTACACTCAAATTTTTTTTCCCCAAACATGTCAGCCTAACCTCACACTTGACATATTTTGTAGGGTTTGCTAAAGTAAAAATGTAGGTGAGAATAACTCCCAACTAATAATGACCTTATAAAAGAATATCACGAATTGAACAGTCGCAATTAATTCTGCAACGCTGGCGGCAACATCAAAGAACAGTGAGCGCTCGTCCACATGTATGAACTGTTATTTTTATATTAATAGATAAGAGGTGAGGAGGGTATAATTTAAAGAAGATAAACCCAAATTTTTAAAATTATTATTATTAGCACCACGTCTTACTACCCGTTCGAGTTATACGCACTTACGTTAATGTATAATGGTAGGGTGATTGTGAGATGAAATTGAGGACCTACAGTTTAACGTAGGATCCGAACCACAGTGGAGGCCTCGCATTCACAAGTTGTGATTAATACACGTCTTGTCAGAGGTGAAGGAAGGGTTTGGTAATTAGATAAATCTGTGCCGGGACCGAGGATTGAACACCGGACCCCCAGCATATAAGTCCGACACCTTACCCCTATGCCACCAAGTCACCTGGGTCAATGTTAAGTTTATGAAGGAAAGTTATCATTTCAATCACTACTACCATGTTTATAACTTTGTTAATTTGAAATGTCGCTTGAGCCACTCTTAACTGTATTCATCTCGATGTTTGTCGAGCAAATTGGTCCTCTAGTGAAGGCCGCTAGGCTGCCTATCACTTTGTCCTCTTATGTGGGAGTTTGTCGATCACTTGGTCCATGTAGTCTCTTCGTGTCTAGCAGGTTGTATGTTGTTTGCCCTTCCGTGAGTGAAGAACAGGGCACGGGACGATTCCTGGATATAAGTCATTCACGAGCTAAGTTTACCTGGATGACAGTTCTAAATGTTACTAGAAGTAATCCCTAATATATCACTTTGGATGACTGTAATGAAAACAGATGGTAATATATTAATGTGATAGTTAACCGCAGTAATTTAGGCCAATATTATTTATATATTTATTTGAGATCGGACACAAAGTTTATTTAGAGTTTAATTCCCTTAAAAAAAAATTAACACCACTTTCACAAAAACTTCTAACGAACATAGCTTCAAAATGGCACTGACGAATCTAAACCATATGATTGAACATAACGGTAAACAAGTTTTTTACAATGATGCAGACACGCCGATGATGAAAATATTTTATTCAGTTAAATATTTCAAAATACGATAAAATAATCATAAAATAATTTAGGGTATGTAAAAAAATGACAATTTTCTCTTTTCGAGTAAATACGATGCATGTATTAAAAGATATTGATGTGTGCACTATATTACACAAAATCAGTAACGTTCCAAAACGAAGAATAAGTACTTTTAATTATGTTTAAAATATGGTTTCGAGTTGGATAGAAAGAAATGATCTAAAAAAATGAAATAGTATGAGAAAACTTAAGCTTACGTTATTTTAAATGTAATATATAACAGGTAATTAAATATCTTTACATTTATAACAAAACTGTGATCTTTTACAAGTGTTGGCAACCCAAAACCTAAACATATGATTTTAGAACCGTCATCCAGGTAAAAACCTATCGTGAACGGAATATAGATCAGTGGTGGAGCATTGCCGCGCTGATACAATGGTCCCGGGTTAGATTCCGCGTCAAGATTTAATTAATTTAAATTAAATGAATTGTGGTGCCCCTTGATACGGACATTCCTGTAATTACAATTATTTGCTACTTGCATGATGATATTCATTATAAGAGTCAAGTTAAGACAAGATACTTTATAGGGTGAGCCGAGTACATTCAAATAATATCCGAGTATGACCAAAACAACCTTGATCAGTCATATTTTCTAAATGAAACAGTTTTGTATGAAAACACATTTAATTTTTTCCTAATCTTTTCCGTAAAGATGCAGACATTGGCTTTTAAAGGAATAAATTAAATGTGTAGAAAGAGGGAGGGGGGGAGTTAAAGTAGAGTTGAGAAGCACGGATACAAATAAAAATGACTCGGTACTACCCACGTCTTACTAATTGGGTTCCATTGGGTACGCCAGGAAAGAGTACTTTAGTTAGGCCCCTGTGTAACCAGATGTGACTGCACTTACGTCTTTGCCCTCGTGGTCATCAGTGCGGACTCTAACTTTAATTAACAAGCTATCTTTGCCTTAATTAAACCGATTAAAGGTTCTTTCTAAGGGCCAGTTTCATTGCCTAAGTACGCCTCGAGTGTGGTGCTTTGTTAAATACATGACACCTAACAAACATATCAAAGTGGCCCATTCTATTCTTATCTAAGGAGGTGTCTTCCTGTTAGCAAAAGCGCCACACTTGAGGCATACTCAAAGACGACGAAACTGGCTCTAAAATTTTAAATTAGTTGCCCAGCCCTAAGATAGGACTACTCCCAAAGCAGATCCAGGATAATCCTCTCCGTGTAAACGTAGCGTCCCATGGCAACAAGTGAAAGGCCACTACAAAGTGTACAGTTGGCACGAGGCAGCGAGTGTTTCTGCGTGACCTCGATCCCTTCTCCGTGAGAAATGGAACGAGAAGCGACTGTCCACACTTCCTCCGACAGAGTCGCTTGGTTCTTGCGGCTGATGGGACGACAGTTCGATCTCACGAATGTAATACTGGGGACCATATTATTCAAGACGCAATTAGTATCCGTGAAAAGATGTGTTATGGAGATAAAAACAGTGTCCCGTGAAGATTTTATACCCTAGACATGGGCCGTGTGTAGAAACAAGATATACATACGCGAGACACTCGCCCCAATGGGGGTCTGGCTGCGCTCCTTGAGCCAGATAGAGTCCTTGGACGCTGGGAAGTGCTAGTGGCAGTTCTCAGTTACAACCGCACTATCAACTTGTCCGAAGCAACGGTGTGACGGTCCGATCTGTTTAATGAACAAACCTTTTCACACAAGTAACAAGTCGAAAGTATTTTAAGATTACTTACATCTATAAAAAATCATGTTTAAGAAAAAAAGAAGGAAAAGGACCGATGCGTTCTAAGTTTTCTTTTTAACTTGCAGTCTGAGCAGGCTAGTTTGGGGAGGGGGATTTCCGCTACCTGAACCTAGATCTGTGAAAGTCGGCTTATGAACACTAGAAGTTTATTTTTGTCTGGTATTAAGTAAACCATGATGTAAAGATCATTAGAAAGGTCTCATTATTGTCTTACAGAAGGCAAATCTAAAGCAATTCTAAACAATAGCGCTCTAAAGATTTATCAAACACGTTATTAAAACCAGGCATAAAAATTTATATTCCTAAAGTACCACTTTAACACACAAATGCCTCAAAAATTCCTAGTTAGAAAAAAAGAGCAAACAATTGCATGGCTATATTAATATGGCAATATTCTATTTATCCTGGCCCGCATTTTTTTTTCTATAAGAAATGCAAAAACACTGTCCATATCTCGAGTTAGCTACCAACCCTCCATATGAAATATAGCTTAATTTCCTCTGAATTTTATCTGTGAATTCACGCGTTCGTGAAAAAAAAAAGGCCGCAGAACATAAACGTTATCACGTCACGAGCTCAAAAAATTCATGCGAATTAAACTGCTGCAGACGTATATTTCTAGACGAGGCTCTGCTTCCGACTGTACGTCAGGAATGAACCAACCGATCGTGACCCAACAGCGACATAAAGATGTTGGCCATGTTGGTCAAGGTTCGTTGCTAGTCGCTATTTGGTAGTTTTGTCAGCAAATCACGTTACGTGGAGCTTCGTATTGAAAGCACACAGGACGAATTTGTGTGCCTGCTTTGGAGTATATCACAAGCGCACAAGGTAAAATGAGCATCAAAAGCGCACCATTGGTTTCAGAAGAGTCCCATTTGATAACACAGCAAGAGATTTTTCATAAATTACAAATATCGCGAGTTTCATGAATTAGCCATTTATCAACCTAACCTAACCTAACCTCTAATGTAAAGAGTAATGGGTATGATGAATATATTTTGTGCATCCAATTTAATTTATAGATAAGATCTGATCGAATGTGACAATATTCAAAATTCACTTTTTGACATAATCTTTGGCAGTAAGGGTCAGCGTTGTGCAGCATCCTATCTATATCGGCCACCCAGGCAAAATATTCTTCAAAGACAAAGAAGGAGGGCCAAAAGACGGTTGCATCTTGTTACTCAAGGAATGTTCTAGAAGCCAAGACTTCGTAGATATGCATTTTTTTCAAAAGCGCAGATCCCATCACTGAGCAGTCCGGGAGTTTGTCAGTCATAAGAAAACATGTATATCAAAATCACCGAATCTTAAACGTGACAAACATTCCGCTCCAGACAAAATCTAGGATTAATCGTGATAAAAAAAACATTTATTCAACACAGTTCCCTATAAAAGAAATCAACAGCACGGGTGATTAATCACCTTGATCAGAGCAGTGATTACGTATCGTAAATGACTAACACAATCCTCACAATATTGTCGCTCAAAAACTGGTGGGCAAGATTCAATAACTACCCACCCCTCTAGCGGACTTTCAGTTGTTTTTTACAATAAATACTTTTGTTAAAGTCTCGTTTAACTGAAAACTTAGTTGGTGTACAACCCAAAATGTACGGTTGAGGGTTTGTGTTTTAATAACGCGCGGTTGTTACTATCAAAGTAGAAGGTTAAGGGTAAAGAATTAATATTGGCCCGGAGCGAACAAAACTTATGTGAAAAAAAAAAGTTTTCTAACCGCGTCTTACTACTCATTCGAGTTATACGTCTTTCTACTAATTACGCAAATATTTTAGGGCTTGGTAAGCTTATATTTAGACAAATCGTACCCGTATTTGCGTAGAACGATGTAAAAGCCAAACCGAGATTCTAACCTCAATCCCAGTCATAGGCTGTCTAGTCTACTGCGAGAGTAGTGCGACAGACCACGCGAACCCCTAAGCGGGCACCTTTAACTTAAAACAATGGAAGGTGTGGAAAAAAGCTCCAGAAGTTTTACAAATGGTTCAGTTTATATAATTACAGTCCAGATAGTATTTTGTAGACCTAGCGGTATAAGCCGCTCATTTGTTTACCAAACCATGAAACACCGGACTGTACTAAAAGAAAGTATTATACACAAAACGTAAAGAATAATATACAGCAAAACTAGTACTGCCAGAAACCTCAACCCCCTTTATAATTCCTCCCCAACCAAACTTACTATCTTCACTAAATATTTATAACAAATTTTTTGTTTGAATAACGTAATTTTGCCCGCCGACTGTTCTTTGTTTCTACGTCAGAAGGTACATTTTTACAACACTTGCAAAGCTACGATGCCTATCACAGCTCAAATCTTTTAAAACCGCTGACGAAACTTCTCCAGAGAACAAAAGACTCGCGCAGCAAATAAAGTTGCTCACCTGTAAAGGTCGCCTCATTAGGAGACAGGAAGAAGGGGGCGACGGCCCTAGACAGTTTTAAATTTGTCAAAAGAATAGTCTGAAGCCATGATACATGTACCAACAACATTATCAATATCCGGCCAATACAATAAAACTAGAATGATAAGTCAACGATTTCCTTTCTGGTATTGTAATGTGGTCCAATTGGTATTTGTTGGACGATGACTGCGGACGTGAATCATCTTTAGTGACCCTGAAGATCTGAGAGACGAGTTTTAACATTACAGACAAAGTAGATCAAATATTAACTCTTATTATAGTGTGAAACTGTTTCTCAATAAAACCGAGGATTTCTTTCTTATAAACATTTTTTTTTCTAGTAAATGAACTTGTTCCAAGAAATACTTGCCCCCTCCCCCATGTGAATTTTTGGGTTCGGGGCTACCTATCTGCAAAATTTCAGCTTCCTAGGTCTTCCAGGTTTCGAGATTTTATCGGCTGAGCAGAAGAACTGTTGATCGAGAAAGTAAGAGTTATTTTTAAAAAGGAAGCATGCGTTAAAAATAAACATTTTCTAACAATACACCATTGTTACAACTCGTGTCAACCTCCACTGATGTTCACACTGTCTAAGGCACTAAGCATGCAAAATTAAGAATCACCGGTGAAAAGGTGTAAATATATTACAATGCTGGTGCAGTTCCTCTTAAAATACACTCACTATCCTTACTCCTTGGAATAACTAGTTAGTAAATTTTAGAATCCACAGCGGTGGTCACGCGGACCAAACGTCAGGTGGCTGGGGGTTCTAACCTCTAACGCACGGTTTTTTCCCCTAATGGTTTCACACTCCCTCTACCCAACTGCGGCTACATTTCCTCGTAATGTATCATCCTCATCACTAAACCATTAGTGTAATCAAATGCGGATAGACCGAACGGGTAGTAAGATGTGGTGCTAACTGTTCGATTAAATATTCAAAGTGCATTTATATTATAATTATCACCGCGTCTTACTACCCGTTCGGGTTACACGCACTTACGCTAATGTGTAATGTGTAGGGTGATTGTGAGATGAAATTGAGGACCTACAGTTTAAAGTGGGATCCGAACCACGGTGGAGGCCTGGCATTCCACATATTCACAAGTTGTGATTAATACATGTATTGTCAGAGGTGAAGGAAGGGTTTGGCAATCAGATAAATCTGTGCCGGGACCGAGGATTAAACCCCGGACCTCCAGCACAGAAGTCCGACACCTTACCCCTAGATCGCCATGCCACCAAAACTGCATATATATATACATATATATATTTACTAGTTAGAGTTAAACGCTTATATACAGATTACAGTAGTGTGAGATGAGGAAGGTTGAATTTAGAGGAAATGTGTCAATTTACAGCGAGGGAGAGCGAAGGAAGCCATGTTTGAAAAAGACCCTCAGTACAACCGAGCGGGATTCAAACCCTGATCTCGTCGGCGGCAGTCCAGTCAATTGCGTGGGCTACGCTGTAAACCATTTGCTCACCAAAGCGGATCTCTATTAACAAACAAAAGCAATGAGAACAAATTATCTATCTACTGGAACGTTCCACTCAAAGATGGCCTCGTCAACCACCAGAATGCTTCCTCCCGAGCCTCTGGTTCTTGCCGTGTTCGCGTGGTTTTCACTTTCTAAGTAAAAGTGCTATACCGGACTTTCACCTCGGACCGCCGCGGATGTTGGTCTGGGCCGCGCGCTCGGACCTAAACTTGGACAACGTCGTCAAATCCTACCGCGAGGACGTGAAGATAGAAAACAAACATCGTGGCTGACATTACTTGGTGTGGGCGAGTTCGAGGGCGACAGAAACCACTCACAGGGGTGGCCGTACCACTGGCTAGACCAGGGCTGGGGAACTTTGTCACTGGAAGGCCGCCTGTGGCTACACGGATTCCTCAAGGTCACACCTCATTTAAGAGTATTTTTTTTCCAAAATATGATAGTGCACCAATTATACATTCTTTTTAACACATCTTACTAACCGTTCGAGCTGTACGTTTATGGTTTTAAGGATTAGGAAGGTTATGTATAGAGAAAAAAACCCTCAGTACACTCGACCTATATTCAAACCTCTATCTCGTCATCGGCAGTCTAGTATACTGCGAGAGTAGCGCGTTAGACCAAGCGGCCAGCGAGGCGGTGCATTGATAAGTACATCGATATACGGTTATTTTTAAAATTATGATTCAAAAATTACGATTTTTGACTACATTTCACACTCCATCAATAGCGCTACTACAATTCTTGCAGGATGGTCACAGTGCACAACAAACTTAACAGATATGTGAACGTTAGTATCAACGGTACGCACTGTTATATTCTAATACGGGTGGCCCCACGTTGTGTCGCCATTTGTTACATTACGAGTCTTGGCGAGCGTTAATAGTCGCATACTAACCCCACGTTGTGTCGCCATTTGTTATATTACGTTTCTTCAGCCCTCGTTGGAATGCTATTTGTTACACTTTTCGCGTTCAGCCCCTCGTTGGACGCCATTTGTTACACTTCGTAATATTTTTGATTATAAATGTCCCACGTTGTGTCGCTATTTGCTATATTACATAACAGAGTCACTCCGTAAATCATTATTTCTATTACGCAACTATGTGCTTTACTTATAATGTCTCGTTCCTTATAATTAGACTTTAATAAATGATAATATATCACATGAAGTTTGATATCTGTTTATTCTTTAAATTGAAATCATATTGTTATTAGTATTTTCTAATCGAAACACGATCATGTCGAGGGCCTAACAATTATAATCACTGATCGCTTAAAGCACGTCCATTCAAAACCACGACTGATTGTACAGTGAAAATACGGAGTTTCAAAAAGTCACATATATCTGAGTTCAATAGAAGCTTCTCGAAGGAATCTTCCTAACGGTAAATTACACACCTAAAAACCCAGAACAAAAATACCTATTGCGTTTGGAAGCTTCTCGACGAGAAAATACTTTAAAAGATCTTAACTTGTCTGTATTACGTTAAAAGACATTAACATTTCTTAAGTTTAACTCCAGTAGATGCTGCCATCTTACCACGAGGCGCGAACTAGTAAATAATTTAGAGGAAGACGTGATTTAAGCGCCACGTAATATACTATATAATTTAAATGAAATAAGACGTTTATAAAATTAGGACGATATTCTTGTCAATGCTTTCACATACTTTTCAGGGGCAAATCAATTACATTACAGCACATAACACATGACTTTACGTATGAATACTCCCTACAGTACATGTAACTCTGCTAGATGTCTTAAGGTTTCTTCCTATGAAAATGTGACTAGAAAACAGCGTTGGGTTGCCAAGGCAAACAGAGTTTATTCACAACGGCGCCCATGTGGGGATGGATTAAACCCTTATCACCCCTCTATTGAAAACTCAAGAATTTAACCTTGTGGGAGCAGATTTTAGAGCATCTGAACGTAATTCTGAGATGTTGCAGAAGCCATTGAAAGCTGTTGATGGAATGGGAGTAAATCTACATATTTTTATCTCTTAGCTTTGATAATGATGGTTCAAAGTTGTTAATAATAGCAAATTGTAGCCAAATATAGAACTTTTACTTTTTCATAATTTTTTTTTTAACAAAAACCAAGTTAATATTGCGGAGTAATAAAAGGGGCTCAAGCCTCCCTTATCATCCATTAGCTTACCTATGCTATGTACCAACAACTTGCTCTCCCATTTGACCAGACATAAATGGCTATTCACGATGGGAATATATTTCCTCGTCGGTCACTGACCATTAAGTATTCTAAGCTTGATTAAAACCTTTAAGGTACAGATTAAACCAACTTTCCTTACCTGCTAAGACTTCACTTGTCAAAAGTTTATTTTGGGAAGCTTATGTTAGTGTTTTGTTTCTATTTGCGACATTCATTGCGTGCCTAGCTTGCTAAACAAATGAATGGAGACAATGCTTACCATCAACAATAGCTTAACCTGAATATACACGTTCCCAGGTTCAGGATATCATGGCATTCAAAACAAGTTTTTTGTTGTATCTTACAATTCCCCTATTCCCCCTTTTTCAGAGTTGTTTTAAAAAGAGAACCTTAACTTGTGATTTAATCAGAAAGCTGTGCGTCTGACGAAAGGATAGATTTAAACAAATTGTTCGTAAATCAAATCAAACCTTTTTAAGCACCGCAACTTACTACCCGTTTGGGTTATCCGCTTATTACGACAATGGTTTATGGCTTTGTGAGGTTGTAGTTAAGAGTAAGTGTCCCCGCATTTGCGTGGAGAGTGGAAAACCATTGATAGACCCTCAGTACACTCAACAGAAATTCGAACCACAATTTTAGTCATCGGCAGTCTAGTCTATGTTGAGAGTGAAGCCTAAGACTATGCGGCCACCGAAGCGGGTCCATAGAGTTTTTTTTATATGGAGTTTAGAGACTTGAAAAAACGATTTAGACCAATTTAATCGGTGATTGGAAAAAGGATAACATTCCATAAATATGATAAATTAAACCGAAATAGCTTACGAAAAACCTACAAAATGGCTATCCATTGAATGAGAAAAAAAAAAGTGCATATTTTGGTCTCCTATCATGCTTAAAATCGGCCTATAAGTTTCGTTTATTGGAAAAGGATAACATTCCAACCATTTTAATTATATTATTATTATTATCACTACGTCCTACTAACCGTTCGGGTTATACGCACTTACACTAATGTGTAATGGTAGGGTGATTGTGAGATGAAATGGAGGACCTACAGTTTAACGTGGAATCCGAACCACGGTGAAGGCCTGACATTCCCCACATTCATAAGTTGTGATTAATACACGTCTTGTCAGAGGTGAAGGAAGGGTTTGGCAATCAGATAAATCTGTGCCGGGACCGGGGATTGAACCCCGGACCCTCAACACAGAAATCTGACACCTTACCCATGGACCGCGAGTTCATCAATTTTAATTATTAATAACTAATAAACTAATGAGAATTTCCCTTTCATATTTTAGGATTGAATACTTATTGACGATGACAATTGCCTCATGGTACCCTTTTTCGATAAAACTTAACCAAATACTACATACCTATAAAAAGAATGGAATGGGCCAGTTTCAAGCGCGCCCGATACAAGAATAAAATATATGACTCATTTGTAACCACTATAATCACTTTCATGTATTCATATGTAAAGCAATGCGTGCAACCTGTAGTTACTTTATGATGAGTGTCAATAGTTATTAAATAATAATATACTTTCTAAACATCTCTTTGTACTTCCAAGACTAATGCTATCTAAGTACACGTGACTCCAGGAGTAGCTCATGACTTATTGTGGAAGGTGGTTTAAGCACACAAAATGTTTTTATATTCAAATCAAATGCTTCAATTTTGTGATAACTGGTAAAAGGGACCGTTTCACATCTAATGACTATGTGAAAAAACATACCCAGTAGATCTACTCAAGGTTAGATCAGATTTGTTCAATGAAAATTTGAACACACCTTGGCCATTTTCGGATTCAATAGTTATTAGTGTTAGTTTTAGTATGCACACATCCCCAAAAACCTTACGTGTGTTTATGTGTGTGTGTGAGTGTTTTTTTGAAAGGGTGGTGTGTGTGTGTGTTTTGGAAAGGGTGTGTGTGTGTGTGTGTTTTTGAAAGGGTGGTGTGTGTGTGTGTTTTTGAAAGGGTGGGTGTGTGTGTGTTTTTGAAAGGGTGGGTGTGTGTGTGTGTTTTTGAAAGGGTGGGTGTGTGTGTGTTTTTGAAAGGGTGGGTGTGTGTGTTTTTGAAAGTGTGTGTGTGTTTCTGAAAGTGTGTGTGTGTTTCTGAAAGTGTGTGTGTGTTTCTGAAAGTGTGTGTGTGTTTCTGAAAGTGTGTGTGTGTTTCTGAAAGTGTGTGTGTGTTTCTGAAAGTGTGTGTGTGTTTCTGAAAGTGTGTGTGTGTTTTTGAAAGTGTGTGTGTGTTTTTGAAAGTGTGTGTGTGTTTTTGAAAGTGTGTGTGTGTCTTTTATGGCAAGGGGGCAGGAGTAAAGACGACTTAAAAAGAACCCAACAAACATATTTCCGAAAATCTCGTAGCTATACTGTATAGCCCGACTTTCTTACGGGAAAGAGTCCTCTAAGACCTTTTTCCACCTTTCATAATAAACCCTGTAATTCCAGCTGGTTATACGCAAGAAAATCTGGCTATACAAGGACATTAATTACACGAAGCTTGTTTTGTTGGCGAGTTTTGTCAATTAGTGGATGTTGTCGAAATGTCCCCACAAGCCAACACGTATCTAGGAATAATAAAGAGAAACCTGTCTGACCTCTAGCTATTGATATTATCGTACAAGAGCAAAATGTTTAGATAAGAATTTAAATAGGAATTTATATGCAGTGAAAATGGGTAAACTTTAGGACACGTAAACGTAAAAACTTGTTCATTGTTTTAGTTTTTTTAAAACCATTTTATTTATAAACGTCAGGGTTTAGACTATTTTACACGAACATCTCGTGGGAAAGGCTCGAAACCAAGGCTATTTTGAGTAAAAAGATAATGTGTTCGTTTGGTTAGGCTGAGATTCAGATGTCAATAAACACGTTCTTTGAAAGCTTATGATAAAATTTAAAAAATATATCTATTAAACAACATCAATCCAGGAACACAAAGTAAATTAAACAACGAATTAATAAAACTTTAAAATTCGAACGTACAGGAAATAGATATATCTGGAACCACACAGTGACTTGTTTTAAAACAGTATAGCCAACCAAAAAGGGTCACAATTGAACTAACCTGAGTTTCATGTATGTGTTCGTGCGACAGCAAACAGGTCGAAATACTTAGATGAAGAACGCTGCAAGGTTCAAAGTAGACTAACTCACTTACATACCAATCATACACCCAGCACCCACCGCGGCTCTTCCCCCTACTTCTCCTTGAATCATCAACAAGAGGGGGAGGGGGAAGTGGCAGATACAGGGGGAGGGGAGGGTTACTCAATATTGGGGGAAGAGTTGAATGGTATTGTATCTATTCGTAATTGTCCCCCATTTTGACATTTCTCAAACAACCAATCAAAAGATCTTAAATTCTATTCCAAGATATATATATTATCTTCTCTAAGACATTTCTCATTATGAAAAGAAAAACTAGTGAAAATTGTAGCCGATGGAATTATATTTGCAAATGTCGGACGCTACTACGTCAAACGTCTGCTAGAGGGCAGCTGAAACCACAAACTGTTTATCGTGATATTTTAGTTCAACACGTGTCTGATAGAGGGCAGTGTTTAAAGACGTCCGTGAAGTTGGCCCCCCCACTTTTAAAAATTCAATTTTTTATTATTGCAATCGTTTGTTCTTCGTTTGTTCCGGATTGTTCTGCAAAAATTTTCGTTTGTTCCGTTTTGATAGGCCCACAAATGATATGTTTACATTGGAGGGGCCAACTTCACGGTAGCCCCCCCACTTGTAAAAATTCAAGTTTTTATGATCGCAATCGTTTGTTCTTCGTTTGTTCCGGATTGTTCCGCAAAAAGTTTCGTTTGTTCCGCATTCGTTCTTGCACAAATGGACGTAAACTTGTGGCGCTTTGTTTACTAGTGAGGGGCCAACTTCACGGTAGCCCCCCCACTTTTAAAAATTCAAGTTTTTATAATTGCAATCGTTTGTTCTTCGTTTGTTCTGGATTGTTCCGCAAAAATTTTCGTTTGTTCCGTTTTGATAGGCCCACAAATGATATGTTTACATTGGGGGGCCAACTTCACGGTAGCCCCCCCACTTGTAAAAATTCAAGTTTTTATGATCGCAATCGTTTGTTCTTCGTTTGTTCCGGATTGTTCCGCAAAAAGTTTCGTTTGTTCCGCACTCTTTCTTGCACAAATGGGACGTGAGCTTGTGGCGCTTTGTTTACTAGTGAGGGGCCAACTTCACGGTAGCCCCCCCACTTTTAAAAATGCAAGTTTTTATAATTGCATTCGTTTGTTCTTCGTTTGTTCCGGATTGTTCCGCAAAAATTTTCGTTTGTTCCGTTTTAATAGGCTCACAAATGATATGTTTACATTGGTGGGGACTACTTCACGGTAGCCCCTCCGACTTGTAAAAATTCAAGTTTTTATGATCGCAATCGTTTTTTCTTCGTTTGTTCCGGATTGTTCCGCAAAAATTTTAGTTTGTTCCGTTTTGATAGGCCCACAAATGATATGTTTACATTGGGGGCCAACTTCACGGTAGCCCCCTCACTTGTAAAAATTTAAGTTTTTATGATCGCAATCGTTTGTTCTTCGTCTGTTCCGGATTGATCCGCAAAAAGTTTCGATTGTTCCACATTCGTTCTTGCACAAATGAGACGTGAGCTTGTGAAGTGTTTTTTAGTTGTTAACTTCTTGTGGAGATATACACAAAATCTTCATTTGTACCTTGATTATCCTTCCCCAAACAATATTTGTATTATTCTCAAATTGTTTATTTAGCATAGGTCGTCTTCACAGTTGGAATCACGGTCTTAATTATTTTGACAGTGGTTTTGCTTTGACTCCTTAGTAATAATAATAATTTACGCACTTACGCTAATGTGTGATGGTAGGGTGATTGTGAGATGAAATGGAGGACCTACAGTTTAACGTGGGATCCGAACCACAGTGGAGGCCTGGAATCCCACACATTCACAAGCTGTGATTAATACACGTCTTGTCAGAGAGGAAGGAAGTGTTTGGTAATCAGATAAATCTGTGCTGGGATCGAGGATTGAACCCCGGACCCCCAGCACAGACGTCACCCATGACTCCCTAATTGAATCATTTTAGATTAATTAATAATTTTGTTTAAAAGTACTATTTGCTATAACGTCTTGAGGTGTTCTGATTTATTTAACTAAGGTGAAAGAAACAATAACAGTGCGTTTAAATTAAAGAGCATGTCACATAAAGTTAGTCTATTTAAAATTAACTTATTACAATGACGATAGCTACTCGTATAACTATAATTAAAGGGATTGTTCTGGGGTCTTTAAAGTACAAACCATGTTAAAATAAAGTATAAGCTCTTATTATATTCCAATTACATGAAAAAATTAATTAATAAGAAGAGCTCAAATTTTGGTGATAGGTCATATTTATTTTACTACATCTCACAGACAATGCTCATGTGTACATAAATTCTGTTCACGACCCCTTGGCTGTGTAAACGATTTTCTAGGTATATATATATTTAATTGTGTCGTTTTGTATTTTAGCTAATATTATATTCTAGGATTGCGTCCTTTATGAGTCAGTTTTAGGAATTTTTGAATAATTGCCAGGCACTTATGTTAAATTAGTACATTTTAAATGCTATTAATATTTTATGAATGCATAAATATTCAAATATTTTTTAGATAAAAACCGTTGTCGGAATTAAGAACAGTGTTGAAATTAACTCTTTATCTTCTTTGTTTGTCATATTTGTAAAATCCACATCACCAATGAGACGCTGCCGTTAAGCGGTGGAAAGATGCGTTATGATGGTATTTTTTTAAAGCAGATTTTTTTAAATTAATAGACTACTATAGTTAGCAAAATCCATGAGTTTAATTTTTCTTAAAGGACTTTCATTGCATAGCTATATTTGGTTTCCATTTGTAAAGCGTGTCTTTGATTTAGTCGTATGCATTCATTTCAATATTTTATTTAAATTCTTGGACTTTTTTTTTGCAGATTTGTAGTCATTTTTTAGAGGTTTAGGTATTTTACTTACTTTATTCTACTTGTTTGATCACTTTTTTGGTCATCTAAGTCTGAATACCCTTTATAAACATAGATTGATTTGAATAAATAATTAAATCATTTTAATTGACAAGGAGTTTCCTTCTTTGTAAGTGCTAGAAATGAAATAGATGACATTTCCTGCCAACCGCTTCTTTGTGGCCAAAGCTACTACTTACTAAATTATAACGGTATTAGTAGCAAACAAAAGGATGGTGTGGTGTCAACGCTTCACAAGAACATAGCTCCGAGCTCCTTGAGGAGCGGTGGAAAGAGGGTTGGGGGGGCGGGGGAAGATACCACTCGGGTATTTTGTCAGTGATTTTACAACTACCCAATTAGTTGAAGCTATATTATAAAGCTTGAAAATGGGAGGTGAGATTTATAAAATTACTTTTTTTTTACTTTAAGTTGTATGACATGCAACGTCTCATCAGTTTTGGTATTTCCGACTTGCTTGGCATCTTTATTGCTGTATTGTGCAGAGTGAGGGAATCACATAAAAGATTGTCAATTCTATAGACCTAGAGTCTAGACACAGAGGGTGGCACTTCCTTTACCTAAGGCCCTGTGCAACCGCACAAGTCACTCACACTAAAGGCCATTCGTCATCACTAGTGACACTGGTTTATTTAGAGTTTATAAGAAATCTAAGAAAGAACAAACTAAAATACGATGGACAATAATCTGAAAAAAACAAAAGAAAAATATAAAAATACAAATTCAATTTTTTTAAATTTAACTAGATGAGGTGGGAAAAGGGAGCTAGGCATAATGATAAATATATATTAATTTTAAAACCATTAATAGGAAATAAAAACATTTTTTCTAAAATAACTTTAAAACAAAATAAAGAAAAACATGTTTAGGAACATTAGAACAAACTAACAACAAACTTTAAACAAAAAAATTTCAAGTTTTGAAATAATAAAGGAGAGCTACTACTAACAAAAATATTTTAGGCTTCGAAAAAGGAATAAAGGAAAATTTTTAAGCAAAATCTAAAATGCACCAAGAACAAATTATTGATTGCAAAGTGTGTGTGTGTGTGTGTGTGTGTGTGTGTGTGTGTGTGTGTGTGTGGCAGGGAGGGAGGTTGGGGAAGGGGGGGAGTTGGCATAAGGATGCCAAACCACAACCCTAGTGTAAATAAGTCATTGCCACCACAGAGTGTGCGTATTTTTTAGGAGAACCATCCGGAAAAAACGAATAACAAATGGATGCAATCATAAAAACATGGATTTTTAAAAGTAGGGGGAAGGGGGGGCTAACTTTACGGACGTCCAATGTAAACATACAAATTATGGAGGTATAGAAAGGGGACAAAAGATTATTTTCAGAACAATCTGGAAAAAACGAAGAACAAACGATCGCAATCATATATATATTAACGTTTTTAGGAGGAGAAGGAGGAGGTAACTTTATGAACTTACAAAGTAAACATATCATTTGTCAGCGTATCAAAACAGAAATATAAATTTATTTTTGCGCAACAATCTGAAACAAACTAATAAAAACTTATTGTAATCATAAAAACTTAAATTTTTACAAGTGAGGGGCTACCGTGAAGTTAGCCCCCCCAATGTAAACATATCATTTGTGGGCCTATCAAAACGGAACAAACGAAAATTTTTGCGGAACAATCCGGAACAAACAAAGAACAAACGATTGCAATTATAAAAACTTGCATTTTTAAAAGTGGGGGGCTACCGTGAAGTTGGCCCCTCACTAGTAAACAAAGCGCCACAAGTTCACGTCCCATTTGTGCAAGAACGAATGTGGAACAAACGAAACTTTTTGCGGAACAATCCGGAACAAACGAAGAACAAACGATTGCGATCATGAAAACTTGAATTTTTACAAGTGGGGGGGCTACCGTGAAGTTAGCCCCCCCAATGTAAACATATCATTTGTGGGCCTATCAAAACGGAACAAACGAAAATTTTTGCGGAACAATCCGGAACAAACAAAGAACAAACGATTGCAATTATAAAAACTTGAATTTTTAAAAGTGGGGGGGCTACCGTGAAGTTAGCCCCTCACTAGTAAACAAAGCGCCACAAGTTCACGTCCCATTTGTGCAAGAACGAATGCGGAACAAACGAAACTTTTTGCGGAACAATCCGGAACAAACAAAGAACAAACGATTGCGATCATAAAAACTTGAATTTTTACAAGTGGGGGGGCTACCGTGAAGTTGGCCCCCCCAATGTAAACATATCATTTGTGGGCCTATCAAAACGGAACAAACGAAAATGTTTGCGGAACAATCCGGAACAAACGAAGAACAAACGATTGCAATAATAAAAAATTGAATTTTTAAAAGTGGGGGGGCCAACTTCACGGACGTTGTTTAAAGGCCAAACAAAAATGATCCGGTGGGATTATGGCGAGGATCGAAAATACGAGTCTAATTTTAGTTTGAATGAGAGGTAGAAAAGTTAATAAATATATTTTAACGTATTCATAAATTAGGTCACGATCCACAACGGTCACTTTTGGATAGATATTAGCCAATAGAATAGTTTGGTAAAATGTTATCAAATGTTTACAGGAAAATATTAGGCCGTTGACTTTTTATTAACCCTTAACCTAAAATAAAAGTTTTTTCAGCAGTTTTTGCAGTTTATAAAGAAAACGATTCTTTTAGCCAAAATAAATAAAATATTTCTCCAGCAGAAACAGTTTAATTTTCTTCGCCCGGTCATATCAACAGTTTGTGTAATATCTCTTAAGAGCATAACGACATTAAATAACAAATTTCAAAGGAACAGAAAAAGTAATTAAATCCTAGGACACCCTTGCCAGATTCAAAAACTTATTACCACCTTAAGAAAACCAAAGAAAATTAAACTCATATTTCTACTGGAGCAATATATGATCTATTTTTCCTAAAAATAATTTGATATAAAAACTGCGAAAAAACACCAAACTTTAAATCCCTGGGAGCAGGCAAAGTGATATACAACAAAGTGGTAGACACGAGAGGACAAAGTGGTAGACAGCCAACTGATAGACAAGTTCATGTATAGGAAGGTGTACAAAGCGATAGACAACAACAAAGCGGTCGGTCGATACGAGAGGACCAACTGCTCGACAAACTTTGATATCATCCAGTTAAGAGTGGACTAAGTGACATAATTAATTAAATACACGATTGTCCTTGTTTACACTCAATCCACCCCCCCTCTCCCTCCAACTATTCAGCCTAATCTCACACTTCTTGACATATTTTGTAGGGTTTGCTAAAGTAAAAATGTAGGTGAGAATAACTCCAACTAATAATGACCTTATAAAAGAATATCAAGAATTGAACAGTAGCAATTAATTCTGCAACTCTGGTTGTAACATCAAAGAACAGTGAGCACTGGTCACACGTATGAACTTATTTTTATACTAGTGGATTAGAGGTGAGGAGGGTAAATTTAGAGAAGATATAACCGCTTTTTCATGAAGAAAGATTTGAAAACCATTAAACATTCCTTATTGGCCTTTATTAAAACTTGAAATTTGACAACAGTTTTAAAATATTATGTAAAATTAGTAACCGGCAATAAGCGACAGTAAAAAGATTTTTATTGTTTTTCAAAGAGATAATTTTAATATCTAGCCTGAATATTTAGTGCTATATATTTAATTTTTAGCACCGCGTTATACCTAGTAGAGAGTTACTACCCGTTCGCGTTATACGCCTATATACTAACTACACTAATGTGTTTAGGGATGGGTAAGGTTGAATTTAGAGGAACTGCACCCGATTGTTCGTGGAGTGAGTGGAAAACCATTTATGGAAAACCATTTATGAAAATCCACCTTCAGTCTACCCGACTCCGATCGAACCCCAATGAATGGTCTTAACGTTTAAGGTGTCGGGTGGATAATGATGCGTTTCAAACAGTTTCAGAATATTTTTAGGAATGGGTGGTAAGCAGGAAGGACATATCGTTTAAGGTACAAGATCTAAGCCATAAGGTATCAAGGAGCGGATGGTAAGATGGATACATTGTTTAAGGTACAAGATCTAAGCTGCCAATGTTTAAGGACAGGCTGGTAAGCGGGGTGGGTGGTAAGAGGATGGATAGGATCAACACGGTCATGATCGAGCCAGACTACCTCTTGCTCAGGATGGATACAGGAGTCGTATGGCTTAAAAAGAGGTAAGAGTACAGGATGGGGACTGGAAGTTGTGCAGATCAAGGCTGGGGGTAGGAGACTGGGAGGAAGGGAGAGGAGCGATTGAGGGACATGGTAAGGGAAGGAGATTAAGGCTTGAATCTAGATTCAAGGGGGCTGCAAGGGGCAGAACGACAAATACAGGGACATAAGGTACTCTTGTGTAATTGAAAGTCTGTTAAGGTTAGGTTATGTTAGGTTAGAGGAGAAAGTCGATGTTGACCTTATGGGAAAAAGTGGTCCAGAACTATCATTTCAACCCCTACCACCATGTTTACCACTTTGTGAGTTTTGAAATGTCACTTGAGCCACTCTTAACTGTATTCATCTCGATGTTTGTCGAGCAGTTGGTCCTCTCGTGTCGACCGCTTGGTTGTCTATCACTTTGTCCTCTTATATGGGAGCTTGTCGATCACATGGTCCAGCTCGTGTCGATCACTTGGTCCATGTCGTTTCTGGGTGTCTAGCAGTTGGTCATTTTACAGATTTGTTCTCTCGTGTCGGCCATTGGACCCACCCAAACTTCCAAATAATTTTTTATAGCCTGTCGAGCAGTTTGTATGGTGCCGAAATCCCTACCGTCCCACCTTTCGCGTGGATAACCATATTTTTGGAGGGAGGGGGGGAAACACACCAAGCAACGATTCGAACCCCAGCCTTCAGGCTCAATAGTCAAGAACGCGAATTTGTGCCGAGTTTCCTTTTGATCAGTTATCAAACGAGGTGGCATGTGCCCTTAACATATTTTCCTCTGAAGAGCCTCCAACATGTCTTGCATCGGTCCTCTACTCGAGCAATGGGCTAGAGAGGCAAGGGGGGGGGGGGGGGGGATTGCAGGATACAAGAGAGGGGCAAGGGTCGTTCTATCAGTACTTTTACATCGAGCAAGGACAAGCGCTCTCTATCAGCGGAGCTGACAGACGAAGCGTAATTCAGATTATATGATGTATTCCTCCCTTGTGGCAATACGGAACGTAGTCGGTGACCTGGTGGTCTAGGGTAAGGTGTCGGACTTATATGCTGGCGGCCAGGGTTAAATCCTCGGTCCCGGCACAGATTTATCTGATTTCCAAACCCTTCCTTCACCTCTGACAAGATGTGTATTAATTACAACTTGTGAATGTGAGGAATGCCAGGCCTCCACCGTGGTTCGGATTCCACGTTAAACTGTAGGTCCTTCATTTCATCTCACTATCACCCTACCATTACACATTAGCGTAAGTGCGTATAACCCGAACGGGTAGTAAGACGCGGTGCTAATAATAATAATAATAATAATACGGCACGTAAATAAACGTATTTACGTGCTCCGAAAAACATTATTAGCACCGCGTCTTACTACCCGTTCGGTTATACGCACTTACACTAATGTGTAATGGTAGGGTGATTGCGAGATGAAATGGAGGACCTACAGTTTAACGTGGAATCCGAACCTCGGTCGAGGCCTGGCATTCCACACATTCACAAGTTGTGATTAATACACGTCTTGTCAGAGATGAAGGAACGGTTTGGTAATCAGATAAATCTGTGCCGGGACCGAGGATTGAACCCCGGCCGCCAGCATAGAAGTCCGACACCTTACCCCTAGACCACCAGGTCACCAGAAACAACGATTCTAAGAACATTAAAAAAAAAAGTTTTTTAGCACATCTTACTACCTGTTCAGGCTATTCGCATCTGCAATTTCTCTAATGCGGTCGGGATAAGGAAGGAAACATTTTAGAGGTAGTCTACCCGCATTTGCGTGAAATGAGAGCGGGAAACCAGTAAGGAAAGACTACTCTCAGGACAACCCGGCCAGGATTCAAACCCCGGTATACCCTTCATCAGCAGGTCAGTATAACACGAGAGTGACTCCTTAGACCATTCGGCCACTGAAGCAGGTCAGTTGTTTTTAGAGGAGGAATATATACAGTGGAGATTTTCGTAAAAAAATATGTAATCGTTAATGACTTATTCCCTCTACTTAAAAAAACAATCATAGATAACTTATTTCTAATGAAGGCAGAAAAAAGCACATAAATCTTATTTACTCATCCATGATAGAATTACTTAAGAGAAATCAAGTTAAGGAGGGAAATCTTGATATAGGTATCAAAAGTTGATAAGTCAACAGAAGTTAACAAAATTTGCGTCTTTGTTTCTAAAAATTGAAAGGCTATTGAAAACTGCGATGCTAGTACAGGAGAGTTGTCTTTTAGTTCGTTGAAAGAACTAAACCCTTCTCTAGATCAACAATGGATTAGGTAAGATTCAATACAGAGAAAATCCCTGAAGAGGCTCTAAATATGTATGTGCCAGAAAAAAAACATCCACGAAAACTAAAGTTTACATAAACTATTTCTCTTCCATCATCTCAAAGCACTGGCTAGATATAAAGTTTGGTGTTATTCCCCCCCCCCCCCCACACTGTTTTCAGCCTGTGGCCTAGGTCAGTTTTTTTAGCCAAACTATATATTTTCCACTACCGGCTTGCTAGGTCTGCCGTAGCTTCATATGCCTTATAATATAACTTTTCACCAGGACAGGCACAACATCCAGTCAACGACAGTTGATTTATCACTGGCAAAGGATAAAAGCACATCTCACTATAGTTAAATATTTCGGTCATGCCGGGAATCGAACCCGGGACCCCTAACTTAAAAGACACACGCACTACCGAATGAGCTAAAAATTGTATTAATATTTGTAAAACAAATTAATTTTTATACAGAGATAATTCATTGTTGATCAACATACTCAACGACACTTATATAATCTAGCTTTAAGAGAGATGATTTTATAGAAGGGTGTAAGGTAACAATATATTTATTTGTATCTTGGTCCCCATCAGTCATTCCCCCCCCCCCCCCCCCCTCTTTATGAATCCTCCACTGAAAATATCAAGCATTTATAGTTTGTTGCCATTTAAAGCGAGTAACTAGAGCATATATATGCCAGTGTTTAGCCATGGTACCACACTACAATCACCGACCGACGTCTGCCGCGCCAAGATGGCATCACTGTACAGTAAACTGCTGGCTTCATTCCTATCACGCCGGTAAACAAATACCACCACACAATATAATGTTGTGACTCCACAATACAGCATTCGCGAATGTCCGACTCGGCAGACTGGGGGTCTGGGAAGTTGCGCGTAATACAGAACTGGTGAATCGCGAATACAGCAGACTGGGGGTCTGGGAAGTTGCGCGTAAATACAGCAAGGTCTGGGATGGTTCGCGACTGGGCTCATTGAATCAAAGAATACAGGAATGGTGCGACATAGCTTAATATTTTTCACATTGAGACTATGTGATCTAATATAGGAGCCATACATGTAACACTTAAAAGGAGGTGAGGGTACTGACGTAGCGTTACGCTCTATCACATGGTGGGGGGGGGGGGGGGGGGAGAAATCGTTAGACTAGCGTAACGAAACGAATTTTTAGTTTTTAAAAAACCCATAAAAATGTCATGTATTTACTTTAGCGTTTTCACAATTTTAAAATTCTGTTTTTTGTAAATACAAATAAAAAAACAGACTATAAATTGCATCCTTTTAACACTTTTTTTTTAACTTATAAGATCAAACGTGAAAAAACTGGTTTGATAAAAACAAATCCCATTCGAAAATGACATGAGGAAAAAGTGTTTTTATATTTCAAACTAGAAGCGTCACGTAACTCGAGGGGGGAGGAGGGGTTTTCAAAGTGTTACGGAGCGTGATTTGGGGGAAGGCGGGTCAACAAGGCCTAAAATTTCGTTACGTAATACATGTATGGCTCCATAGCAATATTTTGTTTATTTTGACCGAAAATAAAAGTTTTTATATAAAAACTGCAAAAATACTGGTCTTTTCTCGCGTCCCCTGCACTCCGCCTTAAGTGCAAAACACATAGGCAACCACTCGAGCACTGGAAGGCGCTTGCAGAACACGGGATAAGCTGCGCGGACCACACTGGTGGTCGAGCGGACAAAGACGTGGGCCAGGTCCAGCCCGGTCTTAGAATCCATGTCTTGTGTACCGAGAGCTGCTCTCCAACAGATTCCCTTTTCCCTTTCACTCAAAGACAGGTACATTTACTCTAAACTCAACCTATCTCATCCTCGACAGAATAGCATAATTAATATACATGCGGCAGAGGTCCCAGGGTTCGATCCCTGTGTCGCAGTGGGTCTGGCCCTGGGTCAACCCAGTCTGGCGAGCACAAATGAGAAGCTACTTGAATAAAGAAGTAGCGGCCCCGTCTAGAAAATTGAGATTAACGGCCGGAGGGTTCGTTGTGCTGACCATATGACACCCTCTACCTGTAAAAGAAAGTACTACCATTGCTAACGTCGGTGGCCGTCCGGTCGGTGTAACTCTACCACGGACTAACCATTTAGAAGTAAGACGCGGTGAAAAACAAATAAGTCAAGTTCACACGCGCGGGGAAAATTCATCATTAAGTTCCCGAACAAAAAAACGCGAGACGATTTACCCGGCCACGTGACATTCCCAGTGGTACCAACACCGGCGAGATTAATTAGTTTATTGCAAGAGAGAAATGTAGGAGCGATACGCAAGTCAAGACGTTTCCCAATTGTTCTAGAATGATCCGGTTTGTGGTAAGAAACGAATATTCCGTGGACTTACAGCCGAAATTAACAAACGCGACGGGAAACGAAACCAGGACTTGGGAACAGCCCGCCTCCCTTGCCTCACGACACGACTTTATTTACCCTTTTATTGTTTATTTATTTTAAAAGGGGGATATACGCAAAAAACTACGCATTCTCACTATTATATCTTACACCTCCCTTTTGACCAATTAATAGAGATTATCAGATCAAATACAACGTAATAATAAAGAAAAATTATTTAATTTACATTATATTTCGCAGTAAATATCTACATGGCGCAACGTATTTTATCAACCACCCAGGAAAAATCTTCTAGGACAAGGAGGAAAGACGAGGGATGAATGCATCGCTTTACTAATTCAGACAAATCTGGATGTGGAACAGAGAGGCATCGTGAAGTGCGACGGTCAGACCTGCGTTTACCAAGATATATTTTTTTTAAATTACTCACCGAATCTGAGGCGGGACCACAATTATTCAGAGTTTGTCACTAAGATTAAATTACATTTTAACCCTTCCGGTGCCCTTGAGAAATAAGGGCCACCGTGGAATGGACGACCACCAGCCCAGGAATGTTTGTGGTAAATGAGACCACGCGCGCTTTACTGCGGCGACCACTGGAATTACAAGAGGCGCGCAGGCGACCAGTTGACCAATGACTGACCGTGCCGGTCGCTTGCTTTGGTCGTGAAGCAAGTCGCCTGTGACTCGATCTTATCGCCCAGTGCGCGGGGGCCCTAAAATAGCAGCGCGTGTGATCGGCTCGCATATTCGCCCTCTTCATTACAGCAATAACAGCAAAGCATAACACTGAATGAACACTTCATTATATTTAATACGTGATTCCAGCTATAACCTGACAAAAAAGATCACATCAATCTAATATCGAAACTCATGAAATAGTAAACAAGAACAATGCAACGTGAATAATATTAGACGCTAATGAGTTAAAGATGAAGATGGTTTAATATGATGGTCTCGCCACGAGGGGTTAAGAGGGGCTAAGTTAGGTACCATGGTACAAAACCCACGCCCAAGATCTGAAGAGCGTTGGGTAGTGAATAAAGTTCCATTTAAATTTAAGTGCATCATTGGCTTAACAGTGTTCAATTACTTTTCATTTAAGTAGATTTTAGTTTTACAAAAGTAAAATAAGTTTTTTTAATAGTACAAATTTAGTAATGGTGGAATAACTGGGTCGTAGAAGATGCTTTCTCCCCTTGGAACATCATTTGTCACCCCCAAACCCCTTAAATAAGGTTTCACCGTCGTTAAATCTGAGTACAACAAAGATAAGGGGGCCCAAGCTTTGCCCTGGTATCGGGCCCGGTTTGAGCACCTGGCGGGCCTGATTGAATTTTGAAAGAAATGCTAATGCATTTTGTATTTAGGGATAGTGGTAAAAAAACCATCCTCGGTACAGCTGATACGGTATTCAACCCTTTTATCCCCATCAGTAGCTCAGCTTTACTGCGAGAGTGACTCCCTAAACCAGGGGTATCCCTCGTGTTTGACGACTACTAAAAATTATATTTATGATAGCCGCAAAAAATGTAAATTTTATTAAAGTTTCTTCTCACTAGCAGTCAATCGGTCAAAAGTTCAAGACGTGCTAGTGATATTTAAATTGTATTATGCGAGGTATTTAACATGAATTTTCTGCACTCATTTCTGCACACGACTCAAGAGCTGCCATATCTTGAACTCCATCCAGCCCCCAAACCGTTAATCCGCCACTGTTTATAAGCGTACCCACATTTCAACAACAATACATTTTTCGGCCATGCCGAGAATAGACCCCGGGACCCTTAGTTCAGTAAGCAATTAAATATATTTAAACTATTTTATTGCTGAGCACTGCTGAGAAGTTAGGTATATCCTGCTTTTGTTACCAAGCACGTTCTAGAAAGTCTTTTTTCGTTACAGAACCCAACATATGGCAGTATTTTGATAAGATGAAAAGCCTCTAAGAACGGTGGTAGGAAGTCCGTTCCGGGAGGCCTTTAATCCTACTTAAATACTGTTATACAGCTAGATTCTGGTACGAAATAAGACCTTCTAGAACGTGCTTCCAACCAAAATCAAGATATAGTTCGACATGGGAAATTTTAAACAATGAACTTCCTTTCTAGTCTTACAGGCCTGCCTCGTTTCTGTGAAGAGCCGCTGAACTAGTTCCGACAATACGAACGATTCGTTCGAGAACTACAGTTATCTTGGTCTAGGAGTACCAGTATACTATTTGGTACGCATACCTATCTCCACGTCTCTTAGCGCGGCAATGGCCAGAGCTGGACACTGGGCAGCTGGCCGGTGGTAAGTGGAGCACCATCTCACCATTTTATTATCTTTCTGAGAACCTCTTCCAATCTGTGACCATCGACGTAACAGCTCACCACTTCTTATTTCCGCGTTTCTTCAAGGTATACAATGGTTTGGGTTACACGATTACCGAAAAGTTAATAAAAATAAAAATTAAAGTTTTTTTTGTAAAAAATATGAAATTTTTTTTTAAAGGCATGATACAGATAAATAAAATACAACAGTACAAAGGTGAAAAAATTAACCCTCCAACCAACACACCCAATAAAGCTTTAAAAAAAAAAAAAAAGTTCTGTTGGAAAGCATCGGGTTAGAAAATAACTCTTTCTCGGTGTTAGAGCCGGTCCCAAACATTGACCCGATCCGATATTACTTCAAAACTGAGGGGAAATCGGGATCTGGGAGAGGGGGAATGTTTAAATGGGGTATTTGCATTAAAATTGGTTTCCCACATAACTTTTTTGTCGTAGTTTTTAGCTGTCTTATGCGAAAACAAAGGTTAGAGAATATGTACATAGCTTAGAATAATGATATGGGAAGGTTAGACTGATAATACTTTATATTATGTTGACAGATCTGAAACTTTTAACTAGTTTCTAACGTTTTAAAAATGTTTAAAAAAATTAACGGTATCCAAGTCAGAAAGGGCCTGGTCGCCCTCTGGTTTCAAGTCAACATCTTTAACATTCGAATCAAATGAAACCAGGGGCAACAGAACCGGTGGTTAGAGGGCATTACCCCCCTCCCCCCCCGAGTAGAATTTGCCACCTCTATAAACTTATCTAAAATCTTCTGATATCATAGAATATTAGGCTGAAATACGACTTTCAATCAAACTCCAAATACTTCAGATATATTAAATTTTATTTTTATTTTACGGAGAAGACCAATTCAAATAGCTTTTAGGGACATTAGCTTTCAGAAAAAAAAAATCAACTGAGGAGTACCTTAGATAGCTTCTAGTTCTAGATGCATGTTTAAGAATTTCCACTCTAGGACTGTTCCAAATAGTATCTGACCCGTAAGTATCCAATTTTCAAAAAATTGCTGAAGGACGACCACTCCAAATAACTTCTAGAATCATCCAAATTTCAAAAGACTTCTCCAAATATCTTTTAGGGACATTCAGTTTACAAACATTTGGAAGGCTAGTCCCTTAAAACTTTTTTCTCTTACTTTTCCTACACAAATAATGTTCCTCCGCCAGATAATGAAACAAAAGCTAAGAAAAGACAAAATGATTTGCGCTGGTATTTAAACTTACTATCGCGAAATGTAGCCCAAAAACAAAAATGATACGGAGTTTATATTTATAATTATTTTTATAACAAAAATGGTGAAATTTAATCCACAAATGTTTTCTACTAGCTTTAAACGCTAGTTTTTAATTTGCACTCTAACACTAGTGTAAACAAATAGCTATAATATACGTGTAATAAATTAGTTACATTGAACAATTTCTTTTTACCTGTTTTCTTGTAAGAACAAGTTTATTTTCGAATGAAACATCTTACTACCCTCGTCGGTGTGCACGAGGTATAAATGACAAGCTCATTGCCGGTTTTAGGAAGGTCGGCTTTCGAAATCTAACTGGGTGTATTTAAGGGGCTTTTCATTAATTATTTTATCACCCTTCCGGGCTATAAGGCATATTCATACTAGTGGGTATGCATAAAGGTGAAAATTTGAGGACGTGCACCTGCATTTGCGTGAAAGGTGGACTACTATTTAGGGGAAAATAAAACCTCTGCACACCCAGATAGGGGTTAAACAGTGAAGACCTTCCTATCCCCGGTAAACCAGACGTCTTTGTCCGCGAGCCCACCGATTCAGGCAGGAGCGGTTTATACGCTTAGGTAATAATTAGTCTAATAGATTAGGAATTGGGAAGGTTGAATATCGAAGACGTAAACCCGCATTTGCGTGGAGGGAGAGTGGAAAACCATTTAGGAAAAACACCCCCAGTTCACCAGAGCGAGATTCGAACTTCAATCTCCCCGTCCTCGGCAGTCTAGCTCAACACGAAACTAGCGTGTCAGCTAAATACGCAGAGGCGGGTACACAATTTTAGTAGAAAAAACCTTTACCTCAATGTTAGAAAAGTTACTATCTCCAATTTCATTAATTCATACGTCAAGTCATGTGATTTGCAGTTGGCACTTTTTAAAGATATTATCAATATCTATAAAATAAGTAAAATATTATCGATGTGGATCGCAAAATAAATTTGTATTTTCTAAAATTAAATTTTCTTCCTAACGAAATTCTACTGTAGATTTCCAACTAGAACGTTGAGAATTACAAGGATTTTCCCATCTTGTGTGTTACCTGCTTCTATCTCTAGGACTTGGCGCGGTTTTGCACAGTCGGCAAAACGTTAATTCAAGGTCGCAGGGAAATCCAGAACATCAATTAATACAAAAGTAATCCTGTATTATGATTATGATTACTCGACCCTTATTACAGCGAATGGGGTATTCCCGGCCATTACGAGAAACTGCACAGGCCTATGCACGAGGCCCGCAAACACAGGAAGGGAACTCGTAGTGGAAGGTTTACAAGTCTGTGAAAGTCTGAAGAAAGGGAACTCAATTTAAGTTCAGTATTTCCATAGTTTTTAAAACAAACTGCCCCTTTTTAACCAAATTAAATAAAACCATTAAACGCTTGCGAAACTTTCGTACATTCAACCTCCCCCTAATTCCCCAAAAAAGATTTGGTCTTGTTGGGTTGTTGAAATTAAATCCCAAGCGAAGTATACACAAAATAGCAAAGAGTTTATTTTCGATAAATGATCAAAAGAAAAATCTAACAATTTTTTTGTAACTTAAATTTTAAACAATATGTTTTGACATAAACTGAGTATGACATGTCGGAAGTCGGTAAAAAAAAATCCCATCCACTGATACCTTATTCATCGATTGTAGGCTTTGTATTAGTTGAGAAAAAGGGATGTTGACAACAGAAATAATATATAAACTCCATTCACGGTAGGAATTACTCTCTGAAAGGTCTTTTTTCCTACCAATATCCTACTATATAATAGATTTATGGTAGGGAAAAAGGCCTTTCAGAAGTCAATTCCTGCCGTGAACAGACATTAGGATATTTCTCTAATAGAAACATTGAGTTATTTTATTAAAATAATAATTTCTTGAATATTGTTATTTTATTAAAATAATAATTTCTTGAATATTTGTCATGGAATTTTAGCATAGGTCTAACTTTTTAAATTAATTTAAATACGACAAAGAGACCTTTTAACTGTTCTTTAAAGTGCACTATAGAGGTCACTTATTGTCTAACAGATGGCAGCACTATCTCAACTTAGGTTAAAATTGTACTTTCCTCCTTTCCCCCCTTTAAACATCATTTTTAACCCAGGGTGAATGGGGCAGTTGCATTTTTTCAAAAATCATTTAATCATCTAAATAATAATAAAAATATATACTTTAATACATAATATTACTGAAGCAATATTATCAAATATTTGAAAAATATAGTCTTATTTTATTTAAAAAATCTCCATTTATGTTAAACTGTTACAAAAACAATTAGCTTATCGGAAAAAGATTCATAGCAAAATTTTGTAAGGCATTTTATATTTTAATGTAGGGCCGTATTACAAAATTACTGATTACTTCTACATTATTAATGTTATTTTATTGCAAATTTTCATTCACTCACACTATGAATCAACCGTTTAGTTTTACTTATTTTGGTTTACAAAATATTTTGCTTCATTAAATTCGTATTTTTTTTACATATAAGAGCGAACGCACGTTAATAAATAAACGTAATAAAACCTGCAAGAGCTATGCAATGTAAACATACGGACACAATGAGCCAAACGTATGACCTCACGACTAGCGCCGTTGTGTACTCACAACATTCCTGTATGGCGCCAGTTAAAACTACTGTATCAAAAAAATTAACAGGTTTTGAAAATTATTGATTACATCATTACTACGCAGCAGAAACTAAATGAATGCTTGGAGGGGAATCGAACTAATTACCTTTACTTTTTAAAACAATTAAAAAAAAAGAAGCTGTTGCGAAAATTCAACAGCGCCAGTCACAGAAGGTAACAATTGCTTAAGGAGTTAAGAGTCCCGTTAAGGTGGTTTCCCACTCTTTCCAAGCAAATGCGGGTCGATTACCTCTAAAATGCTTCCTTCCTCATCCCTGCCTTATTAGAATAGCTATCATATGTTCGTACAACCTGGCCAGGTAGTAAAACGTGCTGATTAAATGACAGAAAACAAGATGAGATTGTATCTTGCCAACATTCGCATATAAACCGTAACAAAAGCAAACACTCTGGGATGTTCACCGGAGCACGTTCTATGCCCACCGCCCCGAGGCTGTGTCGCACGTGTCAACCACGTGACTAGGTCAGTCCCAAGGTGGACCGCTCCGGAGTACGTACCAAGACATCGCTTTGGATGAATGGCTTGTTATGGACAGGCTACATTGGTTATAAGAGGATTCGTAGCGTTAGGATACAATTTAACATTTGGTAGCATATGTTTTAGGCAGTGGCGCACCAAGAAATTAACTTTGGGGGTGGGGGGGGGGGACAAACAATCAAGGTTTTGCCAATATTAAGTTTCAGAAGAGGGGCGGAGGGCTGGATAGTGTGGTAAGCCAATTGGTTTTTTTTAAAGGCTTATTTTCAAAACCCATCCGAGAACCCACTAGAATAAATAGCAAAATATTTGGATGCCTCTAGAAGCTATTTGGAGGGATCTTCACTTGAAAATCTTTAAAATAAGTTTCTTATTACATTATTTCAACACATCTTTAAGTGCTGGGGTTCATAATTAAACTTAATAATTTTAATAAAAACTTAAAATACACTGACTCTTGGAGGGGGGGGGGGCAACTAGCTGCCTCATTCATCCCTTCACTTGGTGCACCCTAAGTTTTTAAATAATGCTGAAAAATACTGGTGTTTAGAAAATACATATAACGGTGGGAGTTTTAGGGTCCACGAGAAAAGCGTATTTTTTAAAGTTTCTATAGAAAAACTATTTTGGCAAAAATAAATCATATTTTCCAGTAGAAACCTAAAGTTTAATCTTCTTCACGTGGCGCAATCAAGAGCTGTTGAATATCTGTCATGAGCAGAGCAGTATTAGACGAGAAACTTTAAATGAGGTCAAGAGTTTTTATCAAATTCCAGGACACCTTTGACAGATAATCAACAACGGTTGATATTACCTTGTGAAGAAAGTTAAAAAAGTTTTGCTATAAAAACTACAAAATTACTGCCCTTAACTCGCGTTTCCTACAACCCCTCCTTAAATTGTAATAATAATAATAATATTTAGCACCGCGTCTTACTACCCGTTCGTGTTATACGCTTTAAGTACTAATTACACTAATGGATTAGGAATTGGGAAGGGTGAATTAGAGGAAGTGAACCCGCATTTGCGTGAAGGGAGAGTGGAAAACCATTTAGGAAAAGCCTCCCCCAGTTCATCCGACCGAGATTCGAACCTCGATCTCCCTGTCCTTAGCAGTCGAGCTCAACACGACTAACGCGTTAGCCAACTACGCCACCGAGGCGGTCCCTCCTTAAATGTCACTTACAGGATCACAATGAGGAATCTAGACATTACAGTTTGTCCGAGTGTGACGTATTTAGGAAGTGTCAAAGTTTGTTGTGGCGAGCAGGTCATAGTTGGAACTAGCTCCAGCTACAACCCATCTTTTCAATACATCTCCATGAACGGAGCATTTCGCGAGGAATGTTACACTTCGGTGGTCACGCATTGGATTGCCCTAGACAGAGCGGGGATCGAATCCCAATCGGATGTACTGAGGGGTAGTTTAATCAAAATATGTTCTCACTCTCCCACCACTCAAATGTGGATCCACTTCCTCTAAATATAACTACTTTCCTCCTCCCTTGTAGTCCGAATGAGTGCTAAGACGCGGTAAAAAAAAAACATTTTGTGACAAGTGTATTCTCATACTTTTTATCTGGCCCATTCGTGTTCCGTCGATATCGCGTGAAACCGCTGATAAAAGAAGCCGCGTGTTTTATTCAAAGTTGAATGAAAAAATGAATTTCATATCCATGTTTGATGAAACAATCGTAAAGCTATATTATTATTATTAGCACCGCGTCTTACAACCCATTCGGGTTATACGCACTTACGCTAATGTGTAATGGTAGGGTGATTGTGAGATGAAATGGAGGACCTACAGTTTAACGTGGGATCCGAACCACGATGGCGGCCTGGCATTACACACATTCACAAGATATCTTGTCAGAGGTGTAGGAAGGGTTTGGTAATCAGATAAATCTGTGCCGGGACCGAGGATCGAACCCCGGCCGCCAGTACAGAAGTCTTGACACCTTACCCCTAGACCACCAGGTCACTACCGTAAAGTTATAGGTATTACCTGTAATTACTAATGATAGTGGTTTACACGTGAAGAAAAGTCTGTGACAGCGGTAAATAGTGTGTTACACCGGATTCACAGCTACGTTCACATAATCAGGTTTGTAAAGAAAGGACGTCCCTTTTGTTGGATTACCTGGAAGATCAGGCCAAAGTATATACTTCCTCGCCCTTACAACTGAAGGGCAGTACAGATAATTATTTAATGAAGGGGGATGATATTGGATGGAAATAAGGGGGGTGGGGGTGTTGTGCGACTGTTATAAAGTTAATAAACCTTATATAAGAAACAAAAAAGTAATTAATCATTTCTGAGGGTGCGTGGGTAGAAACCCCAAAACTCGCCCGAATAATCACTTTATAGATTAGGTTCTGTACGAATGATCCACGATCTTGTACACCCAGTACGGAACGGGGCTGTTCTCTGTTAGTCCCCCCCCCCCCAGATAGAACGATAGCCGACCTGAAAGTCGAGCAGAGGTCAGAGGTCAAACGGCCCTAGTTAAAGACTCTGAAGCACTTTCTCTAACTTCACTAGTCAGAAAAAATAGTCTTTACACATTCTGTTCAAACAAAACCTCCATTTGTATTATCCGACGAAGCGTATCACACGAACGGGTAGTAAGACGCAGCGCTGAAAATAATAACTGTACATTTCAGAGGATCATAAACTGCCGGGGAAATAAGGGCTCGCTCGCATCTTGAGGAGGTTGAAAAATAAATAATAATAATACTTAGCACTGCGTCTTACTACCCGTTCGGGCTATACGCTTAAAGACTAATTACACTGTTTTAGGGATTATGAAGGTTAAATTTAAAGTAAGTGTACCCGCATTTGCGTAGAGTAAGAGTGGAAAACCACCCTGGGTACACGACCCATTTTCGAACCTCCCCCGTCATCGGCAGCCTAGTCAACTGCGAGAGTCGCGCCACCGAAGCGGATATCCGAGCCAAGAATGATCGACACTGGTACTAGACTACACGATGATGCACGATGTGTTATCAGTTAGAGCCGAGGGGGGAGGTACCGAGCAGTGATTTGCCTCCCTCTGAGCGCTATCAGCTTACAACAGCTGTCAAGTAGGGAGGAAGAGAAGAGGTGCTATCTTCATACCAATAAACATGCCCATCTCGTTCCATAAAGTTGATAAAGTACAACTTGAAAAATATGTATACAACTTGTTTTATAGTACCGCGTCTTACTAAGTACTAAATACACTAATTGGTTGAGGATTAGGAAAGGTTAATTTAGGGGAAATGCATACACAGTTGCGTCTAGGTAAAGTGGAAAACCACCCACACTGTACTTGACCGGGATCGAACCCCTATCTTGGGCAGTCTAGTCCAACACGAGATTAACGCGTTAAACCACGCGGCCATGGAAGCGGTTAGTAGCAACAAAGATGGCCACGCGGTTTGAGGCTTCAAGCTCGTAATAAGACAATCGCCGGTGACTAAGGTCAGGGTTCAAATACCAGCCGAGTAAAACACGAGATTTATCACTTTACTTTTCCCAGTCTTTCTCAGCGTTAATACGGGTGCACTTTATATAAGAAACCCTTCCCATCACTTCTTATCCAAACCATTGTGGTGGGAATATAGGGAAACGGGCAGTGTTTATGTAGTTTTAATGGAAAAAATAATTTGTTTTTGCCAAAAGAAATATATTTTTCCAATAAAACTATTTAGTTTGAATTTCTTCACATGGTGATATAAATAAAAAATTGTTGAATATCTATCATGAGAAACTTTATAAATGAAGATGATAAATTGTCAAATTCCAGGACACCCCTTGACAGATATTCAAGAAAAGATCTAAAAAAGTGTTTCTACCAAAGATTTTTTAAATTTATTTTAACAAAAAAAAGTTTTGCTCTAAAGACATCAAAAAACACTTCTCGTATCCCCTATATCCTATTTATTTGCCGCCCTTAGTGGCACTATAGAGAGGATAAAAATGTCAAACTACGTCAATTTATTTTTCATACCCGCGTCTTACTACCTGCTCAAGTTACATGCATAGCCCTACATGATAATTACTCTAATGGGGTATGCATGAGGGAGTATTTATTAACGAGAATCTACCCGCATTTGCGTGGAACCAGAGTGGGGAAACCATTTAGTAAAAACCACCCCCGGGGATTAATAAATCTGATCCACCAGCAGTCAGCTTGCCCTAATTCAAACAAATTGTAACTCTCCATTAGTGTTATTGAGACAGATTTATCTCGCCGCGGTTCAACTCCGTGGGCAGTAACAGCGTTGGGGCAGAGTTAAAACAAGTTATAGTACGATTATGGCAGTAACAAACTTTTAGTAAATAACATTATATATATATAGGTTTTGCGGCCAAAAAAAGATAACATGTTACTAAATGATTGTTATTTTATAGGTATTGATAAAATCTAAAGTGACCGCTGTAGATCTCATGACTTGACATATAAATATATTAAAATTATTTTAGTGTATCTGATCACTTGTTAAAAAAGTATTTCCATCTAGTTCCGACTGTGGATTTGAAATGAGCTCCAGACGGATAAATACAACATGTTTACACTTCAGAATAATAATGTTACCCTCCAAGTATTCCATATTCAGTTGGGGATCCCCTTCTGTTCTAGAATGGCCTAAGGCAGGGATGTACACACTTATAGAAGGGTCAAATGGGAAAGAGGGGGAGAATTGGCTGGCTTAAGGACTTTTATTAAGTTTTCTTTAAAAAAAAAAATATATATATATAAACACATAATAGATGACATGAAAATGTATGCGAATTTTATATCCCTTAGTGGCTTGCTATATTTTTAAGTTCGTTGATGAGATTCATACGTTGGTGTGTGAAATGAGGAACTAAGGAGGGGATTCTCAAAAGAGAAGACAGATGTTCATCAGCAAGTCAGTTTCTAATCTAAGATCACTTTCCCTAAGTCTCGTGGCTTTTAAACACTCGTTCCGTGAATATGAGGATGCAAAGAGTCATTTATTTTGTACATGATCTACCAATTTTGGAAATGTTGAGGGTCAGGGTGGGATCATTACGCATCAATGTCCTACGGGCCCTAGTTCGTCCATCTCTGATTAAAAGAGTCACTCTCAATGGATTGGGCTGCCGATGACTGGGAAGTCAGGGTTCGAATCCCGGTCGGGTCTACCGAGAGTCTTTCCCTTACCACATACCGAAATAAGATTCTCAAACGTTCACTGGTTGAGTTTCTGCAAAGGAACTTGACCCGTCGACTAGTTATGTTCTATGGAACACTTATTACAAGCACCGGGTGTTTGTGAAATATTGCGGCATTCTACCATAAGACGACTGCAGGCTTGCGTTTAGGACAAAGTCAAATGGGACACATCTATATGATATTTTTAAAATTTCTTGTACACCGCTGAAGTGCCCCCCCCCCCCCCCAAAGTTGCGCTACAACCTGTGGAGTATTATTATAAGCACCGAGTCTTACTACCCGTTAGGGTTATTCGCACTTACGCTAATGTGTAATGGAAGGGTGATTGTGAGATGAAATGGAGGACCTACAGTTTAACGTGGAATCCGAACCACGGTGGAGGCCTGGCATTCCCTGTGGAGTAGATTCATCAGAGGTCAGCCAATCCCCCCCCATCCGACTAACTACTCGTTATTCATACACCTGGAGATTTTCTTAGCACCGCGTCTTACTATCCTTTAGAGTTATACGCTTATGAAATAATTACGCTAGTGTTTTTTGAGATTAGGAAGGTTATATTTAAGGAAGTGTACCCGCATTTGCGTAGGAGTGGAAAATAATTTGAGGAAAAACTATCCGACCGAGATTCGAACCTCGATCTCCCCATCATCGACAGTGATCTAGTCTAATGTGAGAGTAGCGTGTTAAGACCACGCGGCCACCGAAAGAAATCACCGGGCGATTTGTAGACTCCCGGGACTGGACAATAAATAAGGCACTCAAATAAAAAAAACTTATACGGATGCCAATAAAAAAATTGGTAAAATACATTCTGATATATATGTATTTTTTAAAAATAGTCAGTTCACGAAGACGATTAGAAATTAATAAGAAATGAGCAAACATTGACAAAACTTTTACTTTTTCCATTTTGTAACTGGAACTGTCAAATTTGACAGCTTAAGGACACACCTCTTGGTGAAAGAATACATTTAAGGAGATTTATAAAAGTGGATCCACTTTATATCCATATAACCCACAGCTATCTCCTTGCTTCGCCCATCTCTCACGAAACCGCCCGCTTCGCCCATCTCTTACGCACAGAATGTTCATTTAATGAGCTAAGTAAGAGCTGGGTGCTGCAAACACTTGGTCATGCTTTGTTTCTGTTAAAAACTTTCGGAACAGTCAGATGATCCCTAGTGGACCGCACCCAAATCTAGCACGATTAATTCAATCGGATTACAGGTGGGCACGCGGGCTAGGGCGTCAATCATTCCTGGTCTGTCAGTGGCAGATTGGCCGGTGTTCAAATCCCTGACGGGTCTCCAAGGGTTTATTTTAATGGTTTTACCCACCATCCATACACAAATTCTGGTAAATTTGCTCAAAACTCTACCTTACTCACCCCCGCCCTATTAGTGTGGCCTAAAGATGCAGAACCCGACACACGCACGCTCACACACGACTAGTGTGTTCAATTCCAAACGAAATGGAATGCCACGAGTATCGGACTCGATTCCAGCAGAGGGTAAAATGCAGCAATTGAAAATCTACTGGAATCCCTTTTTATTAAGTTAATAAATTATGGTTCGTACATGTAAATATTGTTAATTAAATTTATAAATAGTAATAGTGCAATCCGGGGATCAAACCTGCTCCTTCCCGTTGAGTTATGAGACGGGCAACCTCTACGTTAGTCACCTACACGCGTGATCACGCAGTCAAAGGCGTCACGTTTGCAACATAATGGATTGCTGGAGAACGAGAAGTCGACAATGGTTAAAGTGTGATTTTTACTATTGTTTTCCCGTACTCTCTTAACGCTAATGCGGGTACACTTTATCAACTATCCTCCCCATTTTTACTCTTTAGATACCTTTGTTAAAGGAAATAAAAAGTCTACAAGTGCATGATTGTGAATCACAAAAATGTTTTCTAACTTAAAAAGGCAATAAAAAATATGGTTATCAGAAGTAATACAACTTTAGCTGCGAAAAAATGTAGCCAAGCGTGAAAGTATGCAAGGTCATTAATTCTTGTTAAAAATGGATAGCTATAAAACGTGTACTTTTGTAAATGAACAAAACATCAAACGCAACACAGTCAAACGATAAACTGAAGTGCTAAAGAAACAAAACAAAAAAAAATCTACAAGATATTTCCTAGTTGGCAAAACCACATCTAGATTAAAACAAAATAAATTACAACACACTCTTAAGAAAGGAGAAATATGAAAGCTTCCTGAAAATAACCTATTTTAACTTAATACAATTTCAAATAGGGAAATAAACAAACTAATTTTACAGCAGTTATTTTTGATGATGAGAAGATTTTAAGTTTGATAAACATCAGCAGTGGTCATCTTGTCCATAAAAATATTGTTAAATTATGTATACACAATAACAACTTTATATAAATTACAGACTGTACCTATGGGCCTAGTGGACTACTCTCTGGGGTAAAATTAATAATCGGTGTGATAGTATTGATATTTCAGCAAGTCACAACATTTTAATTGCATTTGAGTGCATTAAAAACAATTGTTATAATCAGCTTTGGGAAGCTATTTAAACTTTTTTTTTTGCTACCTACTTTTCCAGGTGCAGTGTTATGATTGTATGGAATAGACACGATACATTGTTAAGACAATGAATGATTAAAGGTTCCATTCAACTTTTTATGTATTAAAAGCGTTTACACAATTCACATGGCTTACACACAAAGTGTGGAGAAACTGGCATAATTTAAATATTCCTAGAGTAGTCATTATTTAAAAATGAAAATTAAGTGTTAAGTGTTTCAAGTTTACAGCATGGTTGTCTCCTCAGTCTGAGAAACTAAATACTATTTAGGTCTATTTGATGACATAAGACGCCCACTAAATAGTTTGAATCTCTACATTTAATTTACCTAGCATTATATTAATTTATATTAGAGCATTCAAGTGTTTAAAAAGGATCACTTTGTCCAAGTAATACATAAAGAATATGTATTCTTTTATAATTAGTTTCAACTGCTCCGAAGAGCGTCAAAATGACAGGATATAAGACGGGGCACACCTATAACATTACATTTCCTCACAGACAAAAGTACAGTTAAACGGCGCAGGTGAAAAAATACCACCCAACTATAAAGTAGACTGCAAGAAAGTATTTCTATCGCGAACTTCATTGTCCCAGATATCTAACCTACTTTACTTGAATAAGTTTATTCACTTCAAAAGAATAATTAAACGAACAAAAATACAAAAATTCAGTAAACGAGTAAAAAGGTGAGAGACTTGTGACAACTAATTTGACTAGAGAAGCAACACAGTTCAAGTGAATGCAGCTAAACAAATATTTGTAAATCCAATTATAAACTTGAAAGAATGTGTCAGTATTAAAATCAATTACAATTTTAACTTACCGCTCGAATGCTTCCTCAACTCAAATCTACTGGTACCTCCTACACAGCACACTAACACATCCAAATACAGTAACTGCACAATAGCACACTAATTGAGAATCTGTCTCTTGACAGCGAAAAGTATTCAGTTTTCAAAATAATGCATTATGGTAGAATACATGTAGTGCGACCTACCGAACATTTCATGCAGCAAAACTAAATGTGAACATAACAAACACTGCCATCTAGTAGAGAAATTTAGAGCTTTGAATCGTGAATATTTTTTACGTCGTAGCAATATGATCAATTATGTATTATTTCTGATAAAATATAGAAAGACTTAAAGCTTGATTCCCGATGAGGTGAGAATTATTATATTATGGCGGGAATGATTTTGATTAAAATATAATTGTGGACTTATAACCATTAAAATCAATTACAATTACAATTTTAACTAACCGCTCGAATGCTATATAGGATACTACTATCCATCTCTGGTCTGTTCACTATTTCTTGATAACTGGGAGCTGGTTGCATCGATTTCCTACATATGTGGATAATTTACTTATACTTATGTAGAAATTAAATATATATATAAAGGTCCAGGGTTTGATTCCCGTGTCAATGTGTCATTTTTCAATGTAAATAATTTATGCTATTTCACCCCAGTACAGCCGGTCAAAATTCAAATGACATCAAAACATTTGTTTTAGTTTATTGTATCACTCAGAAAATCTGTATTGTCACTGAAACTGGCTAACCACTTTTTTGGCACTTTACCGTCAATTAGCATTGATTTTTTTCAACGGGGTTTCTGTACATGTTTAGGTCATATTTTTAAACATACATCAATTACGCCAATGGAATAGGTAAAATCCCGGCTTCAGTTCCCAAAGTGTCACTTTCGTGTTAGACAGGCCAGCTGACGACGGAGAGATAGGGACTCAAATCCTGGTCAAATCTAGTAAGGGTGGTTGGTATTACCTGAATGGTTTCCCATTCTCCTTCCAAGCAAATTCAGGTATATTAACTCTAAAAAGCTTCCTTCCTCATTAGAGACATTCATGTGTGTAACATGAACAAATAGTAAGATGCAGAAAGAAGGTAAAATCTTATTGAAAATGAACACACACACTCGTGTGGAAGGGAAAACATCTAGGAAAAATCACCCTCGATGCACCTAACTAAGATTTGAACTCAGATCTCTCTGTAAATTTAGTCTCAACATGAGAGGGACGCATTTAAGACCATTTAACACTCTAGGCGAGTATAGTCAAGTTAAATCTATTCTTAGATTGTTATTTGGGACAAATTAAAACAGAATGTTGAGATCACAAGAGAAAGTGGTTTCTGCAAACTGTGGTTTGTTGTTAAGTATGTCTTTATGAAGATATAAATCACCATTCATTTTCAGTTTCCTTTTCAAATCCAAATTACTATCCCCTCCCACTCCTAGGATTTTTTTTACTACTTTTTCAGGTTATAAGCTACTGATTATACTAACAAATTGGGGATAATGGAGGTCGCATTGAGAATGTATCCACGTTTGTGCAAAGGGAAAGTAGGAAACGATTTAGGGAAAAAAGTATCAGTACAACCGACCAGAATCGAACCACTATCTCCCACTTCATTGGCAGTCTAATTTATTGCCAAAGTAGCAGATTAGACCATGTGGTCACCGAAGCTGGTGACAAGATTACTAATGACAATCTTAGAGAAATGAATGGTAACGGTAGCATTAAGCGAATGCACCCACATAAGCTAAGAAATGGGGCGAAGAACCCTCCTCTTATGTTCCCAGCTTGAAACCATGGCCTTCTGCCATTTCAGTCTACTTAAAGCTTGACACTTTAGTTTGTTTAGACTGTGTGACCACTGGTGCAGACTTTGATGCATGTTACTTTAGTTTTTAGTACTTATTCCTGCAAAGAGGTTATCCATAAACCATTTTTTTAAATTACCTACCTCTCTCTCCCTATAATACCAAGTAGACTGTTGACCTGATCCCACCCCACTCCAAAATGTGTTTCATAACTTTTCCCATCTATAGCGAATTCATTATTTCATAGTGAAGCTTTTGTAAGAAGACCAAGAAAAACATGGAAGTATTATTATTATTATTATTATTAGCACCGCGTCTTACTACCCGTTTGGGTTATACGCACTTACGCTAATGTGTAATGGTAGGGTGATCTAGTTGTGATTAATACACGTCTTGTCAGAGGTGAAGGAAGGGTTTGGCAATTAAATAAATTTGTGCCGGGACCGAGGATTGAACACCGGACTCCTAGCACATAGTCTGTCACCGACATGGACGGAGCGGATGACAGAAAGTGTGAGGAAAAGAATGGCTAAGGAAAGAGAAAGATGGAGAGTATTGTTTAACTGGCCCGGTCACTAGCTGGAAACAGTTGATGATGGTGACCGAATGAAAACATCTAACAGTAATATTATTTTTTTCAAATTAGAATCCTAGTATTGTGTTACTTAACACTGTGTAGTACTCCGCTCCCCCCATGTAACATCATGTAGTTATTTAAGCTACCTCTCTCTCTCAAGAGCGGTAAAAGGTTTATAGATGACCCTAAGTGACCTTTAGGCAATTCAAAATATTTTCTTTTGCTGAATTAATTGGGAATCATATTTAGTAGAAAATTCGATACCTTAGCTCAGACGATAACGTGGGCAAAGGGTCCCGAGTTTGATTCTCAGTATGGGAAAAAAGTTTATCGTTGGTGAAATGTGGGTTTACCCTTTTTTCACATTGATGAATTAACAGACTAGGATTTAATGTTGTGTCTGTTCTAGTAGTAAGTTTTATTATAAAGCATATGAAGCGACGACAAACCTAGCAGGCCGGTAGTGGAAAATCTATGGCTTTAATAAAATACTGACCCAAGTCACAGGCTGGACACAATAATGGATGTATACACATTTTAGTGGGGAAAAAACTTTAGAGAGGATAAAAATTCTTTTGTGGCCAAAATTGATAACACTTCACTATTTTATTAGTATTTTTTTTAAGGTATTGATAATATTTATCAAAAGTGACATCTACAGATAAGGTACTTACTATAAAAAAATCGAACCACACATTTATCATGTTATTAGTAAATTAGGAATTACTTATTACAAATTTATGATTGGAAATGCACATTGCGTTAAAAAAAATAAGGGGAAGGAAGGTTCAATCAAACAAATCAAAACAAAGTTTTAGGCTTTTCATAAACATTTTTTAAATATTTATTATTTAGTTGCTGATGACAAAGCCCATACAGTACATATTTAATGAGCCAAAGCTTTATTATAATTAATTTGGTTACATAGTTACAGTAGTTGTGTTCAATAACTTTTGTTTTTGAAAGGTTAATAATAAGTTGTCTAAAACTTAATCCAGTTATTTGGGTTAACTGATTAAGAAATAAATGGCATACTAGTTCAGAATACTCACTCAGCGTTCATTAAATGACAGGATATTCTGAAACAACTTCCTATATTTAGTTTTTCATATCAATATTCGTTAGTGTATTTCGAGAACTTAAAAGAGTCAACAAACATTTTAACCAGAGCTGTTTATTGTTGTCTCACATGATAACAATGCTTATAATAAAAAAAAGCATATTGTGGTTAATAGGGGTGTGCTACGTCCATTTTTCAAATTCAAAGCAAAGCCGACTTGAATAATATGAAATTCTTGAAGACAAATTGAAGTTCAAATTCTTAAAAAGATGTTTAATGTTGGATAAATATAATACCAATATTTTAAATTTAATTATTTAATTTTTTTATGGAAACATTAATACATGATGGGAATAACAGTTGAATAATAAAAAAAAAAAGTGTTTTTTTAACTTTAAATATTTTTGTGGCGAAACTTCGTAGTTGTTGAATCTAGAATTTTACTTTCAAATCCAAGTCGAAGCAAACAAATATTCAAAGAAAAGTCAAAAGTTTCCGAGTGTCGCACACCCCTAGTGGTAAACACAAGAGCTTTAATAAATCTGGTACTTTGGTTTCTATCTTGTCTGATCAACAAATAAAACCGGTCAAACAAAACAAATCAATTAGATGAAAGAATTCATCAGAAAAAAAAGGTTACAGTAGTTAAAAATAAGTTGAAGTCTAGTATCATTAGCCATACTTTTATAAATAAAATATTAGTTTTAATATTAGTAACAAAAATTTCTAATGACCTATTCTTTACTATTGTACATCACCATAGACTAGCAAAAAATGTATAATACATACACTGTTTTAAAACAATAATAATTGATAAGTTTTTAAAAACAGAAACATTACAAAAAATTGTTCAGTAAAATGAGAAAAACTCCAGCAATGCAGTTCACTTCTAACATAAAAAAAAATCACTTAACTAAAATTTCTTCTGTCGGTTTCAAACATCATTATAAAAAAGAGTTAATATTAGAATGTTTTATTGATAATTTACAAATAGTGACTCATTGAACAAGTTCATTCACAACAACTTAAAAAAAAACATTCTTATCGATAAAGTTCATCTTCACACTACAATATCTTCGTAAACATAATCGGCTTATATTCATACACTCAAAACCAAAAAAGTTTGGTAAAAATACAACATTTCCTAACAACAAAAATCAATGGAAATAAGTTAAATTTATGTAAAATTTTCATAACCTGGTTACACTTTAATGATGGGGCAGAGAGGGTGGAGGGGTGTACATAGGACAAATTGCACAAGAAATAAAAAAGTATCATTTGTTCAGCAGTCGATGAAATTCTTCAGTAGGTTATGACCAAATTCAAATAAGCTTTAAAGTCAAATCAGTCAAGTCCACTTTGTACATACATATTTCATTGATTAAAAAAAAAAAAAAACTTAACTGAATGTTTTACTAGAGTAAATCTTTCAACTACAAATTTGCTACAAAAATTTCCCAGATCAGTTTGGGGGGGTGGGGACTCTGAAAGAAATAATTACTTGTATATGGATGGTAACACAAATAACCATCAACGTACAACGCTGCGACCTAACAAAGAAGGCATTACATATTAAATAATAAAAATAATATAGTTAATAAAACGCAGCTTATTGAACGTATCACATTTTTTTTTAATTTAAAACTTATAAATGGAGAAAGTTGAGCTCAAAAATTACAGTGATGTTTTTGAAGATTCATATAAATGTATATGAATGATAACTTAACTAAAAATTTTTATTTCCATAACATTTTTAATAAAAACTATGAATGAAAAGCCCTAAGATTTATCTTTAGAAAGACGCATTTTTACTGACAGTGACTTCCTTTGCTGTACCGACTTGATACGTGACACGGAAGTGTTTATATTTCTAGAACCCTATTTCTATTGAGTAGTCCATTTGAGCCTTCTTCATGAAAGTAAAATATTCACTTTTCACTTTAGTGCTACCAAAACATTTTATTTTGAAAAATAAAACTTGGATTTAGTAGAGTTGTTAAGAAAATGTTTATTCACTAGCATAATTAGAAAACGTTCAAAAAGATTTTTACTAAAGAAACTTAAAAAGTCTATAAAGAACTTTAAAAATCAATTATTTCAAATCAATAAAGTGACATTCAACAAGGCTAGTGTTACTGAAACATAACTTGCTTGGTAATTTATCGTGGAGAATCAGTCTTATAATAGGGGTGTTAGGAGGAGCTTCCACTTCACTTCGAGAATAATTTCTGCTTCGCCAAAAATATTATGACAGCTAAAATCGTCAATTTACGTTCAATTAACCTGATTTATCAGTTAGGAAAGTAATGTAAGAAACAAATTGTCTATTAAAATATCTTCTAGGTGATTTTAGGGTATAAAGTTATTTAATATCATCAAAATAATATTTTAACAAGCATAAACAATCAAGAAAATATATTCAAACTTCATTCAGCCTCAAGAATATTTTATATATTCGATTTCGCTTTGAATTAAAAAAAAGCACTTTGCACATTATAGTTATTAATAAATAAAAATAAAAAATTGAAAGAAAATGTTAAGATTTTGTGTAGCAACATAATACTAATTATTTTGTGATAGTAATATAAGCCATGTGTGGTTTACATTTATCTTTAGGGCACAACTATCCCCCCCCCCCCCCTTCCTGTTTTAAGTTTTGGCCTGGGAGAGCCAATAAAAAAAAGAGTGGAAACCAAGAGAAAGGAAAAGCGCAAGAGGGAAAAACTAGTTTCCCCCTCCATGAGCATAGAATAAAATATACTATATGTATGAAATAAAGTGCAATGAGCAAAAAAAATTGGTAATAAATAAAATAAAATATTACGAAAATGGTAGAGCACAAATAAAAGTAAAAAAACCAACACATTTACTATTGAAGTGTGTAAATGTGTGTTGTTTTTTTTGCTTTTATTTGTGCTCTACCATTTTCGTAATATTCTATCATTTTATTTATTACCAATAAAATAAATTAGTTAAGCTTTGTGAAAAAAAAAAACCATCTCATTCTTTTTGAAGTGAATCATTTTATATCTGGAATTGAAATGATGTTTTCCTTATTTTTAAAGAGGGATGTGCTCGTTACATATGTTTGTATCTACTGTACCTTCTACTAGGGGCGTGCTTTGTCCTCGTTATCAAGCCAAAGTAACGTTGAACTGAATAATGAAATATCCCTTAAGCCAAATTAAAGTTCGAATAAACGAATAATTAATGTTGGAAAATAAATTATATTTGGCATAGCTATATATATACCTTTAGATATTGGAATATAATTTACAAAATGTTATATTGAAAACATAATTTACATATTTTGTCCTGTTGATATAATTTACAAAATGACAGAAATTGAACATAAATGTGTATTTTAAGTTAAAACATTTTTATTGTCAAAGCTTATACACCCCATACCTTCAATCATTATTTAAGATCATTCCAATGGAGAATGTCGGGCACTAACAAGCTCTAATTTACTTATCAGTGATACACTTTTAGTCAATATGGTGGATATTTCGACAACTCAAACCAAAATTATCTCCATCCAGTATGATCTACTAAACTAGTAACATGTTATATTTAAGGTGGGACTGTAGGAAATGTAAGAAAGAACCAGTGTGTTCGCAGTTTTTTAGAAAAACTTTTTTTTGTCCTAAATAAATAATTAAAATATTGCTCCAATAAAAATATGATAAGTTAGTTTGATTTTCTTCACACAGTGATATCAATAGATGTTGAATATCTGTCATGAGCATGGCGGCATTTGATGAGAAACTTTTAAAATGACACTCTTGATAGATATTCAACAACTGTTGATATCACACCGTGTGGAGGACATTAAACTCTTATGTTTGTGCTGAACCAACATTTTATAAAATCTGCAAAAACACTTGTTTCTTCCGTTCATTACATCTCTACCTTAAGCTGAGAACTGAAATACTCCTGTTAAATTTATAAAATTCAATTCCTGAAAAATTGGATATTAAACTTAGGTAAAAGAAAAGAGCATGATTATAATTTCAAAGAGAATTTAAGTTTTAGTTAAAAGCAGTCTTGACGGTAGTTGTATTTATTAAAGAAAATCAAAAGAAAAATTGCCAGGTATTTTGTATGCCTTTAACACAATTTTTTTTAAATCTAAAAGTTGTCCTATTTAATGAATAATAAAAGTTATAGATAAATGAGCAATCAGGGCATTTAGATGCATACATATTTTCCTCTATTATGACATCCAAAGTTAACTTCACACGATAAAAAGCTCTAGAATCTTGGAAAACCCAGTATTTCCTGCTTTTCTTTATAATTCTCTCATGAATGTAACATTGCTATGAATAAACAGACCCAATCTAAACAAAATACAATTTTTCAAGTCGAGTATCTTGTGTTTTTATTATTTTTCATTCATCTAATAAAAACTTTGTCTTTGAAATGTTGAGGATACATTAAAATATCAATATGTTGACAAACATTTAAATATTACAGGAAGCAGACAATATCATTCATAGCCACTAATAACATCTATTTCAAATAAATGTTCATGTCCAAAAGAAACATTTGTATTTTTTATTTTGATCACTTATACAGGTGCTTGACACGGGCGATGTTACTTTAGTGCGGCACTGCACTAGAAATTGAACAACTTTCTCATGACATAAGACTAAATCTTTTGACCCTTAAGATATTTGGATATTTTAACATATTGTTCATATTTTAAACAGAGTACCTTAACAATTTTGAACATAAGAGGGAAGATTTTAGGTAAATTTTGATTATAGCTCTTCTAGGTGTGTTCAAAGCTCCCCTTTTCAAGTCAAAGCGAGTTTGAATCGAATAAATAATCATTTAACTTTTTAATCCCAAATAATGAAGTAATCAAAATACATATGGTAACAAAATGTTAAAAAATTATTATGATCCATTTATTATAAAATTTGTAATGTGGTTGAACTCAGCCTCCACCGGGGCTCTCGGATACCTCAGAAGGCTCTGTCAAACTCTGTCAGAAATTAGGCGACCTGTCTACAAGGACATAAATTCTGAGCTCCCATTCGGTTAAGAGTTAAATTAATGGTCTGAGGCTTGCTTGTTGAGTGCTTCTTATAATTATATTGGTTACTAACCACCAATAAGCAGTACTGGAGCTTTAAAAAAATCTAAGTTGAAAAATTAAAGCACTTTAAAAAAAAATGGATTTGAGTCTAAGGTGAAAAATAACATAAAATTCAATTATTTCAGATTTTTTCATAAGAATATTAATTTGTAATGTATACACATCTCAGATGTAGAGGAAGCAAGACTGAGATGGTATGGACATATAATGAAGATTGAGAAACAGAGGATGTAAAAGAAAATGTTGGCAATGAAGTATGTAGAGAAAAGATCGCAAGGGAGGCCAAGAAAGAGATGGGAGGAGCAGATAGTAAAAAGTGTTCAAGTGAGAATAAGAGAATGGAAGAAAGTAAAAGAGGAAGAGTGATGGAAGGAGAGAGGAAGATGAAGGCATTTTACTAAACTGACCCAATCACAGGCTGGAAACAGTTGTTGTTGTTGTTGATGATGATATGGCAATAATTGAACATAATATTTGTTATTTTAGCTGTAAATATTTTTTTATTGGCTAAGCTTTGTAATCGTTGATGCCTGAATTTTTTCAAAGTTTTCAAATGTTTGCACATGATTTGAGAACTACAAGGAAAATAACAGATGCAAACCCAATGTGGTTGTGTTCCCCGTTTCATTCCGAAAGCCATATTGTTCCCTACACTCTTCTATTCTAGGTAAACATTAGAAGGGCACGAACTTGAAATACTTCCGACTTTGCTTTGCCATCAAAAATATCTTAAGTTGAAATACATATATTTTATCTTCGATTTCTTTTTGTAATTTTGTGCTGTTGATGTTCACTTATTATTGTCATCGTCGTCATCAATTGTTTCCAGCATGTGGCCGGGTCAGTTGAGTAAAATGCCTCGATCTTCACTTGAAAAATATCTAAAACAATTTAATTAACTGTTGTTGATAGCTTAATTTATCAGCTTATGACTAAATTGTAAATATAATTATTGTATCAACACCCCCCCCTCCCCCTCAGGCGTTAACATCAAAAACAAAACAAAAATTCCATCTGGCTTTAGGAATGTTTCATAATATTCAATTTGACTTGACTCTGAATTGAAAAAGTGGTTTTCAAACAACCCTAGTAAACATTACATTTTGTATAAGCTAGGTCAAAGAAAATTATACACTAAAATATTTAGAAAATCACAAAGGGAGAGAGAAAAAAAAAAAGAGAAGAAAGGAATTCAATCCAAGTGGTTTGAAAACCTGAAATAAAAAGATAGATAACTATAATGTTATTTCATTTTAAAACAAATAGTATTTGTACATTAACAAAGGCTCATGCATTATTAAAACTTAATTTATGTCGCATTTATTTTTACAAAATCAACATCAAATATCAACAGGTTTTATGACACAAAAGGCAGAATCATTGTCACAAACAACATCAACTAAAATCATTAACAAATGTTCAATGTTGGTCAACTCATATTACATCTTTAAAAAGAAGAAAAATTGTCAAACAAAAATAATTAAAAATTAAATATGCTCATAGTTTTGAGGAAAGAATAATGTCCATAGTTAACAAAACTAAACTAGAAAAGGGAATATTTCACTACCTAAATATAAAGGTTCTTTAAATTTGAAAATGTATGTTAGGTTGAGGTAAAAGACATCAGTCTATTGATTTAATAAAAAAACAAACAAATAAAACAAGCAAACAGGAATAAGTAAATATTTTGTATGTGAGCGATAGTAGCACATTTTTGGAACAGTTGTGTTGATGGTAGAGACAATAAGGGAGACAGCAATAACCCAATATCCACACACAGCTTGAAATTGTCAGTTCAGTCGGTGAGTAGTCTATTTTCTTTTTTCTCTGCTCCAGTCCCAGGTTGGGAATCTGAATCTAAAAAAATAAATAAATAATAATAATAATAATAATAATAATAATAATAATAATAATAATAATATATATAGCAAAAATCGAGAGCACTTAATAAATCAATTCATAAAATTGAGAAAAACAAACTAAAATTTGTTAAAAACCCATGCAAGCTTATAGGAAATTAACTGTACAAAAAGTAATTTTGATCTCGTCTCGAAAGTTAAAAATGAATCTCGAAAAAATTCAAGAAATAAAAACAGTTAATAATGGCCCTAAGAAATTAAAAAAAAAGAAAGTAATAACCCAAAAATAGGCCACATTCCACCTCCCCCCTCCCTCCCAAACAGCCTTCATTAAGAAATGTTTTGGTTACAAATATTGTTTTTCAATATCAAACCTTGACAATATAAGCTTACTTTATTAAACATAATTTAAATGTTTTACTTTCAAAGGAAATTTTGTCGCCTCATTCTCATGTCTCGATATTTTTTTATATTCTCGTCTCGAATTGAGAAAATGGTTCTCACACAGCCCTACAAATAACCATTTTAAGCTATTGGTAAAAGAAATTATAATATAGACTTGTGTATTTGTGAGGATAGAAAAAAAAATCACAAAAACAGACACAATTATATTAATATTATTAATTTGCTAAGATATAAAAGTGTCTATGTAATTTTTAATGAATCAAGGATTCGTGATTCAAAAGAAAATTTGAGATTTGGATGCGATAAAAATATAATTTGATCCATTGCTAGTTTTATGTGAATTGGTTTCTATGTTATATTTAGAAGAAGGTACAAGAAAGGTGGATGGAAACATAAACAAGAACAAACACAATATGGCTTTTACAATGAAAAGAACAACACAGTTCACACTTTACACTGCTGCTATTAGCAAAAAATTAAGGGTTGTTTCTTGAAGAAAATCGATCGTTAATGCCCAATCCCCCAACCTACAATAGCCCCCTGGCTTCTTTGATGCTGACAGCTGCCTTCTGACAGTCAACATTTAGGTATATACCTGAATTTTGATCGTCACAAGTGACAGATGTTAGACACATGTTTTTTCAGATCATATGGTTCGGCGTAGGATACATAGTTTGGTCTGGTAACGTTTTAAATCTGTCAGTCAGCACCAAAGAAACCATGGGGCTACTGTAGGTTACAATCTATTGGAAATCATCAAGAGTGAGTGTGAAATGCACAACACAACTTCCTAAATAAAGAAAACAAAAAACAAAATAGAGAAAAAGAGAATGAATGATGGGACAACCAGAAGATATGAACAAATAACATAAAACATATTATGTTCAATAACACACCTAATCACACCCTACGGTGGGGCGTTCTTGGGCGAGGTGGGGACACTGGAGCCCGTCTGAGCGCGCTTGATGTAAAGGTGAAGCAGCTTGAGTTTGCTACCATTGAGCGCAGCCAGGTGGGGCTTCATCGCTTCTTCCCCGACGGCAGCGTGGAGTGCTACCATGCAGAAGACTGCCGACTTGCGAACAGAGCTTTCCTCGTTGTCATAGGCCTGCTTCGACAGGCAACCACACAGATACGTAGTCAGTAACACAAGACAACAGCCATGACAACAGTTTCTTGGTATATTATTACACCAACGGGCAAATACAATAATTTAGATGACAGACTAAAATATTGTTATCACAAATTTATGTTATCTAGTTTTATTACATTTAATCTAAGTTGGAGATGTAAGAAACGCAAGAAAAGGTAAGTGACCAAAAGTAAATATTTAAAAATACAAGAGAAGACACAATGTCTAAACAAATTAAATTATAAATTTTTATTTGGTTATTGTGGTGAGTACAGATTTTAGTCAGGTTTTTTTTAGAGCTTGTACCATACCACTTAAAAAAGAGTAGATTGTGTTTACTTATAGAATTTTTAAATTTCTAAACCAAAATCAAACTTTTTATAAAAAAAAATTCAATCACTTAAAAAAAAAACACAATTTGTTTAAATTTTAGAGCTTGGTAGCGCAGTTGAAACCTGTAAACTGACCTTGATTAGACCTGGCATGACCTCCTCCAAGTACGGCTCCACGGTGTCCCGTGGACGGTTCTCTGCTAGCTTGGTCAACATTTTAATGGCACCCTGGTTCACGGGGAAATCTCCTGTCTTGATGAGAGGGTTCAACACTCTGATGACAACATCTGGGGCAGCACTGTTCCCATTGTAGCTGCACAGCCCTCCGCAATGCGTAGAACCTGCGCATAAAAACAGGCGTTTGTATAAATTTGGCTCAAAAACAGAATAAAGGTACAATGTAATTGACACAGCCTTTATTGAAGCGTGTTTAATATTATTCTGTTCTGGATTGTGAATGACAATACGAGTCTTGCAAGGTGTTTAAATTAATTAGTAAACAAATAGAACATAGTGTGCTGATAACATAAACAGTGTCAGCATTCCTTATGGTAAATTAGGTTAGAAGTCAGGCTAAATAGTAAGTAGTGTATCCAAGCTAACAAGGCTGACTAACCACCATCGAGTCGAAGGGGTCACTGCCCGTTTTGGGGGCCACGCAGGTTAGGACACCGGATCATCATTACGTGTATTGGAGAGCTACCGTCGAGCATTCCTTGCATACTTAGTTCTGTCATGAGCTTCTAAGTAAATCTATTAAGTTTTTCCATTTCTTTTCATCAGAGATGGGTTGAATCCACTATTTCTCTAATTTCAATCTACATTTTATTTTCGAATCTCGAATCCAAATCCTAGCAAATTGTTAGAAATTTTAATGATTTACAAATAGACCTACATTGCACAATATAGACCTAAACTGTAAATTAATATTTATTTCAATCATGCTTTCCGTTTTAATCAACCCTAGCCACCCCTCGTAAAATAAAGGTTAAAATCCAGCCAAATTAAACAATCTAGACTCATATTATTGTTTAAAAATCAAATTAATAAAAATTTGAGTGTGTTTGAGTTATTTTTAAAAGTGTTGTTAAAATGTGTTTAGTTTCTAAAAAAACATGTAAAATAAACATATTAGGCCTTGTTATCTTTTGATCAACTTTAATCATCTGTGAAGGATTATAATTTATTTTAATAAGAAAGCAAAAATAAAAATACAAACAGATTATTTTAATAAAGACCAAAACAACATGCTTAACAATTAAACATATATTGGAAATAGTGAATTCAATAATGCCTAACTATGTTTTATTATTATTTTCTTATATATCTATTATCTATCTTCACATATAAAACAAGAAATATATTTGATTATTGCGATATATCGATTTCTGAGAATAAATTCTATTTAAAACACTAACATATTTTCGACTCTTGCAATATGTTCATTCACATTTTATTAGGCAGGACTATGTTAAAATATTTTTACAATTACTTCAATAACATATGAAAAAAAACCTCTTAGTTAAAATCAATTTAAAAACAAATTATGAATTATAAAGTCGTTATTTGATTCTTAAAACTCGATAGAGCTTACTAAGTGATCAGATTACCTTAATTGATTCTAAACAAACAATCGATATACAATATGTAGGTCGGAAGGCATAAATAAACAGTTTTATCGATGTCTGACCATTGACAATATTTATTTTTCACGAAAACCAACAAAATAAATAAATAAATTAGGGTTCTTTGCCTAATTGTAGATAATTAAAACCAGTTGGGTAGTAAGAATTTACAGTATCTTTATTTAATCATCACTGGCGAGTAAACATAATAATTTACGTCATGGTGGCTAACTTTGTATAATGTGTAATGAGTTCTTATTTCTTATACCGAACTTGGTTTTATTTAGTTTGAATTTATTTGTAATTTCAATTTTCAGTTTTTGAAGAGTTTTAATGTGTACATTAAAATATTTACAAGATTGTTCGTGGTTTTAGAAGTGAGCATGCGCTGAAAAGATCAAGTCCAAGTTTCCCATAGAGGTGGAAGGGTAGGGTATTAGGCACGTAGGACTTTCCACACCTAACATTTTTTTTTAAATAATGATTTTATTCATGCTTACCTCTTTTGTCCGACAAAATAAAGAATGTGGATTAAGTTGTGCTTTTCAAGTAGCCTAACTATGTAATTTTTGAATTCAAAATATTATGCTATGTTTATGAGGTGAAAGATTCGACCATCGAATCCAGTAAAAAACCGAATCCTCGAATCGCGAATACTTGTCAGGATTCGGTGGATTTGAAGATTTTAGTGGCTCATCTCTACTTTTAATATTTCTCATCAAACTAACATTTTGTAATAGAACATAGAAGTGCATTAAAAACCATAAAAATTCAAGCCTGACATTCCAAACTCACAAGATCAGAACCCCAGCCTCAGATCCTGACAGTTTAAACCCAAACGTAAGGGGGCCGTTGACATTATGTTGATTTCAGACCACTTGATGTCACCAAGATTATACAAATAAATTGAGAAGTTTTTGTTGACTTAGAAAATATTCAACTAAGCCTGGAGTCTCTTATACAACATGTTTAGACATTGCTAAGGGATATTTCAAACAAATAGCTAATAGATATCATATTCTGAAAATTGAAAAATGACACCTGGACACGGGAATCGAACCCGGTACCTTCGACTTGGTACATCAATGCTCTTACCACTAAGCTATCCAGTTCATTCTTCAATCTTTACTCTTAGTTTAAGGCAGAGTTTTTGATGGACGTGCGGAAGTCGTCAGCTTATAAATATGTGATTACATAAGAAAAAATAAATGTAATATTTAGTTTGATGTTAGAAAAATATACTCAATGTCAACATATTTTTACTCAAAATTAAATAGAAAATTATTTGAACGTCCATTCGATTTCGAGAATATTTTTAAACATTCGACTCTACTTCTCTTCGAACCAAAGAAGTGGACTTCACGTACATCTAAATATTACCATGTGAAAAAAATTACTCTATTTTTATACTGGAAAAATATTTTATTCATTTAAAAAAAAAGTTTTACTATAAAAAAAAACTTTTATTGCATTTTCTTAGCTCACATCGAAAAAACAAAATTTATTTGAAGCTCAATTAATTTCCTCCAAAATATAATAAAACGTTTTTCATCAAGTTAACTTACCACTGACATGTTATTAAGAAAGGGACTACCTGATTTAGTGAACTTCAAACAAATTATGTATAACAATCTAAAACCAGCCAATCGAACAACTCAAGAGCGCAAAGCATTTAAAACAAAGTTTAATGGAAGTGTAATAGTACCAACCTCCTTGCAAGGGTCCTTATGTGCCATGAGTACTTTGAGAGTTAGGAGCTCAACAAAACTCTGGAAACATGTGGCCATGGAGCGCTTCTTGAGCATCTCGGTGAAGACGTTGAGCACCTGGACACGGATCTTGGGTTCAGGCTTGGCTAACTGCTCCAAGAGTACTCGCAGAAGTGTCCTGCGGGAAACACCAAGATGAGGCCATCTTCCCACACTCGTCATAATGTTTGGTGTGTTTTGCCGATGACGCTACGGTATGTGGGAAGAAGGAAAAGAAGTACAAGAACAGCCACAGGTATGGGACGAGGAAGTGAAGGAGTGTGGAGTGAAATTTAGCATGGCAAAGTGTGAAATGATGGTAATGACAAGGAAGAGGGTAAGGCCTAGTAAAGATATAAAGTTGGATGGAGGAGAGCTATGAAAAAAAAGTGGGGGTAAAGAGGATCCAATGAAAAGAGGACTGCAGGGATAGGTGTTCTTGAGGTATGTAAGAGAACTGTTATGGAAAAGAAAAGTGTCCTTAAGTGTAAGGTGGTGCTGTAGAGATGTACTTTGTACCCAATGTCACATATCCAGCAGAAAAGTTGACATTGAATGTAAGAGGGACCAGGAAAGTGGAGGCCTTGGGAATGAATTTTCTGAGAAGCATGTTAGCTGTCACAAGGAGAAAAAAGATTAGGAATGAAATTATCCGTGAAAAAGTGGGGGTACAAGGAATACATGAAATAGTAGAAGAAGTAAGATCAAGATGGTATGGTCATGTAATGAGAATGGAAAAAGAGATGACGTCAAAGAGAATGAAAGAGATTATGTATGTAGGGAAAAGTCTGCAAGTAAGAGGAGAAGAATGGAAACGATTAAGGGAGGATTAAAGATGGAAGGCTAGTGGAAGATGCCGGCATTTTATTAAATTGACCGGGCCAAAGTCTGGAAACAGTTGATGATGATACTGTACTCAATCACCTTGTTAATGTATGTTATTAAAAAGAAGTGTCACTTTTTAACCATTACATGATAATGTCTTCGACACAACACGACTTAATAAAACCCGCAAAAATATTATATAAGTTGAATTTTAAAATATTTTTTGATTTAGTCATTGAAAGCCGTAAGTTTATCTTTGATAGCAGAGCTTTCTTTATATACTAATATATATGTCAGATTAAAGTCCATATAAGAAATTAACAGTTTACAATGAAAAATTCATATTATTAATTAGTTTTAAATAGTGGTAAAACTTTGTGCAAAGTCTAGTTCTAGTGTTTGTATTTGGAAGTAAGGATAGTCAGCAAATAGCATGTCAAAACATTATCTTCATACAATTAGTGTTGGTTAGAAAAAAAAATGGTGTAAAGCTTCATTCTCTTGTTTGGACAAGGAGATCCAGCTTCAAATCCTGGTCCCGTGTACTAAGGGTGTTCCCCTTCTTCTCACACATAAACGTGGGTACGTTGTTTTCTTCTTTTCTTCTAAGCACCAGATTATACGCCTATGTACTAATTACACTAATGGGTTAGGGCCTAGGAAGGCTTAATTTAGAGGAAATACACCAGTATTTACATGTAAGGAGAGTGGAAAAACATTTAGGGAAAACCATCCTCAGTGCACCTGACCGGGATCGAATCCTGATCTCCCCGTCCTCGGCAGTCTAGTCCAAAACAAGATTAATGCGTTAAGCCACGCGGCCACCGGAGCAGGTCATTTCCTTTCCTTTACAGCTCTAACAACCTCATTCCTACTCCATTGGCGTATTTTAGTTCACGCGTACTAGAATGTGGAGAAAAACACAAAACAAGTGGCTAGCCAACTCACTTGAACTGTTCCATGATAGCTAAAGTACTGCCCTCTCTAATGAGCTTGATGAGCTGTGTGAGTGCTACCAATCGCTCCGCCTCAGAGCCCTCTGCCTCCCCTTCCACTCCTGTCGAGAGTACTTCCATCACTTTGCGGAGTGCCTCTGAATCCTCTTGGTGGTGGGTTTCTGTGAGGGGGGAAAAGAGTTAAATTTCACTGTTTGTCCGATACCTTGAGACACCGAGATTTTGCGAGACAAACTTTTACCGGGCACATTAAAATGATTACCAAAACATATTTAGAGTTTATTTTAGCATTTGTAGATAAAAATTGTGGTCAATTTTGTTGATTTAAATGTTAAATCGGATCAGTTTTGTTGATTTAAATGCTAATTCTGATCAGTTTTGTTAATTTAAATGCTAATTCTGGTCAATTTTGTTGATTTAAATACAAATTGAATTTAAAAAATACATTTTCAAAGCAAAGATGCGTTTTTTTGCACCAATTCTTGTTCAGGTTATATAATTCAAAGAAATTTAAATTATATTTTTTCAACCTCCCATATTTGTTTTGTTTAGTAGATACAAATTTTAGCTGTAATTTTTCTATATGTCCCAACATGCCACTCAATAAGAGTTTAATTGCTATAACTTTTAAACAAAAATACATATTTTATTTACCACAAATCAGTGTGTCACTTGGGACCAAAATGAGTCTCAAGAAAGAGCAAAGGAGATTCAAGCTGTGAGCTTTCACTGGACTATTATTGATACATTTTAAAGGTATGCGAAGCTTCAAAAACTTTAACTTTGATTCTAAAGTAATATTTTGGATTTTCTTTAAAATACTAAAACTAAAGGCTTGTGGGATTTTTTAATATTATTACTATCTTATTCAAGACCGTCTCTATGATGTAGTGGTCAGAGTCCTTGGCTGGTGATCCGAAGGTCGTGGGTTCGATCCCCAGTGCTTACAGATTTTTTTTGTGAAGCAGTGGGTCTGGAACAGTCATACTCAGCCTCGTGAGAACCAATGAGGAGCTGCTTGAATAAATAGGTAGTGGCTCTGGTCTAGAAAAGTGAGATTAACGACCACTTTTTAAATGTGAAGCGAAGTCGAAGCGATTCTTGAAACTTGCAAAGAAAAGTCAAATTCGAAGCTACCTAGGATTTTTGTTGTCACTTAATACTACTTTTAATTTTTAAATTAATTATCTTTCTAGATCTTGTCAGTAACAAGGGCTAGAAAAATTTACTTATTTGTTACCTAAGGACTATAGTAATAATTAATGTACACAGGCTTACTGATAAGCTTAGTGACTTATCAATTAAGTTTTAATGTTTACTTACATCGTGGAGTTTATAATATTATTTTGCAAACTTTACAAATGTATGTATTTTGTCTGCATTTCCCTGACAATAATTATAAATTAAATTCTGTTTTCATTTCCTACTTTTCGTATCTGCCATTTTGAATAATAAAGAAAATGCAAAGAAGCTATGAAAAACTTCTATGTCAAACTGCACTTGTAAATTTGACAAAGATAATTCCAAAGAGATAGATTATTAAAGACCAAACATTAGACGCGAGCTGCGATGATAGCACAACTAAAAAGCTTTCTCTGATTCATACCGGTGACCATGGTGTTATTTCTTTATAGGTATTTTTATTTTTTTACAAAATTATGTTGGCGATAGTGATTATAATGTATTAACATTTACTTACTAGTTTTTGATCCATGCTTACGTTGTGTTAGTTTAATTACCAGTCAGTGTTAAAATTCTGATTTGTAATGGTTTTAAAATTATCAAATATTGAAAAATGTAATATTTAGTAAGATAAAATTAAATCGCTTGATAATTTATCCAAATTTAATATTTCCTTCGAAATTTTTCAAATATAGAAAGGTTATTGTAGATGTCAATGTTGAAGTCAAAGGAGATTTGACCTTCGACATCGACTTTTCAAAGCTTTGCACACCATTACCGCATGAGACCCTCTATTTGCAAATGTCAGCCCTATCATCACTAAGAGCTGAAGCTACTTGGTCAGTGTAGCTTTAATGTGAACTAAGGCCATGGAGTTTTTTATTTTATTTTATTCAATAACTTAAAGAGGTTTGTACCTCTGGGGATGATGCCATTGCTGGCAGTCTCCTTGTTGAGAGCGTTGAGACGGTGGGTGGGGGACGTGTTATTCCAGGCACCGTGGCCAGTTCCGTTGATGCTCATGACTTCGAGCTGCTCCTCCAGGCCGGCCCCGATAGACATCTGACTGATGCCAGAGTCTTGGCTTGTCGTATCTCGGTCTCGCTCCAAGATTTTGCCTGACCCCGCGTCAAAGCTATAGTTCTGGATCTCTGCTGTCGTTCGCCGCAATGACCTTAGGAGGGGAAACATAGTGTGTTACTTCTCTAGTGAATACGAATAGTTTGTGTTTGTTTTGTAGAAGTGGGTGAAGTCTAGTTTTTCAAATCAAAGCAATGTCTAATTGAATAATATGAAATATTCTTGAAGCCAAACTGAGGTTTGAATACTAAAACAAATTATTTAAAAGGTAATAAATTTATTTAAAATTAATGATACAACATAATCGTAAACATTTTATATATAATGTGCTACATCTGGAAAGAAAAAAAACAACGCAAAATAAGTTATTTGTAAATTACACTTTAGTGATTTATCTTTTTTTTATGAAAATATATTTTATTCCACAGTGAAAAACTATTCCAGATACCCATTTTTAACTCAATCTTTAAGGCTACTTTCGAAATATTTCAAATTTCATAAATCATAAGTAAAAAAAATCCTTAAATTAATTTATTTTAAACAAAAACCACCAACAAACATTACTTATTTTAATATAAAATAGTCGGCAAGCCAAGATAGGTGATAGAACTGGATGGAGTAGAATTTGAATTAAAGAGCGTAACGTATCTTGGTGTGATTGAGGCAAAAGGGAGCGGCAGAGAAGATATAGTGAGATGAGGGCAGCAGGGAGAGGTTTTAAGATACCTATTATGGAAAAGAGAAGTGTCTCTGAAGTGTAAGGAAGTGTTGTATAGAGCATACTTCATACCCATAGTCACGTATGCAGCAGAAACCTGGACTTTGGATAAGAGAGAAGTATTTGAGGAGCATGCTGGCTGTCATCAGAAGAGATAGGATCAGGAATGAAGATGTAAGGTCTCGAGTTGGAGTACATGGATATGAAGTATGTAGGAAAGAGACGGGAGGAAAATATAAGTGTGCAAGTGAGAGAGTGCAGGAGGAAGAATGATGGAAGGACAGAGGGAGATTAAGGCATTTTACTAAACAGACCTAGCCACAGGCTGGAAACAGCTGTTCTTGGTGATGAGTCAACAAATACCAATTTAAAAAAAAAGATTTTTTTAAAAATCAGAGTCATCAGTAAGTTAATAATGATTTAGTAAGGGGAAAAAAAAATAATTATGAAGTAAAAAAACTTACATACATATTTTGAACCAAATCATATATTCAAACTTAAAAAAAAGGCCCAAATTACAAGTTCACAATGTTATTTGCCAGGTAAAACCTTCTAGAGATATCATCAATTTTAAGCAACATCTTAAAAAAATTCCCTCATTAGTGAACTACCCTTAATTAGAGGTTTAGGGTAAAGTTAAAGAAACAAGTCTCTAGGTAGGCCCTATGACGTCAAACATACAGAATGGTAAAATCCACTTTTTTGGGGTTCGGACACACACATAAAACGTAAATATTAATCATAATCTCAAGGTCAAAGATTTTCAACATTACAATATGATATGAGAAAGTAAAAATGCTATATTGCAAACACAGTTAACATTTCCCCTCCTAAAATGATAAATAAATTTACTATCACAAAATTATAGTTTAATTGTTTATATCTTTTGATTAGAACATTAAATTTGTGATGTACATAACATAGCAAAACGACAAAAACTTAATATAAATATGTATATTAACTTTAATAGCAAAGTTTCATAACTAGCAAATCTGGAATTTTAATTATGAATCAAAGCCAAAGCCGAGGAATATTTGGAGCGAAATTATTTAAACAAGTTCATTTTTCATCAAGAACTGTGTTCCAAGTTGAAACCTTGGTGCCCGCAAAGACTTAAACCAACACTCACCTATACACCTCTTCAGGGTTGAGACTGTCGTCAAGGTCGAAGGTATGGGCTCTTGGGGTTCGTGGGTGCTGAGGAGTACTAGGGGATTGTAGTGAAGGAGGAGAAGAAGCTCCGCCCCCAACAACTCCACCCCCTTGACTACTGCGACGCAAGTGGTTCTGGACTAAAGAAGCTGCCGCTTCCTGCAATGTCAGAGTTAAAAATGACAACCGAGCCATAATCAATTATTTTGTTCCTTATGAATGAATCTCAAAGCTTCAAATAGTTGAATTCAAATCCTGCAGGGGCTTGCGTTTGGTTCTATACGTTCAATCTTTATAGGTGAAAGATTTGAGATTGTAGATCAGAATATATCCCAGCTTTGGAATTGATGAAATTTGGTTCTAATCTATAGGTAAAACTTTTTAAAATAGTTAGTGTGGATCATTATTTGACTTGAGCATAGAAACTTGTAAATATTTCAATTATTATAATCTATTCATTATTTAAGCATGGTTTATTGACCTGAATTTTTTTATGGGCTAGATTTGAATATATAAAATGGGTGTGTGTACTTATGTACGCGCGCGAGAAGTTATACTTCTTTGGCATCATTAAAAAATAGTTTTTAATTGCATGCAAATAATTAATTACAATAAAATGATAATATTTAGTATTAATTATGTTAAATAATAATATTTTAATTTATATCAATAAATAATACATACGAATAGTTAACCTCAATTATATTGGAGCACTTGAAAAAGTCTATAAGCACAATTTTTTTCATCTAATATTTATGAATAGTAAATAATATTAATCAAAATATTCAATTTAAATCACTACTGAATATAATTTATTAGCAAATATATAATTTGCACTTGTATGAAACTAAAACATGTGTTTTGAATGTAGAAACTAGAAACATGTGGATAAATATTATATATATGAAAACAGTGATCAGAGGCGACGAGCGTACCATAGAGAAAGGAATAACATAGTATACATTTCTCTATGAGCGTACCAAAATGCGCGACTAACAGAGGTTCTATTTCTATTTTGTTGGTAGCTTTTTTTTCTCGAGGCTTAGTGAGCGATTTACCTTCAACCTGTTACTTTTGTGTTACAGTGATGCGCGCACATCTTAAAATTTCACTCTCATCATTTTTTCATAACGCGCCTAAAGAAGTATAACTTCAATAATTTATCCTAATATTAAATTTAGATTTCATTCACTTGATTATAAATGATTTGATTCTGTTTTAAAATATCTTAATTTTACAAATAATGGATACATGTTAGTAAGCAAAGATTTATAACTGATTAAAAACTAAGAATATTGGATTTACTCAGGCTTAAAACTTAGTTTTATCAATTAATACAAATCTTATTTCCTGGAAGCGTAACAGGGTGTCCAGCCACTATATTTTAAAATTCCCAGAATTTTCCAGGATTTCCAAAGCCAATTTCCTACATTTAAAATCACTATATATTAAAAACATTATTTTATAAGTTCACAACTTGATGTATAATATTTTTATACAAATTCACATTCTGAAATTGTGTCACTCTAGAAAGAGGTTAAAATATTTCAGCAAGATGCGATGAGCTATTGGGTAGTTAAGATTTTAATGAGATCATATCGAGACATTAAAAAATATCACCTTAAATCAGACTAGTTTAAAATTGTTGTGAGACATTCGTTTTTCATTTATTCTTCCTATAATGGAATCAAATTCACGCACATGCATCAAGCCATGACTCAGCCCTGGATTAATACATGGAAATAAGACACGTAAATCATATGATGACGTTAAGAAATGAGATTAGTATGCTCAATAATAACAACGGCATTAAAAGAGATTCACCATATATTATATGGAAAAAAAATGTATGTTATTTTGACTATTATAGATGAAAAGATGCATATCTTTTTAGAATATATGTGAAAATTCCCTGACTTTTCCCTGTTTTTCAGGTCGTTTAGACACCCTGTGAGATCATCTTAGTTTACATTGAGACAGTACCCTTAACTTGTGATATCTCGCCAGCACGCTTACATATAATCTTACATAACAATGATAAAAAGAGACCTGGTACTCTGGCGCGAGACTGGAGAGTATCATGGTGACGTGTGGCGTATCGAGGTTGAAGAGAACTATGAGAGAGGCCTGCGCTGCCCGACGGATGTCCCCAGACTTGTCGCCTGTCCAGGTTATGACCTTGGCTAGCGCAGAAGAGGCATGGGGGGAGGCACCCAAACAGGTCGGAGGTTCCATCACTGATGCTAGCTGGTTGAGAAAGGTCAGCATCGCAACCTTCACCTTGCCGTTGGGAGTCTGTGTTTGATCCACAAGAAACCTGAAGCAGTTTCACACAAAATTGTCAAAAGCGCTAAGGTTCTAGTGAGAGAGTGAGGAGTTTAATAAGGTTCTAGTGAGAGAGTGAGGAGTTTAATAAGGTTCTAGTGAGAGAGTGAGGATTTTAATAAGGTTCTAGTGAGAGAGTGAGGAGTTTAATAAGGTTCTAGTGAGAGAGTGAGGAGTTTAATAAGGTTCTAGTGAGAGAGTGAGGAGTTTAATAAGGTTCTAGTGAGAGAGTGAGGAGTTTAATAAGGTTCTAGTGAGAGGGTGAAGAGTTTAATAAGATTCTAGTGAGAGAGTGAGGAGTTTAATAAGGTTCTAGTGAGAGGGTGAGGAGTTTAATAAGATTCTTGTGAGAGAGTGAGGAGTTTAATAAGATTCTAGTGAGAGAGTGAGGAGTTTAATAAGGTTCTAGTGAGAGAGTGAGGAGTTTAATAAGGTTCTAGTGAGAGAGTGAGGAGGTTAATAAGATTCTAGTGAGAGAGTGAGGAGTTTAATAAGATTCTATTGAGAGAGTGAGGAGTTTAATAAGGTTTTAGTGAGAGGGTGAGGAGTTTAATAAGGTTCTAGTGAGAGAGTGAGGAGTTTAATAAGATTCTAGTGAGAGAGTGAGGAGTTTAATAAGATTCTAGTGAGAGAGTGAGGAGTTTAATAAGGTTCTAGTGAGAGAGTGAGGAGTTTAATAAGGTTATAGTGAGAGAGTGAGGAGTTTAATAAGATTCTATTGAGAGAGTGAGGAGTTTAATAAGGTTTTAGTGAGAGGGTGAGGAGTTTAATAAGGTTCTAGTGGGAGAGTGAGGAGTTTAATAAGGTTCTAGTGAGAGAGTGAGGAGTTTAATAAGGTTCTAGTGAAAGAGTGAGGAGTTTAAGCAGGTGGATCACAGGCCGGACCAAATTCATTGTTTTTTTTTCTAGATTTTCCAGAAGGAATCCCCATTGTTCCAAGAAATTAGAATGGAGAAAAGTGTAATAAAATTTGATTTTTCATCAAAATGACTGACTGACTGACTGACTGGATGATTTAAGATTGATGGGGAAATATATTTTCAGTCGCTTCACAACTCTAGTAGGGCTAATAAGATATTTTTGAACCAATATGCTTGATTCTTCAGTTACTTTTTTTCATCCATACAAAGACATAAGCTATGTCCCAAATTGACAAATATTCCAGTATTAGATTTTGAAAAATTCTCTATGTTCTCCTGATTTTCCAGGTGCATGGCACCTAGATCTACACCTACGGCAAACTCCAAAACATTCATACCTCACATGTTTTCCACATACATGAATAGATCTTCAAACCAGCAAAGACTAATCGCTAGGGGTGTGAAAAAGGCATTTTTAATTTCAAGTCCAGTTTGAATGAAAATGAAAGAGTTTTATTTGAGTTTTGAGTGCTATATAGCAATATGCATATTACAAGTATTTCAATTCAAATTTCTGATAAAGAACCAGAACCATAAACACTAATTTACATTTTTTTAGAAAGATTATATTGTATGAAACAAAATGTTATGAAATGAGCATACAAATTAAGATGTTAATATAGTTGTATAGTTTTTTTTAATCATACAAATGGAAATAGGTTTTTTTTTGCTATGAAATAATTAATTAATTAAGTTGCCAAATTGTGATGTAGTGGCAAGTCAAGTTAGGATTTCCCATTATAGTAAATTTGTGTTTAATTCGGCAAATTTTTAAAGATATAGAATTGAAAAAAACCAACACATAAATTCTTATTTAATTTTATGAATACTCTTGAAGTTTTTTTTTAATTGTCTAAAACTTGGACTATTTGGCTTATTCACAAAAATGGCCTTCCCGCCAGGATGGAGATTAAAAAAAAAAGACCATGGAAGCATATGTCTATCCAGAATAGAAAACTAGATAAAGATAATTTTGAAATACAAGTTAACACTGTCCAAGCATAAATAGTAGAGTGTTTATACTCGTCAGTGGAAGAGGGGAAAATGCTATCAGATGATAAGCTCTGTAGGGTGAAATACTCATTTTCTTTCTTCCATCTATAATTATTACAATGGTGTGTAAGTGTGATATTACTTACAGTCTGTAGATGCATCAACACAACTTGCTTAGCAAATAACTTCAAAATCACCAAGTAAGCAACATTGTTAAAATTAAATTCAATAAAGTCAAAAAAAATTTTAAGAAAATTAAAACTGGGAAAGATTCAAGGGAAACCAAAACTGGGGAGGAGTCAAAGGAAGTTAAAACTGGGGAAAATTCATATTAAAACTTAAGATTCAGAACACTCAAATGTTTTTGTCGAGTTTAAACAAAGTTACTAAAACTTGACTTTAGCTCAAATATTCTAGTACTAATAGGTTGAGCGAGAATACCTGAGAAGGCAGGCCAGAAGTTGGTCGTGAGGGAAACTGTCTCTCACGTTATTGAGTACGCGGTGGATCTTAGTATGGATGGAGCCAAGGAGGTCCCCGCCAAGCTTGTTGAGGAGTCTGGTCAACAAGCAGTACAGCCAGTCCCCTAGGTCAGCCTTGTGGGCCTGTATAAGCTCGTTAAGGGTGTCCAAGAACATGCTGAACACCTGCAATGATACCGACTTGTGGGAGACTCATTACCCTCATTTGCTTCTTAATAATAAATAATAATAATAATAATAATAATAATAATAATAATAATAATAATAATAATAATGATAATGATAATAATAATGATAATAATAATAATAATAATGATAATAATGATGATAATGATGATAATGATAATGATAATAATAATAATAATAATAATAGTAAAAATAATATTATTAAATTAAATCATGGTTACAAAAAGTGAAAGGAGTTTTTTTTTTACACTTTCAAGAGAGAAAGGAGTGTTAGACTGACCTTCGTATGAGAGTCGTTGAACATTTTGGTGAATATCTCTGTGATCTTCTTGAGTTCAGACCCACTTAGTACGTTGCCGTGGGTGAAATAGTTTTGAAGGCCTACCAATCCCTCCTTGCGATCCGACCAGTGTGTACTCGCACAGTTGGCAATTATATCAGAAATGTCCTAAAAGCAAAAAGTTTAGTGGTCAAGTTATTCTTATTGGATGAAAGGTAAGTTTAGATAATATTTGTCTCAAATCTGTAATTGGTATAGAAACAATGAGTCAAATGATAGATAAATTAGAACATTTTTTGTGGTTTAATAATACACTCCCTTCAATTCAAAATCAATATAAAGCAATACATTTTGGGGGTGTGCAAAACTTCAAAAACCTTTGATTCAAATATTCATTAGATTTGAATCCCAACTTGAACAATTAAATACCTTTGTCAATAAAAAATATTGAAATCTAAATACACATCTAGGGTCTGATGTTTTGTCATTTGGTGCTGTGATCTACATCAAAGATTAGTGTTCTTGTGACAAGAATCTTAGAAAATAAGTAAAAATGTTTAACCTTCCCCAAATTGATATTATATTTTTTCTCCTCAATTCCATTTTCCTTTGTTTTAAATTGAAAAATTAGATTTTTCACAACATTAAATACATCCTTCAATAAATTTTTACTAAACAAATTATTCAAGTCATTAAGTCAAAAACTCTTTTTAATTTAAAATTAAAATCTCTGGAATATCATCACACAAGTTGCAGATCATTGCAATCACGGCACTGTCTGTATTGAGGGGACCACCTTCGTCACAGACTCAGTTTTAAACTATGAGTAAATAATGACCCTGAGCAAGGGACAAACCCTGGATAGCACAGTGGCAGAGCTTTGTGTGCTAAGCCAAAAGTCCTAGGTTCGATTCCTGTGTCGGGTGTCATTTTTCAAATAATTTAAATTAAAAATGTCTGGATTCGTACAAGATTAACCAGACTTGACTAGTTAAGAAGAGTAATTAATTTGGGAAGTAATCTGTAGAAGGAATGAGTTTCGCTGGCATTACCTTGGTAGTTGGTTCCAAAAGGTCCCTGTAGAGGCGCTGCTGTGAACCGCTCCAAGAAAAAGACTGCTTCAGGTTGTAGGTGTTAGTATAGACATTCAGAGTCAGGGTTGGGGGGAAGAGAGATAACATACACAAACAAAACAATAAAAAAAAAAAAAAAAAACACCAACAGAAAAAAAGACCAACATTAATAGATAAAAGGTAGGTCCGAGTTTGACTGACTTGAGACAAAACCTTTAGGTAATTTTAATAAAATGAATTTATATATATATATCTATTAAGAACAACCCCCAACACTGGTAAAGTCGAGTGCTTGCCTGAATTTCTGTGCTACAAACTCTGTAATCATAATTCCTGATATTTTAAAATTATGTTGACTGCTGGATCAATCATCTGGAGAAAAGTGGTTGGCATAAATTTGTTTTTAAAAAAAGTATTATTTGTTTTCAAGTTTTATGAGTTAATCCCATAATTTGTTTTTAATAAATATTATTGTGTTAAGTACCAAGAGACCCAAGATTTATTACAAAAACCGAATAGTAATCGATTCAAAATTCTGAATATAAATTTCCAAAATATATGTATTGGGTTCGAAGTTTCAAATCCAAGTAGATCCTCAACTGAGATTTCATGAAATTTGATTCAAAATTTGAATATAAAGAAGGTCGAACATTTTGATAAATTGACTTATTTTAAAGAGACTTGTAGAGCCATTATTTGAGAAATATTCATTGCCATTATTTATTTTTACTAGACTAAATTGAAAAATAAATTTAACTTAGCCTTATATTTGGATTTTAATCTATCACATTTCAAATAAAACATTTTTGATTAGGTTTAAGCTTTTATTTAACCTGTGTGAATCCAAATCAAAACTTATATTAAAAAAAAAAAAGTTTAACAAAAGTGGGGGCAAATAGAAAAATAAGTTCAAATAAAATAATTTATTTTAGGCTTACTACAACATAATCTGTTTAATTTATTTGTTAAACAACTAAAAATGATATATATTCTAATTTTGAGCAAGTCCATCGAATTCAAATCTAGGATTTATTTAGATTTGAAATTTCAGATCAAATTAAAATCTTTCCAACATTAAGATTTGAAACTTTGGATTCAAAATGTCGATGGTTCACACAAGCTTAAACCAATTTAATTATAATATAATCCATTCATATTCGAATCAAATTAGTAGTCAACAATTTGAAACAGATTGAAAATTGAAAATTTTTTATTCCCAAGGGCTTAAGAAAGACCATAAAGATTGTCTTGCTCGGGGGCTGGAATTTTTATCATCCCCGATATAGTTAACAATATAAACTTGCCTCAAATCTAGCCAACACGGTGGTAAAATTAACAAGAGGGGTCAGCAAGCAATCAAGTATTAAGGGGGAGTGTACAGTCACATAGCCAAGCCCTTTTTTTTACGAGGAGGATACAAACCTAGAAAACTAATAACAGTTTGGGTAAAAACAAAACAAAAAACAATTTAACAAGTAATACAGTACAAACAAAAAAACACATCAAATACATTAAGTAAAATAGTTTTAAAAATTAGAAATAATAAAGGCCAAGCTAAAAAAATTTGGAGCATTGGAATTTATGTCCTTAAATGTGGGAGGTACAATAATTCAAATTAAAATTGCTTAATTTTATATTATAGATAAATCTATGCAATTGTATGGAACAATTAAAATTCAGGTGGAATGTCCTGGAATATTTATTGCTATTCATTTTCTATTATAACTATAAAAACCAGTGTGACCTGGTGGTTTAGGGGTAAGGTGTCGGACATCTTTGCTGGGGTCAGGGGTTCAATCCTCGGTCCCGGCACAGATTTATCTGATTACTAAACCCTTCCTTCACCTCTGACAAGACATCTTGTGAATGTGGGGAATGCCAGGCCTCCACCGTGGTTTGGATTCCACGTTAAACTGTAGGTCCTTCATTTCATCTCACAATCACCCTACCATTACACATTAGCGTAAGTGCGTATAACCTGAATGGGTAGTAAGACACGGTGCTAATAATAATATAAAAACCAGCGATTTAATTTAAATCTAAATCTAAAATAGCAAATCATTATTGTGGAAAGGTAACCCTCCCCCTATGTTTTTAACTAAATAAAGTTGTCACACACTGCTTGACATAGTTATATATAGTTTAAAATTGATTTGGTCAAAATCAAATAAGAATAAAAATTTTAGTGTGCCATTAAATAAATGTGAATAAACTGTAGAAAATAAAACAGAAATACAATTTACAAAACTGACTACTACAAAATGTTGTACAGGGCAAACTTTGTACTTCAAGTCGCATTACAGGGTTGCCAATGACCTGTAAAGGCAGGGAAGGTTTTTTGGTGTAGTCCATTAAATTGCAGACTACATTTTCTTCAAGGTGTCTTTGATAAGAAATCCATTATTTTGAGGTAAGATGATATACAATGTACTGTAACTTTTTAATTTTAAACCCTGATTTGGTTATGGTTAAGGCAAACTTTATTGGAAAACGATGTGCTAAATGATGGATTTTCTAAGATAACTCTGAACAGAGATTGGCGACTCTAGCCTGTTTCTTACCTGGCTATAAGATTCAAGGGAAATTAAAACTGGGGAAGATTCATTGGCATGCTTTGTATTTCAGGTTCTTCATTTTTTGTTTGTAAATAATTATTTCCACTTATTTGTATATCTGTTATGTCTCTTAACTTGTTTCCATTGGTTTATTAAATGTGTTTTTAATGGTAGGCCTATATTGGGATAAAACCATGAATACTATAGTACTATGTTCAATGATTATTTTATAGTAAAATTAATAAAAGGATTAGGCAAAAGGTGTGCGATGGTATGACTATAAAATAGGAATGCCTGGAATATGGATTTCCTACTCACACTGTATTGGCAGCAAATGTCTAATAACAATACACATTCCTATCATGGGAAAGGAGGAGGCCATTTTCAGTATTTGTAGTTATTATCTTAAATTTACATACCGTTTTGACCCAAGTATTATTTATTTGTATTAATATTATTCTACCAGAAGCTTGTGGAAAGTTTAGGGATGTTTTATATTTTGGTCATGGAAATTCAAGGAAATGAAATCGAGGATATCAGTGGCAACCCTGTATTACGCAGCAGTAATATCAACAGTGAATATAAGATACTAGCAAAGTGGAGGCCATAGGAATGAAATTTGTGTGGAGCATGTTAGCTGTCACGGTGAAATACAAGATTACGAATGAAGTTATCTGAAAGAGAGTTGGGGTACATGAGATAGATGAAGCAAGACTGAAATGGTACGAGACTGTAATGAGAATGTAATAAGAGAGGATGTAAAATAAAATGTTGGCAATGAAGTGTGTACTTAAAATTCTCTAAAACTTGACTCTTAACTCAAATTTTGGCGTACTTGCAGACACCTAGTAAACACTAAACGAAACTATAAAGGGGGAAACCTGACCGATTTTCATTTGGAAACACTTTTACCTTTTTAATGAATATAAAGATAAAATTTATACCAAAGGATGGATACAATATAACATGTACCATAATAGTAGTTTCCAGGACTTTTTTTTACCCCTAAGATTACCATATTGTAAAGTATTTTAAAAGTGAACTTTTGAACCTAGATTTTATAGACCTTTCCCTTCTATCCAGCTTTCAATATATTTTCTTTTAGAAAGCTGTAATTTGTTAATTTAATAAAATGGTTCCTATTTACCACTCTTCCCTGTTCTGTCTTGCATTTAAATAATGACATCCTAATTACTCTAAAGTATAAGGATGAGTAAGGTTAAATTTAGATGAAGTGTAACTGCATTTGTGAGGAGGGAGAGTGGAAAACCATTTAGAAAACACTACCCTCAGTACGCCCAATCGGGATTCAAACCAAGCTCTCCCCGTAATTGGTGGTCTAGTCTACCGCGAGAATGACGCCTAGACCACAAGAAAACAGAAAATGGTAACTGTTTTCATCACTCCTGAAATTGACCTTTTAAAATTAATTTGATAAACACGCCCTCCCACATACTAGCACATAATCTCCTCTGCTCCAAGGATTCCTCCACCAAATTAATAACAGCCCCGCTGAATGAAGCTTCTCCCATGTAGGCTAGAAACTGGTGCTACTCACATCAGAAGGTCTCCTATACGAGTCAAACGAACGCTCCGAGCACACGCTAGATGTCTCACTGTCATCCGAATGGTCATCAAATGGTCTGTACGAGGTCTTCCTGCCACTGCTGGGCAACCGAGAGAAATCCCCACTGTCCATCGTGTCAAAATTCTGAAAAATTTCAAAGTTAATATCATATTAGACAAATTTTGAAAGAAGTATTAATATATATAGTCCAACACCTCAGCCCAGTTGGTAGCATGCTTGTCTGCTGAGCTAAGGGTCCCAGGTTTAATTTCCAGCATGGCCGAAAAATGTATCATTGGTGAAACGTAGGTTTCCCGTTTTACAGTGATGAATTATTGGTCGGGGATTGGATGTTGTTCCTGTACTAGTGTTAAGTTAGATAATAAGGCATTTGAAGCTAAGACAGACCTCGCCAGCCGGCGGTGTAAAATATATGGCTGAACCAGATCTACAGGCTGGAAACAGTAATGAATGTAAAAAAATGAGAATTAAAAATTTCAAACAAGTGTCTAATATAACATTTTCTATGTCATGCTAGCGCATAAAGTTTTATAAAATTGCACAATATAATATTTTTTCAAGCACTAAACAATTAGGGAAATATATTTTGAGCTTTGATTTGGCATCGAGAATATTTCATATATCTGATTTGGGTTCACTTTTCATTGACAAAAGTGGACTTTGCATTGGGTTAGTTGCATTTACTGCACAGTTTGTCAGCTAAACTGCTTCGTGAGGCATGCACTTGTGCGAAACTGGATTCTTGCTGTTGCTATACACTGGAACCAAAACGAAGTATTGAAACTGACTTGATAAAGCTTCAGACTTGCAATTGCAGTTGTCAACAATTAAGCTGGGTATAATAAGAATCCTAAAAAAAAAATATATATATATATATATATATAAAACTCTCTGATTATTGAAATGTATGGTGATGGTTTTTGTATTTTTTTGTACTAATAATAATAAACAAAGAATCTGATACTATAATAATTAGTATTTAATTAAAAGTAAAATATTATCATTCTTTTCCTCTGTGAGGCACAAACTATATTAAATTGGGAAAAGCTGCTCTATACTAACATGGTCTCCGAGTTTAGGTGAAATTGTTTTATTAAAATCTTGTAATTTATCAACTCTTACAGTTTATTTTAACAAACCATTTTGAGAAATTGAGGGTTAAGGTGTGTTTTGATAACATACCAGTGCATCTGCGAGTGCAGACTCTGCCTCCCTGCTCTGCTGTAAGATCTTCTGTGCCATGACAGGCCTTGAAGGCTGAGGGGGCCTGTCTGGGGTGCTGCTGTGTATTGGGCGGCTCCTGGAGTAACACATTACCATGCTATCATCGTCCTTGTTGACAAACATAGTTGTACATATCCACATAAATCTATATAACTTATATTTTCTCAAAACCTCAAATCTTTAATATCCTAAAGAATTCAAAGAACAAGGATTTGAGGGTTGAGGTGCCTCAATCCTTAAAAACTATGGTTTAAAAAGCACCATCCATGTTTTTAAGAGAATCACAGATGAAAAAAAAAGCACCTAATTATATATTTTTTACTTTCTGACAATTCTATTTGAATAAATCCCGTAGTTTCAAATTTCCATTCACCTGAGCTTGGACCCAAACGAGCGGTCGTGAATACCAGTGAACCTATTGGGGCTGGGCTCCCTACTGGCCTCTCTGCTGGTACCGGTAGAGCGGGGGATACCTGATGACAGCCTGCGGGGATGAAGCACCCCGTGGGGGCTATCACCTCTCCCGAGTTCTCGGCTAGCGTACGTGGCATAGCTGAGACGCGAAGAGGGAGAGCCAGATCGACTAGTCGCTGCAAAACAAATGACTCGTGTTTCTATATCCTTTCACTTGACAAAAAAAAAAAATGTCCTAAGCTAAGATGTTTATATTTCAGTGGTTATATTTCAGTGACCGAATGGTCTAAAGCATCACTCTCGTGTTAGACTGGCCTGCTAATGGTGGGGAGATACAGGTTCAAATCCCAGACGAATTTACTGAGGGTGGTTTCTCTTAAATGGTTTCCTTATCTCTTTCCAGGCAAAAGTTGGTATAGATTACCTCTAAAATGCTTCCTTCCTCATCCCTACTCGATTAGAGTATTAATCATATATGTGTATAATCAGAACAGGTAGTAAGACATGGTGATAAAATACATACACACACACATGCACACATACTTGAGTACATAATTATATGTATAGTTTGATTCCTCGATACTTTGATTCATAAAAGTAGCAAAATAACCAAGAATAGAACTTGATGTCACAATTTTTGATACTTGATATTTTAGCTCTTAAATCTCTGGAAAATGAAAGTTCTAGTATTTAAACAAAACAACAGTATTTAGAATTGTGTTGTGTTTCATCGAGAACATTATTAGTTATTTTACAGTTTCAATTCAGTACAATACCAACAACTGTGCATTTACTCAACATGACCACTGTTTTAAAGTAATCTCAAATAAATCACACAAAGCTGTAATAAGGTTTTTTTTTTCCTTTCTAATTTTTGTTTTTTCTGATATATTACAATTCTGTATGTAAATACACAAACTATTTTTAATACAAGTTTCTAATAAGACAAAGAAATGTCTACGAAATTTAAATAATTTCTAATATATCATTTAATATTATGACCGGTTTGAAGAAAATTAAACAGAGAAGAAATAATAAGACTTACAAATTTCACTACAACAAAGATCTTCCTCGGTTTTTCAGTCTTCCTGAGAATAATGTATTGGTCCGATAATAGTGCAATGTTTTTCTCCTAAAAATTTTGTTCTGAAAACTGTACTCATATTCTATGCTCAGCCCATTTATCCTTTAGTTTTCATGTAGAACACCTTCACAATTTTATGGTCATATTATGTACAAGATGGTACTATATTCGAGGCAATACCATGCAGCATCTAAATATTCAAGATTTTATTTTAATCTTGTGCTTCATTTCCTACAATTCTCTCATATTCATTTAATCATATATAACATACTAATCCCACTTCATTATTTTACATAGTTTTCATGTATTTCTTAGTCAGTGCTCACTAGTCCTTTATTCATATACCTAACTTGCAATGGTCTCGGTCTTGCTATACATTATTTTTTACTAGATTTTATTATTATTATTTAGCACCACGTCTTACTACCCGTTCGGGTTATACGCTAATAGATTAGGAATTGGGAAGGTTGAATTAAAGAAAGTGAACCCACATTTGCGTGGAGGGAGAGTGAAAAACCATTTAGGAAAAACCAACCCCAGTTCACCCGACCGAGATTCAAACCTCGATCTCCCCGTCCTCAGCAGTTGGGCTCAACACGACTAGCACGTTAGCCAACTACGCCACTGAGGCGGGTTTTTTTTACTAGATAAGGTGAGACATTTTGTAGTTATTCTGTGTGTAACCATTAATCAACTCACGCTGCGACTGGGATACCCCGGCCACTCGACTCCTGGTACGACCAACTCTCTCAGGAGAAGTGATAGCACTTACAGTCATCCCGCCTGCCACCTCGTTTTTGCGTGGACGAGCTAGATTTTAAAAATAAATAAAAAACAAGGTTAAAGAGATAAACTAATTGTATATAACTTGTTAAAAATTATCTTTCAACAAATATTTTTATGTTTGAAATTAAAAAAGATTGAATTATTAAACTCAACAATCACATTAAAGTTTGTGCATTCTTCACTTGACATTAATAAAATATCTTTCTTTTTAATTAAAAATAACTATATTTGATTTTTGTTTGATTTAAAGTATGATAAAATGGTTTAAATCATCTCAATTCCACTGTTTTCTAAAGAAATATTTCCAAGTTACCACACTGAGGTGTGGCATCTACAAGTTTGAGCTGTATTTACATTATCTGTCAGGTGAGAGAGCCTCTTAAGGTCAATATAATTTGATAGTTAGAATGTTTAAATGGTATAAAAATAAAATGGCGAATCTATATTTTACCAAAACTATAAAGAGTTGAAAAAAAAATAATCACAAACAAAAATGTGTGGAAATTTGTTTTATCACCGACTAGTTTAAATGGAATTATTTTCGAGTCAAAATAATGATTTAATTGAAACATAATTTTATGTACCTAATTAATGAGTGGTTGATACTTTCACTTTTAATAGTAAGTTTACATGAATCTAAGATTACAGCTATTAAATCAAATGCTAATCATGGATAATCAACTCCAATCGGCCAAAAATCAAATCCCAAGCTTTGGGAAATATTTTGTATCAAATAAATACAAAGCTATTTGATCGAATATTTGGGTTAGGATCCAAACATTTTTTACTCAAACAATGAAGAAAGTTTACTTTTTAAAATGAACCTCTTTTTCGAATTAAAAAGTTAAAAAAATTATAATCTTAGCATATAATTATTTATAAATAACATTATTGTATTTGTTTGATACATAATCAAATTGAAAAAATTAACTCAATAAATAGAGTGTTAGGGAGTTAATCTAAGTATATTAGTTGAAGCAAATAAGCCACTCACCAGAGTTATATTCGTCTCCTAATTAAGGTCAGCGTGCAGAGAAACAAAACAAATAAACAACACAATGAGACAAACTTACAAAACAAGGAGACATACCTGGCAGTAGTTGAGGTCCTAGGATAGGGGAGGGGGGGGGGGGGGGGACCGACAAGTCAGGAGGTACAAAGTCCAACAGAAAAAAAGAAGGATGTCAACAACACAACAGACTACAATGCAACACAGGTGACAGTGATTGGTTCACAGTGTGGAACTACCAACCTTCCTATAAGTCATTTTTAGCACTGTGTCTTACTACCCTTTCGTGTTATACACTTATGTATTAATTACACTAATGGTTTTAGAGATTAGGAAGGTTATATTTAGAGGAAGAATATCCACATTTGCATGGAGAGGGGGGAAGAGAGAGAGAAAGTGGAAAACCATTATGGAAATACCACCCTCAGTACACCCGACCGAGATTCAAACTTTGATCTCCTCATCATCGGCAGTCTAGTCTACTGCCAGAGAAGGGTGTTAGATCATATGGCCAACAAAATTTGTTCCTACAAGTTGTTTTTCCACCCTAGCATCTTAGTACCCAGTCAGATTATTCACATACATTAATTACGCAAATGAATTCGCGGTAGGCCCACTTTGGTGGTCACATGGTCCAAAGTGTCACTCTTGCAATAGACTTGATTGCTGATGAGGGAGAGATCATGGTTTGATCCCGGTCAGGTGTACTGGGGTGGTTTTCCCTACATCGTTTCCCACTCTTTCGACACAAATGTGGGTACATTTAATCTAAATTTAACCTTCCTCATCCATAGCGCATTAGTGTAATTAGTACATATGGATACAAATCAAACAAGTAGTAAAACGTGGTATTAAAAAATAATTAGAAGTAAGAAGGTTGAACTTTAGTGGAAATGTATATGCGGAAGGCGATTGATAAACCATTTAGGAACCCCCACGAGATTCAAACCCTGATATTACCAGCAATCCAATCTAATACGAGAGTAGAGCGTTAAGACCACATAATCACTGATGTGGGTCGATGTCGGTTGTTTTGCTATCACTAGTCAAAATTTGGAAATTCTGAATAACTTTGTTTGAGGGTGGTAAGTGAAACTTAGAAAATAACATTTCCGAGACAATAACAAATGCCTAGACATTTTGATTTAAAACTATCTTAAAAGCCTATATGTCTGCTTGAGAGGGTTTATTTGAAAACGTTATTATTTTTCACTTTTGTTATCTTGGAAAAGTAAAAGGCAAAATAAAAGATAATTCATTTTAATCAAAAATAATGGCTTGAAGTAGTGATATGAACACTTCCGTTAGATATTTTCCTTATGATTCTTAAAGAAGCTAAGATTAGTGAATGCTATTTTTACTAATTTATTTCTCTTAATAGCTCTAAAATAATAAAGTTATTTTTAAAGAAAAAGAGAGAGGGAGAAAAAAAAAGATAAATGTTTTGTGAATTTAAATAAAAATAGGCTTAGGGGGCTGTCCATAAACTACATCATGCTAGTTTATTTTTTGTCACAAAATGTCACAATTTTGCTAATTACCTTTCTAGTACTATGTCACAATATCACGCACCCCCACCCCCCTCCTATTTATACAGTATTTTTAATTTATAGAACCTCTATTAGACCATATAGACAAGACAGTAAGCCAAAAACTGTGTTCTGCCTTCTAAATACATGCTAGCATTACTATTACATAGAACTAGAAGGCTGTTAATCCTCAGTAAGAAGTGAGACTAATATTTCATATCCCAAAGAAACCCAGAAGGCGCTGGAAGAATAAGACTCCTGAAGACTGAACAGGCTAAATCAAGGGTGAGGAACCTTTTGGCTTGAGAAGGCTGAATGTCACTTCACGAATTCCTCATAAGGTCGCACATTTCATGTAGGGGCCTACAGTAAATTTTGTCAAAATAGGATACTGTACCAACCATATATATAAATAAATAGATGAGTGTTTTTTTTTAACTTTTCTTTTAATTAATTAAAATACACAACATTTGAGAATAGTTAACACATGATGAAGACACATAAATGACTAAATATGCGAAAAGGCCACACCAAACACCTCAAAAGACCGCAGATTCCTCATCCCTGGACTAATCGCCTAGTCCTAGAATTATAACATAATAATGATTCCTATTAAATGTGAGCATTTACACAGGTTCAGAAGAAAATGCCAGTGAAAACCACCACCACCAACACCATCGCATCACAACTCTACACTTAAATAATGTAAATGCAATGAGTAACGAAAAGCCAAATTGTTACTATGAATCATTATTTTCAATTATTCAATAAAATAATAACATGAATGGTTTGGATTTATTCTTGGCTCAGTTTTCAAGATGTTGTCTGAAAAAGTGTGAAATAATATAGTGATGTCAATTTTGTTTGAATAAAGTTTCGTTTTCTTTACATACGCAGAACCTGTTTCTCTCAACCATGTTTAATATCCTTTGAAATGAAAACACACATCAAAAGTACATCGTATTTAAGCACTATTTGACTTAGATAGTCTTTCAAGTCAGGTGAAAGCTTTCGCAACGGGTTAACCGCATAAGTATGGGACTTACTTTATATATTTTGTGAGCTAATACAGGATAATACAGTTTGATATGCATTTAAAAATAAGATAAAATTTGCTGTAGTTGAATTCTAATTCATCCATCAAGTAGCCTGATCTGTAGTAATTTAGGTATCATTTCAAATGTTTGCTAAATAGTCAATTTTCCTAATTAAAACAAAATGTTTGCAGAAATTTAGAAAGTATTGATCTTAGAAAAACATCCCTTAATAAAAAGCATGATTTAGGAGTGTTAGTAGTTAACTCAATCTATATTTTAGATTATTAAATCCTCGCTCCAAGAAGCTGACACCCATGTTGACGGAAAACATGCAAAAATGAGCTAGGAAAGTTTCGGAACTTACGCAACGAGGCGCCCGATCCAACCTTTTGTCGCGCCAAGGCAGCGTACTGGGCCCGCGCCTTGGCTCTCTGCGCTGCTTGCAGGTCTATGGCACTGTTTGAGCGCAGAGAGCCACCTGGCGTGGCAGTCACCCGCCGCGGCGTGCTCACGCCATCTGTTGGCGTTAGAGCACTCACATGTACATACCTGCTGTGTGTGTTGACTCAATTCAGTGCTCATGTATCGCGTTTCAGTATGTCATGTCTTACTCACAACAAGATAATCGATGGTTCTAAAATTAGGTTTCTCAAGACAAATTTAAAATTCAATTAAAATAAATTATGCTTCTGGTGAAATTTACGTTTCATTATAAGAGATTACCAATATTTTGAAGGATAAAAATATTGTTTTGTTTAATATAAGAAAGTTTTTATTTTAAGAATAAACAAATTACAAAAAAAAAAAAATCACTACAACTAAAGTAGAATCACTAAAAGGAAGTACTGTTTGTTACTATGATTTCAAAATACTTTTACTAAAATAACTTTACAATAACAATACAACTACATACAATAAAAGGAAAGTTTTTATCAAAACATCAAATAATAATACACAGTGCAGTAGTAGACAAGCAGTGATTAAATTTTTTTATTTTTTTTTAACCTTTTCCCTAGCGCAGGCATTGAAGATTTTTGTTTGCCTGAGCGTTCCTTGGCGCGAACGTGAATCAACGTTTCAATGAAATAAGCTATTGTAATGCCATCTATCAATGAATCACTGTACTTTTAGCCAATTTGAATACTTAATATTGAAACTGATAGATGGGGCTATGAGTTCAATGCTATATTATGATCATAAATAAAGTAATAAATGAGAAAATGAGCAAATAATGAAAATTTTGTCAGATAAGAGTATACGAGCAGAAAAATGGGTGTCAGGCCAACACATATAGCTGCCAGGGAATAAGTTAAAAACTATTTAGCAAAACATAACATTTGGTGATAAGAAAGAACAGCAGAACTAAAAATAAACAACTTAATTTTATAGGGGAAAAACTCATTACTAGCCTACAACATAAGGAATTAAATAGACCAAAAAAATATATTGGAAACAAAGATGTATTGACATTTCAAGGAGATTTTTATTACTTAAATATATATATGTACCCACATTTTTATCTGCAGCTGTAATTAAAAAAAGAAGTATATAATGACCCAAAAACTCAATAAAGCTCAACATATTCATGAGTCCTTCAACATCCTGTTAGATCAGCTCTCGTTCCAGCCTTCCTTCTGTCTACACCTCTCGTTCCAGATTTCTCTTCTTGCCACATCCTACTCCCCTTAGTTCATCCATCATAATCTTAATTTCCCTGTGATTCTAACTTCACTCATTTCCAGTTCCCAGGAATTCTTAATGTTTCCAACCTTATCACATTGCCAAACCATTTAAACCTGGCCGTCTCAATATAACTTTGGCTGCCCAAATACGTGTTCTGTTATATATTCATTTCTAATCCTATCTCTTCTCGTATTTCCCTCAATACTCCTTAAAAACTTAATCTCTGATCACATATTTTACCGACATAGTTTGAGTTTCTGCTTCATAAAGTAATATCGAGAGGAAGTAAGTCTTAAATATAGTAGTCTTACAAATTTTAGGTAATTACTTACTCCAGCCAGATTCCTTACTGTCCGGTAGAATTTTCCTTCCTGTTGAATTATGTTTGTTATTTCATGACGAACTTTTCTTTGCCTTTGTATTTCACTTCCTAAATATTTGATTGCTTCTAGATATTTTATTATGTCCTTTCTGTGTCAGCCTCATTACAACATTCTTATGTTTACTGATCTTCAATATAAAGTAATTCATTACTTTATTCCATTTATCTAGTTTATTTTTTAAAGCTTCCACATCATCAACACTATCCTCATCAATTGTTTACAACCTGTGGCTGAGTAAGTTTAGTAAAATGCCCCCATCTTCCTCTAACAGGGTAGTGACGCACAATACAAGGTGCCTACCTAATGGGTCCTGTTTAGCGTCTCTTACTCAACCCTGATCACACCGTCAAGTGGTGGGACCTGAGTAACCTGGGGAGGTTGAGTTGAACCCCAGCGGAAAACAGGTCAGGTGCAGACGAGAGACAGAAGACTAGTCAGGGCCAAAACCAACAAGCTTGGAACAAGGTCTGGCCAGTTGGGAGTGTGAGGGTTGAGAGACTAGCCAACAAGCTTGGAACAGAGTCTGGCCATTTGGGAGTGTGAGGGTTGAGAGACTAGCCAACAAGCTTGGAACAGAGTCTGGCCATTTGGGAGTGTGAGGGTTGAGAGACTAGCCAACAAGCTTGGAACAGGGTCGGGCCAGTTGGGAGTGTGAGGGTTGAGAGACTAGCCAACAAGCTTGGAACAGAGTCTGGCCAGATGGGAGTGTGAGGGTTGAGAGACTAGCCAACAAGCTTGGAACAGAGTCTGGCCATTTGGGAGTGTGAGGGTTGAGAGACTAGCCAACAAGCTTGGAACAGAGTCTGGCCATTTGGGAGTGTGAGGGTTGAGAGACTAGCCAACAAGCTTGGAACAGAGTCTGGCCATTTGGGAGTGTGAGGGTTGAGAGACTAGCCAACAAGCTTGGAACAGAGTCTGGCCATTTGGGAGTGTGAGGGTTGAGAGACTAGCCAACAAGCTTGGAACAGAGTCTGGCCAGATGGGAGTGTGAGGGTTGAGAGACTAGCCAACAAGCTTGGAACAGAGTCTGGCAAGATGGGAGTGTGAGGGTTGAGAGACTAGCCAACAAGCTTGGAACAGAGTCTGGCCATTTGGGAGTGTGAGGGTTGAGAGACTAGCCAACAAGCTTGGAACAGAGTCTGGCCAGATGGGAGTGTGAGGGTTGAGAGACTAGCCAACAAGCTTGGAACAGAGTCTGGCCAGATGGGAGTGTGAGGGTTGAGAGACTAGCCAACAAGCTTGGAACAGAGTCTGGCCATTGGGAGTGTGAGGGTTGAGAGACTAGCCAACAAGCTTGGAATAGAGTCTGGCCAGATGGAGTGTGAGGGTAACAGGCTTAGTAAGCTAGTAACCGAAACAAACTATTAGAAAAAATAAAGTAAAATCTTCCACATTCTCAGCCCAAAACATATCTGCAGCAAATGCCATCACCTATAGTTCTTCGTTGTTATCTTCATGGACCTTATCTATAATGTAGTAAATTGAAGAATAATGGTGACCTGTGTCAGACCTTGTTTCGTGATAAGCCATGCCAATTTTTATCCAGTTATCACTACACAGTTTATACACACTAAATACATACCCTTTGCTTTGTCTATCAGCCATTTATCTATCCCAGATTGGTTTAAACTATTCCAAGCACTGTTCCTGGGAACACTGTTATATGTCAAAAATATCATCCACATATCGTGTCCAAATTTTAATATTTTTTTCTATCATTTGTCTCAGGTTAAAATAAGATCTGCTGTCGATCTTTCACTTCAAACTTGATGTTGTTATTCTCTCATTTTCTTTTCAGTCTTTTTCCTAATCTTGATGTCCAGTTTTCTCTCTCATGTAGCTTCAAACAATGACATGGCAGCGTAATTCCCCTGTAGTTCCCACATAGCTTCTTATATGATGGAACTATAATGCCTTTTGTCCAGTCTTTAGGTATCTTGTGCTTCTATATGACCCTCCATATCCTGTATAGCCATTGCCTCCCTAATGGTCTAGCTGGCTTGATCATTTCTATTAATAACTCACAACACCTTCTGTTTTAGTATCTTTAATCTTTTTTACTGTTTTCTCACACTCTAGAATTGTTAAGTTATCTGCCATTTTATTGTATTTTTATCACTGGTTCTCACCTGGATCTTTGAGGAATCTATGATATTCAGTAAACCTTCAAAGTACTTCTTCCACACTTAAAAGATTTCCTTGAGGCTGCAATTAAATTCAGTACCAAATACTCAAGAAAACATTTTATTTGAGCTCCAGTATACTGAAGCAATGTTGTTGTTTTTTTGTCATAAAAATGGCAAAAATACAGTTATGGTACTTAAATTTGTTATTGTTGAGCTTTAATGAATAGTTTTTGTTTTTGTGGAATTTATTGAGTAAGTTAATTCTAAGATGGATTAGATTTAAAATCTCTACTCGTCGTATTAAAAAGTTACTAGCACCTCAAACAGGACTCGTCTTTATGGCACCATTTGAAATATGAAACAGCTTTGTTTCCATGTCAAAATTACAGCATTTGAAAATAAGCACCAAAAGTTACATCAAATTACTAAATCAACTTACAGAAAAAAATACCAATCTAAATAAATTCTTGGCAGTAAAAAAGCTGAAAGTGTAAATGAAACAAAGTTTTAAAAATCCTGGAATGTGGAAAAAACAAAACATATAAAACAAAGTGTACCAATACTAGGAAACAACAGACCGAATGCATAAAATATTTTTTTAATCTATTTATTTATTTTATGTATTTAATGTGCATTCTCCGATCCGACACCTTAGCTTAGTTGGGTGACGTGTCTGTCTACCAAGCTAAGGGTTCCGGGTCTGATACCTGATATGGCTGAAAAATGTATCATTAGTGAAATATGGATGTACCCTTTCACAGTGATGAATTAACTGCTGGGGACTGGATGTTGTGCTTGTTCTAGCCTTAAGTTAGATTATAAGGATATGAAGAAATGACAGGAGCCAGCCAGTAGTGGAAAATATATGGCTTGAATAAAAAAATTGACCTAAGCCACATGCTGGAAACAGTAATGAATGTTAAAAAAAAGAGCACTTTCTGAAGTTTAAAACAGAAAAAATATTATATTATGGATCCTAAGAGAAGTGAGGTGAAAGTTTTAAAAAGCGTATTAATCACCAAAACATTTATTCCACAACTTCAATCTGGTATTTCCCTGGTAAAGGTACACAACTCTTGGGTCGGCAGTGCAAGGGGTGGGCAGGGTACGGGGTACCTGCTATGTCGATGGACTTGGGTCCAGCCGCCAGCACCGGGATGCCAGAGCGGTATTGTCGGGTGAGGGATGGGGTGCGATGGAGCAAACCACCACCACCACCACCACCGCTACCCGTCGGGAATTGATGAAGGTTCTCTGTGCTCCCTAAAGGATGGAAGGGGGTGACCAAAACCACAGAGTAACTCCACTGTTTTAACACAGGGGGTCTAGCACACATTTCCTCCCAGCATACTAGTTTAATGGCTCACCCAGAGGAAGAGAAAGCAGGGCATTTACCCACTCCCCCACAAATAATGTTAGTAAAAACTTATATCATATGAATTATAACTTAACCATGAAGAACTTAAGATGTGTCAAATGTAAAGACGTCATTTATAAATATGAAACATATGACTTATTGTTAAAAATGTAACTTTTTTGACTTTGCTTTGAATATCTGTTCGCTTCAAGAGTGAAATTCCGAATTCGACAATTACATCAAGAGTGAAATTCCAAATTCGACAATTACAAAGCTTACTAGGGGTGGGGTTGTTAAAACATACACATTTAGGTTGTGTGTTTTTTTTAAATAAAAAATTTTCTGCTGTTATTTATTTATATCACATATTAGTGTTGGTGTAAAACAAATATTAAATAATTATATTACATTTTGTAAATTATAATTAATACATTTAATACCTAAATTTACATAGTTATGCATAGTATAGTATTTTTATAAAACAAATTTTTAATATTCAAACTTCGATTCGGCTTCAGGACTATCTCATATTATTTGATTAGACCTGGCTTAAAATTGAAAAAATGGAATTCGCACACTCCTAAAAAAAAAAAAAAAAAAAAAAAAGAACAACCCCTACATAAACAAAAAAAGTGCCTAAACACCGAGTCCTAGCTTTCCTCATAAAGCCCACCCCCTAAAAAAAAACTTGATAAATTTGGAACATTTTTTATTTTAACTAGTTACCTACCTACACGCCAAAAAATCTGTTAAACTCGAAATAGCTTCCACAAGCATTTAACTTTGATAACATTTTCTTTAATTTTGGCCAATAAGAGGCCCCCTAATCAATTTTGACCACAGATTTGATTGTTTGATTACCCCCCAAAGTAAATGCCTATGTATAACACTGTGATTGAATGGCATTTTTTTCCCCTTGCTTGTCTCATAAAGAAATGGTGAATATTCCTTATAAATAACAACCCTTTTATAAATTATTTCAACCGTTAGCACTTACATTCCCTTTACATTTAATTATATGGTTAATTAGTGGTGTGAGTTTGGTTTGTCCTATTATCATGTTGGGTTGAATCACTAATAAATTATTATACTATTTCCAGAATTACCGATGAATAAATTTGTGTTATGGATGTAAATATTCTTTTGTGATTTCCCAAAGTTAAAAAGGGAAAACTTTTTTTTTTGGAAGAGCCAATATAATGCAAAATATTTTCTTTAACTGCAAGTTCTTCAGAATTTAATTCAAACAAATCTGTTACGCTCGCTATTAAGTTGTCATATAGGTTAGTAGGGTGCCCTGTATCAATTCTAATTTTTTAAATGTAACATCGAGGTAGTCAATTTGTTTAGAGAGTTGTAATAACTTTTCCATCCTAATTTTTCAAACTGCTTCTTAGCTTATAAACTAATATACTAGGACAATCTCTAAGGAATGTCATGTTTTAGATAAGAATCAGAATATTAATTATCAAACATGCTACTGGTACTAGGAAAAAAAAGCATTTAGTACATTTTTTTAGAAATTATATTCTTCTCAAACAAAATACTCATCAAATTATGGAATGTTACATAGTCCGGCATGGCAAGATGTTCCATCCGTTTTAATATAAATCAAGTAAAAAACAAACACATTTCAATAATTAATAATGGCACAACGTAATACCTATTTTTCGTCTCTTGCTTGGAAAGTGACAACTTCTTCTCCCCCCCCCCTTTTTTTCCCCATCCAAGCCATCTTCGCTTGATAAATGTTCATAGCGTTCTCGTGTAGTTTTAAATCTTATTTTAAATAATCATGTTAGTTATCATTTAAACAATGATAAAATATGTCAGTTAAAATCATATAAAAACAGTAAATAGCATATTCAAGCTCCCCAATGTCGATGGCGAGAACAGGAGTTTGGTAGCTCCCTGCAAAAAAGAAACAACAAAAAGTTAATGAAACGCGCCAATCATCTTGCGACGAAAGCTATCACCTGTGGCGCTGCTGGTGAGACGAGGCCGAGAAGTAACGCCATAAACGACTCTGCTGACTCAGAGAGTTGCTGCTGCTTGACTGGGAAAGCTCCCCGTACAACGCCCTCTTGTACGCCGCGTCAAGAGACTGCAGGAGCGAATCAGCTTGGTCAGGGAAATGGCGGTGGAAACTCCAGTAAGCCCTGAAAAAAAAGATTGGACAAAGTGTTTAGTGGATAAAGTTAGCGCCTGGACAATTAATTGTACATGAATACCAAAGCTTGGGTGATTGAAATGATCTTAAGGCTATGGATATAGTAAGTAGCTTCAAGTATAATAGTAGCTCGCCTCGACAGCGTAGTTATATAAAGCGTTAGTTTTATGTTGTGATATTTTCCTAAGTAGTTTTACACTCTCCTTCCACGCAAATGCGGGTTCACTTCCCAATTCCAAGACCATTAGTGTAATTAGTACTCAAGCATTAAACCTGAACGGGCAATAAGACGCAGTGATAAATAAATGAATAAAATAATTACTATATTAGTCAATTTGAAACATGGCACCTGGATATGAGAATTGAAACCAGACCCTTGGCATAGGGCGCTAATACATTACCACTGAGCTCTTCAGGGTTTGTTTAGTGCTCAGGGTCAGGGTTTCATTCTTGTTTCATGTTAACATATGTCAAGTTAGTGACATCCCATCATACATATTGAAATAAATAATATGAGAACAATTTAGGACATCAAACTTTGGCCTGGTTGGCCTCACAGGTAACCGAACTTTCTTTTACATTGTGTCGTTGTCGTCCCCTCTTCATATGAGTGTTTAAAAAGTTGGTGAAATTCACCTTCCTCATCCTATAAATTAGATGGTTTGGTTTTACTATGTTGGCAGCCAGCTCTTGCAGTAAAGTAAATTATGTGAACACTGTGTAAAATTTGATTTTGTAAATTGAATAATGGTAACATTGATTGAAACTTTCAATACAAATATAGACATACACATCAACATGCATTAAATACAATTATGCTATTTGATTTATTAGTTTAAAAAAATACTATGGCTATAAAATAATATGACAAGTTAATTTGCATAAACTTGCATAAATTACTATCAAAATATTGTTTGGTTAAGATAAAAACAATTTTCAAATTTACGTGTCCCTGAAAAAACAAAAAGAAGTAGATCACTGCACCTTTTTTTTAACCCCCAACCCACAGTTATAGAACAGCGGGAGCAACATACCTATATCCGTTAGCTGTGACGCTTATAGATTTAACGTAAATGGAAAAACTACTCCAAAGTTAAACGAATGAACTAAAATATGTCATACTTATTTGTTTATTCACATTCATCAATAATGAACCACATAATTATTGTTAAGGGCGGGTCCGGGGTACTCACTTTCTGGAGGAAACCCTAGCGTCCACGTCGGCATCGGCGATGCCCTTCTTGATGGCCTCTTGAATGGTTGCGGTGTGCCGCAGTAAGGTTTGGGTGGACCACGAGCTCAAAAGCTGCTCCAAGAACTCGCAGCATGCCCTCCTGATATCCTTCGACTTGGACCCCACGTTCTGACAAATAATGGGGACTAGCCGATGAGAGTGCGTGTAGCGGATGATGAACCTCACAGTCACCAGGCCCGCTGACGCCATAACCTGTAATCCAGGATTTGGAATGAAAATATGTATCCACCGGGAGTTGAGGCAGATATGGACGCACTGTGATCTATGTTCCATTAGACAATCCAAACCATTGACGGTGTATTACTTCAAAGGAAAAATTGCATACAACACATAAACAAATTACCAAATTTTTGTATATCCTATTGGATTCGAGATTCGTAAAAATTCCAAAGAGATATTTCAAATACAATATGAAGGCCTTGCCTTGAAATCACAACTTTTAGCAATTGTTAACAGTAATTATTTTAAAAACTGCATAAAAGAACCTTAATTCCCGCTGTTCAGTGTTGTATACCTCAGTATGAACTAACCTTGGCCGAGTTCTGTATCAGGTGAATAATGCTGGGGAGCAAATACTCAGCAAAGTGGTCCAACTTATTACCAAGCTGTTCGGAAAGATAGGCGATAGTGAAGCACGCCTCCCGTACGACCTGCGACCTCAAGTCCTTTACTGACGCCTGGAAGGGTATCTCGAGTGTTCGTAGGTGCACATATAATTCATCAAAGTTTGCTGCTCCAGCGATCATCAGTGAACGCACCTTTTTCAGCTAGAATTAAAAAGTTCAATTCCCAAAAATTAATGTGTGACACACATTATTATTATTATTATTATTATTTTTAATGCGTGTTTTACAAGCAACTAACAGATTAGATAAGGAGCCATGGGAACTTCAGAGTGCAGCAGTTTAAGGTATTGTTTCAAATGAGGCCTGGAATTTCTAACAATAATGCTTACAAGACTCCGAGTGACTTAGGCCCCACACTTTAATTTATATAAACTTAAGACACCAAGACGATTCATGTAGCATTTACATTCCCAACTAAAAACATGTATTTCAATCCAAAATGAGTCCACCAATGGTAGAATTTAATCCTTTCTGCGGATAAATTTACATAAAAGTAAATACCTTATCCTGAGCTTTTAGACCTTGCTAAGTTGCAATTAGCTGGGACAAACATTACTGAATTAAAATCTGAATGAAGCAAATAAGCAGCATGTAAGGCTTCACCTATCGCTTGATAAATAAAGAGTTTAATAAGTATGCAAAATAGATAACATTTTGAATCAAATAACAATGCAAAACAGGAAAAGCATATATACATCATATAGATCTTTTAACTTGAATTTGGTTGTAGAACATGAGTTAATTGACTTATTATCTTATAAATAAATTTTCAATTTTGTAAGGACACATTTTAGTCTTCAAAGCCATGAGTTTTACTTTTATTTAATTGATAAATAATAAAATCTAAGTTATCAGTGTGTGGCCATGAAACATATGTATACTATGACTTTGATAAGAAGGAACCTTTAGGGCAGTTGATTAGAATTACTTACTAAAACAATAACTATCAAGATGAATTAGATAGCTATGTTATTATAGTTTTTAATCATGGCAATGGCCACACTAAAATACTAAAAGCTATAATAGCATAGCTATCTAATTCATCTTGTGCTATGCATTTGTACATTTCGCACTATTGGCATGATAAAGCCCTCCCGAGTCGAAGGTAGATGTGTGTGTGTGAACGCTCACGATTATTTGAATGCTTAGTTGTAACTGATGATTTTCACACGTCCACCGAAGACTCTGCCTTATGAATGAAGAATGGTCCTGAGCATGGGACGTCTCTTGGATAGCTCAGTGGTAAAAACATTGGCGTACCAAGCCAAAGGTCTCGGATTCTATCCCCAAGTCCGTTTGTCAATTTAATTCAAAACAACCATCAAATCATGTGATTTATAACTGCCAATTTTGATATATATAAAAAAGTATATGATCAATGTTGACCGTAAAACAATATTTGTATTTTCTATCGAGCGAGCTCCTTCGTACCAGAGCACAACATATTCATGTACACATGTCCCATCCTAGTTTGGCTTACTGCGTCCATCCTCTTGTTCCAGTCGTTGTTAGGGTCGGATATTATGTCTTTGATCTGGTTTATGTGCTCATCCAGCTCCCGTGCTGAGAACAACTGGACCGTCGGCACGTCCTCGAATGAACGGGTGAACGTCTCTTCGTCCACTGCACCCGCTTGCCCACCTATATGCAGATACACATACACATACACACACATCACTACATGCCAGCATACTTTCATTTCCTAAATGCAGGTGTTGATTTTTTTTAAACTGTTTTATCAGGCAGTTAATATATCAGGATCATTAGGAACAGGGAGCTATCAAATATACTGAACTCTAGTATTTTACCAACAATCCTCCAACAAGGGGGTAGTCTGTAACCCACATGTCATTGTCAAGAGGGGTTGAGGGGTGACTCTAATGTCAGCATGGTGATTCATAGGGGTTTGAGAGGGATACATCACAGTGTTATGTAGCACATGTCTTATACTTACATTCTCATGTTGAAAAAATAACTTACGATCGTCATATTCACATCATTAGTACACATACTTATAGATAATTTCCTAATCTAAGTTGTATTACATCTACTCTTATAGTGTTACAAAAGCTTCCCTCTTGATTTGAAAAGTTGGAGGGTAAAGGAGTCTACTTGATGGTAGTTGTATGGGGGTGTCCAAAAAAGGTAAGGAAAAGGCATTATATAGTTTATTGATGACCTCAAGCAAGTTTGACCCCTTATAACTTGTGAACTGTAAAGATTTGAAATCAATTAATTACTATTTATAGCTTGTTAAAAATGTGGATAACATTTTGATCGAATGACCTTAACTGATTTTAGGATGGCCCTATCTTAAAAGTTGCATCATAGTATAAGCTGCTAAGGTAAGCTGACTACCACTCAATATGAACGAGAAACCAGTTCCACTTTGTATCATGTATGATCAATTACTTTTTTAACTGCTAAGACAAATAAAAACATTTAAAAATAAAAACCTTTGTGAAAACTTCAAGAAGAAAAATTTGTTAGTTTTTTTATATATCTTCAATGCCTAATTCTTAATAGCTATATTCCCTATTTAACGAATAACAAATAAGAGTGAAAATACATTAATATGAATCCAAATTGACATTAATAAATAATAAAATGGCTAAGTTGGAGGGGAAAAAAAACCTATATTATTTAAACGCTTATATAAAATAGATAAAAGTTTTTAAATTCACATGTCAACCAATAGCAAGGATACACTTGTTTAAAAGCTCACTAAATGAATATTATCCATGGTGTAGCAACATTCTTGCCAAACTTATCGCTAACCCATCCTACGCAATTTTCCCAGCGCCGACCCAGTGGTGGGAAGAATATAGACATGAGTTGAGTTATCATCAATCATTAGTTTTTAAATAAACAATTACAACCACATAATATATAAGATGATGCAAGAAAAATTACACTTCTAGATAAAGTTGAGAGTGGATTCAAAACACATCACCGCCACCCCATGTCAACAGAATATCCCACACTTTACGCTCACACTAGTCCCATATTAAACCACTGTGCCATGTTTATAAAACAAACAATATTATATTATAACATTACATGACAGTTCATCATAAGGTCCATAGGCCGTACAAAGCCACGGACATGGCCATGAGTTTCACACGTCTGTTCTAGGAAGTTACTCTCGCAAGAAAATGGATTTCCGGTAGCAACCTAGCCGGGTTTTCCTTAAAACTCGCTCTGTGCAAGTGCGAGTACATCTACTCTAAATTATACCTTCCTACCTACCCTATCTCATCAGTGTGGATAGACAGATGGCTCTGACATGTTGTGAGACTGTGTAGTTTTGCGTACACTCCCAACTCGCGCTTAATGTAGCATACCTGCCGAAGATGCTGGCCTACGTAGCGACAAGGCTCTTCTTACTTTGCTCCCGGAGATGGCTGTTGACAGCATGCAAGACAACAGTAGGATTAGACACAAGATGCTCGAAAGGTGCACGCACAGAGTTGAGACAAGGCAGTGCGACAGCAGGGATGTTAGAAAGTCTGAACGGAATTAGTGTGGTGCACACACATACACACGTCCCAGTGTTAAAATTTGTGCCAATTTATATTTACTACCCAAATTTTGATATCAATAGTTTCAATTTTGTTTTATTTCATTTGTTGTTTCTTGGGTTATCAGCAAATATATATTCTTACTACAGATTGTAATTGAAATCAATAATATTCTATCTACTAAATTACAAATTATCTACAAGTAGGAATCAAACACAAAGCCCAGTGTTCTCCCCAGGAACTATCGAGTTCCTGACTACAGAACCAAGGGTTTCGGGTTCGATTCCCAAAGCTTCCAGAATTTTTCTGTGAAGCAGTGGGTCTCGTGAAAAAGAGGAGCTACTTAAATAAAATAGGTAGCAGCCTCAGTCTAGAAAACTGAGATTAACCGCCATAAGTTTTGTTGTGCTGACTACATGACATCCTCTAACTGCAAATTGGCACAATTTGCAGTTAGAGGATGTCATGTAGTCAGCACAACAAAACTTATGGCGGTTAATCTCAGTTTTCTAGACTGAGGCTGCTACCTATTTTATTCAAGTAGCTCCTCTGGTGGCGGCAGCTTCTCGGTCGGTAAAGTTCAATTTCAGGTTAACGCCATAGAATATAGAGTATATTATACTCGGGTACTTTATAATGCCGCCCAGTAGACAAAACTGTACAGGAAGAACAATGAAGTCTGATCAGTCCAAGCACCTTGGCTCAAGGCGAGTATTAAGATAGGGTATTTTTTTTATTACCGTGATTATATAATTAAGAAAGTAGCAAGAGTCACTATACCACTATTAATATAATTAAGCTTGTACATCTAACATCCCAATACTGCGGCACGGAAAGTTAGACAAGGCAACACACATACACGTGGGTGTAAAGAGTTAGACAAGCTTCCAGACCATGATAATCGCCATGCACAACCTCGCTTCAGTTAATTGATAGCTTAAATGTTTTTTTTAATACGGTTTGATTATTTGAGGCTTTAGTTAGTGATTGTGTGGTGGAATTTAAGCAAACTTAATGTTCCTCCACCAGGGGTTGAAGACAGGACACCTTAATGATAGATTTGGACAGTACGACTACAAACCTTGTGAAGTTTTCCTCACTGAACTATTAATAGTTGACACTACGACAATAATTATGTTATGATTTCATAAAAGTAGCGTGTCTTTATAAAAAACATATTTAATCGTGTTAAGAAACTCGTGGATATGGAATACTTGTGCAAAAAAAGTATTTATTATATTTCTGTCTAACATTTAGATTTTGGCATTTGGCAGTCAACTGGATAATATCACAAATTTGTGCTTCCCTGATGATCCTAATACCGTCAAGGGTAAAAATTAACTAGAACAAAATATAACATAAGGTAACTGTGAAGATTTTGGTAAGAAACCTTTAAATGCATTTATATTTAGGGTAGATCTATATCAAAGTGTAACTAATTTCAACCATGTTTTCCCTTATGTGGTCTGGAAAAAAAAGGTTGAACCTAATTTATATTAATTGATAAATACAAATGTCAAATTGTCACGAACACAAATATATTATTTAAATCAAAAAATGACACCTGGACACGAGAATCAAACCGGCAACATTTGGCTTTCCTGAATTTGATTCCCGTATCCAGGTGTAATTTTTCATTCCAAAGGATATAATATTTAGACTCGGCTATAACTGCACATAAATATAGTAGCTCGGCTATTTAATCCATTACAAACTAATATAACAAAATACAAAACACTGAAATCTAAAACATATCTTAAAAAATAAAACTATACTAAATCATATTCAATTAAACAATGGCATATGTTAATAAGCAGAACTTTTGTAACTATATTACGTCTGCGTTATAGTTAACGATAACAGAAATCGTTTTAATCATGTAAGGCTCTGCAAGAATATATATAATCATATAGTCACTGCACACTTAAACCCATTCAGGAGAAGTTAAATTAGTTAGTATACTTGTTTGTTCAAATAAACAAAAAGATTTAAAAATAATAATTTGATACTCACTACACAAAAGCCTTAATTTAGTATATTTAATACATGCCTGAATGACAAAGCAGTACTATTAAACACAGCTTTTACATTATAATACTGGTAGAGGGTGTTCAAAAACTAACATAGGTACCAAATCAAATAGTTACAGGCAAGTGAGTTTTCACTAGATTTGTCATGAGTATAGATGTGGTTTGTGGAGATATACGTAAATTCATAAAGTGATGTTTTCCACCCACTTTTCAAAAGCTTACGATTTATAGAGCTAATACAAATTATTTTTATAGACATAATGTAGAGCAAAGAATTATCCGATTATGTAGTTAACAGATTCAGAGAACAAAATTTTCATTGTAAATTTAAATATTTTCTCCCTTTACCTTCGATGAATATGTTTATTTATATGCTAAGTAATGTAGCTTTTGACCAAATTAGCCAAAATGGTAATTATTTATCAGGTATTAATGAGTAGTATAAGTAGAATGTCAGGAAATTTGTAAAAAAAAAAAAGTGGTGTAAATTTGACACATGACTTCGATCACCTACATCTTATCTTGCACAAAACATTGTGTGAATAAATTTATAAATACTTCAGAAATAAATAAACAAAGTACTAAGAGCACTTTCTAAGTGTGCTATTTTTTTAGTTCATTTGATGCCTCCGGCCTTTGTATTAGCTAAGACCAGTGTTTTTAAAATGGTGTGTCGTGAAGAATCTGAAGGTGTGCTGTGGGATTTTGAAGGAATATTGAAAATAAGCGAAGAAAAAATCGAGGAATGAAAGTAAATATTTTGAAATCTGTTATCAACATCATTTTTTTAATACTAGTTTTCTTAAACTATAAATCTCTCTTTAAAAAAAACTGATGGTGTGTCTTGTTCAGTGGATCGTGAGTTGAGAAAGGTTGAAATAAGTAGGCTTGGACTTAATTCACTTCGGAGAACACCCTGTACAAGTACCATGAGTTAGAAGCACCTACAACTAGAGATATGAATACCAACGATTATCAGAACTGATTGACCTTGAGCTTATTACAGCTCATTTATAAGTTGATGGACAGTCGAATACTCACTCAATGTATAGCAGACAAACACCTAATTAGTAAAAAGCCGTTTAACATAGAGGCAGTAGTCTAGCCAGGATTGTTCCAGACACATGGGTGTCTCATGGGGGTGGGGAGGTGCATTTAGACAGCTCAGATACTATCTAACCATAACAGCTTCTGGTATAAATTAAGTATTCCAAGTCATTATGCCCTGAGGAATTTTTAATGAAACCACAAAATTATCTTTTCTGTTTAGAGCTAAAAGCAAATGTATCTGGTAGAATTTATTTTGTTTGTTGCAAAGTAGTCGTTTTTTTAATCCCAAAATGGTCAGTGTCTTTTAGTTCAAATATGAGTGTTTTCTTATTGCCTAATATTGTATAAGAGATTGAAAACAATCCAATGAATACTGATCGTCAGAGCAGTTCAAACCTAATATCCTGAAGTAGAGCATAAAACACATTTAACTAAACTACAATGACCTTTTTAAGGCTGTATTAAAAAACAAATACCATACAGCTAATATAAGCCTATGTAATAGTGGAACAATTTTTTTAGCTCCCAAAAAAACTAAATTTGCAAGTAGTTTTTATTCAATCGATTTTTTTTATTTTGAATTGTTTTGCCGTATTATATGTGTGTCAAATTAGAAGCCGTATTTTTAATCAATGTCACTATATTAATAAGATAAGATAATTTGTTGGGAGTTAGTGCATGCATACAATGATAGATTCTATCGGCTCAAAGAACTATCTACATAAGAACGCTGAATATTCAAATTGATAACCAACCGAATCACTGCAACCAAGACATTAGGTGGGGGGAATATAGGAGAGGCGAGAAAAGTCAGTGTTTTTGTAATTTTTTGCATCAAAACTTTTTTTAGTCAAAATAAATAAAATAATGTTCCAGTACAAACATAGAGTTTAGTTTTATTAAGATATTAATATCAACGTTTATTAAATATGTTAAGAGTATCCTGGAATTGAATATGTTTTAAAAGTTTGTAAGTTTTATACAAATAACCATATTTTTGAAAATCTGCCACCTTTGTTACAAATGAGACGAGGAACAGATAGATCCTGGCTAGGCCACTACACACAGATCAAGAGTTCTTACCAACCAGAGCTCCTCTTCTCGGTCCACTAACTTCTCTGGAAAGCTAATCCAAGAAATGTATATAGCTCTATTGTAATTAGTCAAGAACATGACATTTGGGTATGGGAATCAAACCTCACACTTTGGTTTAATGTGTCGATATCACTTTGTTATTCCCACCTAGATCTTCCGGTCAATAATTATATGAATGTACACCCCATTTACTATGAACGATAGCATGCTTACCTTGACAGGTTCCACTATGGCCGTATCTTATAAATCGCACCATAGTGGAAAAAAAGTAAGGTAAGCTTTCTACCTTTCAGAGTAAACAAAAGTAAATCTTAAAACACATTTAAATTTTAAAATATTCCAAAAAGGTAGCGTCAATAAAAGGGGGTGACTAGAGTGAGAGCAAAAGGGCCTACGAATTTTCCGGGAAAATTATTATTATTATTATTGCTGCTGTTGTTGTTGTGATTAGCACCGCGTCTTACTACCCGTTCGGGTTATATGCACTTATGCTAATGTGTAATGGTAGGGTGATTGTGAGATGAAATGGAAGACCTACAGTTTAACGTGGGATCCGAACCACGGTGGAGGCCTGGCATTCCCGACATTCACAAGATGTCTTGTCAGAGGTGAAGGAAGGGTTTGGAAATCAGATAAATCTGTGCCGGGACCGAGGATTGAAACCCGGACACCCATCACAGAAGTCCGACACCTTACCACTAGACCACCAGGAAAAGTATTTTTACATACCTCCCAGGGTTATTTTACACGCAACATTCGACATTGGATCGATGGCTCTAAATTTCCCTCTGAAAGAAGTCGTGCTACACATTTTTTATCGATCAAGAAAAATCCGTCAACCCTGATTGGGTCCTGAGGTGGGCACTTAACCCCAAGACCACAGAGGTCCATAGTAATAACAAGCTCCGAGGTCCTGTTTGCAGAGGACAAGAGTTTACTACAACTTGCTCAGCGCAGCGTTACTCACCGGCAGAAGGTGGCGCAGACTTGGGGACAGTAAATGACCCTTTCCTGGGGACACTGTTGGCGCGCTTTGTCGCAGATGACTGCAATAACAAAACATAGCATGCTAGTATGTGCTCACCAATCTGTTTGCTAAATAATTTACCCATACAATTTGATCAAGACTTTTGTCACTAAAAAAAAAAGTATGGGCCTATAATAAAATGCAGCACCAAATTACTCTCGAGTATAAAAAAATGAATTCATAATATTTTGATAAGTATGTGACTTATTGTAACCAAGGCTGTGGAGGCAATTTTGGATGGAGTTGGAGTAGGTAAAAATATATTAACTTTGGCTTCAAAATAAATGTATAGGCCTAGATAATATTATAACAATGTAATGGTAGCTACAGTAGCCCCGTGGCTTCTTTGGTGCTGACTGACAGCTCACAGCTGACTTCTGACAGTCAACATTTAGGTATATATATAAATTTTGACTGTAAGAAGTGACGGCTGCTAAACACATGATTTTGCAGATCGTTTGGTTCGGCGTAGAGATACACAATTTGGTCTGGTAACTTCTCAAAGCCGTCAGCTGTCATTCAGCACCAAAGAAGCCATGGGGCTACTGTATATCAGTTTGATGTTATACTTTTATTTTATTTTTTAAGAGAAATATTTATAATTTGGATTTATATTGAAATTTATATTATTATTTCATTGTGTAAAACTCATATTAATGTTTGGATATAATAATTTCAAGCCCCATACATTAATTACTTTACCTTAACAATGGTAGGTAAAAAGCATAAAATAGTATGTTTGGTCCCTTATAACTTGTGAATTGTAATTATTTGAAATCATTAAATCACTAATATCAAGTACGGCGCTATACCAAGTACAAAACAACACCTACCAAAACTAGCATATGAAACAAGTCTATTCCATTCTTGTGTAGGAAAGTGTTGCCTTTGTTTAGTTAAGTAGAGCGCCGCACTTGAGGCGTACTAATTCTGACTACGAAACTAGTCCCTAGTGTCGTTCCACTCACCAAAGCCGACCCGTCCAGATCATCCTCGCTGCGACTTGTGGGACCTGAAACAAAAGGAAACATGGTCGTCAATGCATGGAGAATATGAGGCTACGATGCGAGAAATGGACAGAGTTTACACGATAATCAAGTAATTATAACATGTGGCGCTCGCTGGGTGCACCTAGCCATCCTGGAGTGTCGCTACCGTCCGATATAACAGATGTGGGTAGTCTGTAGAGTATGGGTTTGAAACAATATTGTGAACAGTTCCTTGAGGCCTTAAAGACAAACTATACAAGTGAAGAATGCTACCATCTAACACGAATATGATAGAGAGGGTATATCGACAGTAAAGTTGTTATCAGCACGATATCCTGCAGAGACAGTACACTTCTGTCTTGGTTGCGACAAACTACCCTGGAGCGACACTATCTCACAGACCTGGTTGTGTATAGCTACCCTGGAGAGATACTATCTCGCAGTCCTGGTTGCGCCTAGCTACCCTGGAGAGATACTATCTCACAGTCTTGGTGCGACAAGCTACCCTGGAGCGACACTATCTCACAGACCTGGTTGTGTATAGCTACCCTGGGGAGACACTACCTCGCAGTCCTGGTTGTGTATAGCTACCCTGGAGCGACACTATCTCAGATACCTGGTTGTGTATAGCTACCCTGGAGCGACACTATCTCAGATACCTGGTTATGTATAGCTACCCTGGAGATATACTATCTCACAGACCTGGTTGTGTATAGCTACCCTGGAGAGATACTACCTCGCAGTCCTGGTTGTACCTAGCTACCCTGGAGAGATACTATCTCACAGTCTTGGTTGCGACAAGCTACCCTGGAGATATACTATCTCACAGACCTGGTTGTGTATAGCTACCCTGGGGAGACACTACCTCGCAGTCCTGGTTGTACCTAGCTACCCTGGAGAGATACTATCTCACAGACCTGGTTATGTATAGCTACCCTGGAGATGTACTATCTCAGATACCTGGTTGTGTATAGCTACCCTGGGGAGACACTACCTCGCAGTCCTGGTTATGTATAGCTACCCTGGAGCGACACTATCTCAGATACCTGGTTATGTATAGCTACCCTGGAGATATACTATCTCACAGACCTGGTTGTGTATAGCTACCCTGGGGAGACACTACCTCGCAGTCCTGGTTGTACCTAGCTACCCTGGAGAGATACTATCTCACAGACCTGGTTATGTATAGCTACCCTGGAGATGTACTATCTCAGATACCTGGTTGTGTATAGCTACCCTGGGGAGACACTACCTCGCAGTCCTGGTTATGTATAGCTACCCTGGAGCGACACTATCTCAGATACCTGGTTATGTATAGCTACCCTGGAGATATACTATCTCACAGACCTGGTTGTGTATAGCTACCCTGGGGAGACACTACCTCGCAGTCCTGGTTGTACCTAGCTACCCTGGAGAGATACTATCTCACAGTCTTGGTTGCGACACTATCTCACATACCTGGTTGTGTATAGCTACCCTGGGGAGACACTACCTCGCAGTCCTGGTTATGTATAGCTACCCTGGAGCGACACTATCTCAGATACCTGGTTATGTATAGCTACCCTGGAGATATACTATCTCACAGACCTGGTTGTGTATAGCTACCCTGGGGAGACACTACCTCGCAGTCCTGGTTGTACCTAGCTACCCTGGAGAGATACTATCTCACAGACCTGGTTATGTATAGCTACCCTGGAGATGTACTATCTCAGATACCTGGTTGTATATTGCTACCCTGGAGTGACACTATCTCACAGTCCTGGTTGTACCTAGCTACCCTGGAGAGACATTATCTCGCAGTCCTGGTTGCGCCTAGCTACTCTAGAGTGACACTATCTCACAGTCCTGGTTGTGTATAGCTACCCTGGAGAGATACTATCTCACATACCTGGTTGTATATTGCTACCCTGGAGTGACACTATCTCACAGTCCTGGTTGTACCTAGCTACCCTGGAGAGATACTATCTCACAGTCCTGGTTGTGTATAGCTACCTTGGAGAGACATTATCTCGCAGTCCTGGTTGCGCCTAGCTACTCTAGAGCGACGCTACCGCCTGACACGGATCCTAGAACGTGGCGAGGGACGTGGAAACTGGGAGAAATTGTATCTGGCGGGTTAGGTCAGGATTGGATTGCGGTAAGTCCGACATTTCAAAGAGCAAGGGCGCCACCCACCCACCTTTGTGGTTAGGCAATCGTTGCTGTTCTCACGGAGACGAACAACCCGTGTCCGGATGAAGCGGACAGTAAAATAGGTCAACATTTAATGTAAACAAGAGCAGGACCAGTTTTATTAGTTGTATTGTGTCGGTGTAAATAGGAGACCGGCCACTTTCAAAGATAATCAAACAAATTTCATAGGTGTATGAGCCGAACGGGTGGTAATACGCGGTGCAAAAAAAAAACAAATAAATTTCATAATTTTTTTTTTAAAGCAAGATAATCATAACTTCGCAAAGATCGCAACGCCAATCCAGATTTAATTTCCAAACTCTTTCTTTCAGCAAAACCTATAAATGAAGTTAAAATTACCTGCCGCTTGGATAATTTTAATAACCTGAAGCCTGGTGTCTCATTTTGAAAACTCACTTAAAACCCCTTCCCAACACTCCCCCCCAAGTATTATTGATATTGAATTTAGTTTTGTATTGCTCAATCCTATGCTATTAACTTATTATAAGTTAGAAAGAATTCATCGCATCTTCAGTCCCACTTACATTTTATACAGCTTTAAATTATAAATAAATGTTAGAATCTATACTTATAAAATAACATGTCCTGACTGACTGATTCATCATCGCCGAGCGCAAACTATCAAGGCTACAAGCATGAAATTCGGACTGTATATTCATTTTGTTATGTAGGCACCCACTAAGAAAGGATTTTAGAAAATTCCACCCCAAAGGGGTCAAAATAGGGATGATAATATGTATGAAAGTTCGTCATTTAGAAAGTTACATAAACAAAATTTTGTATTTCGGTTATTGACGTAAAACAAATAAATAAGTGTTTCAGGAATTTTGGAAATTTTATTTAATAAGGGATGGAAAAGGGGGTGAAAGTTTGTATCGGACTTGCATTATTTTTGATCTGAGGTCAAGTTATGGTCATCAACGTAACGTAATATTTTAAATTAATCTGTAAATACATATGTATATTTTCGTATTTGTATATAATCAACTTCCACGCGAGCAAAGCCGCGGGCAACATCTATCTAGTTAAATATAAGATAAGCCGCTAATGGTCTAAAGTTGCCATCATAGTTCAATGTAAGAACCACCTAAAGAGAAAACGACATCCTCGAAGTTACAGTCTATCCGGCGTAGGAGTGTTGATAACTGACAGCTAGGAAAGGTTACCAGATCTACTCTCATGTATCCATTCGCTAAACCACATGATCTGCAAGAACAAATTTTGACCTTGTGTCAGGCAAAAAACATTCACGACAGACAATTTCTTTACAATTATTTATTTTTCTTAAGTTTTTACTTTATTGAAATATGATGAACCCCATGAAAATAACTATTTAGATATTGTTGTTTTTTGTGGAAGCGACGTCTGTAATTCCCTTAAAACTGTTTTCAAACTAGGTGACCTGGTGGTCTAGAGGTAAGGTGTCGGACTTCTATGCTGGCGGCCGGGGTTCAATCCTCGGTCCCGGCACAGATTTATCTGATTGCCAAACCCTTCCTTCACCTCTGACAAGACATCTTGTGAATGTGGGGAATGCCAGGCCTCCACCGTGGTTCGGATCCCACGTTAAACTGTAGGTCCTCCATTTCATCTCACAATCACCCTACCATTACACATTAGCGTAAGTGCGTATAACCCGAACGGGTAGTAAGACGCGGTGCTAATGATAATAATAGTAATAATAATACTTTTTATCTTATTATTTCATGCACTATAATATCCATTGTTGCCACAACCGCGAAACAAAAACCACGACAGTTTTATTATTTCAATGAGTTACGGGAACACCAATTATACAGTCATCCTTAGGGAAGTATCGTTTTATAACACTTTTGATTGATATTGTATTGGTAAGAAGATAATAATTATTTCCACATTAGTGACTTTTGACCAATGTTTGTAATACAAATCTTCTACTGGCTGTCAGTTATGCAGGATCGATTGTTCACTCAGACACGCTACTCTCCTGATATTGATCAGACAATATCATTGGTGACGCAGGAAAACTAAGTGCCCAGTCATCCCGACTGCCTGAAGGGGTATATTTGTTTCGTCACCGCGTTCTACAATCCCTTCCTGTTACCCTGATAAGATGTGAGCGGAGCATGGACCCGAACAACACCGGTCACGTGACGGATTCTGACCAAAGAGACCGGGGTTTGAGCGTAGCCAATAGCACTGGGTGGGTTACATGTATGGTGTATTTTTTCCGTTGTTTTTTCATGGCGGATGCTGGTGCGGCTACTTGTAACACATTCACCCTCCTAGTCCTGTTGCCTCATTTTAAAATAACCTTACGTGACTGATTACAAGCGCACTGATATTAGAACGTTTAAGGACAACGCCTGGGAACTATTTGAATATAAAACAGCCACATAAAATATACCGGTCGAGTTTCTTACAATTAGCTTTCTGTAAGGTCTTTTTTTCTACCATTATTATTAGCACCGCGTCTTACTACCCATTCGGGTTGTACGCACTTGCGCTAATGTGTAATGGTAGTGTGATTGTGAGATGAAATGAAGGACCTACAGTTTAACGTGGGATCCGAACCACGGTGGAGGCCTGGCATTCCCCACATTCACAAGATATCTTATCAGAGGTGAAGTAAGGGTTTGGTAATCAGATAAATCTGTGCCGGGACCAAGGATTGAACCCCGGACCCCAGCACAGAAGTCTGACACCTTACCCCTAGACCACCAGGTCACCTTTTTTTCTACCAGAACCCTACTCTACAACAGGATTCTGGTAGAAAAAAAGGCCTTCCATATGGTTATTCGTGATAAAATAATGCTATAGTACAGAGTTGTGTGTCGTTGTCGAGAGCTCGCTAGCCAGGCTCCCATGAAGTCGTTAACGGCTTAGTGTTCTAATCCCGGCGGGGCAGAGGGAGAGATTTGTCAAAGATACGAGTGGTTGTTAGCTCCCAGGTCCAGCGATATGCTCGCAGGTGCCCGGGACGGAAATAAAAGCCCACGTCCTTGCGACGTTCTCCCGCGCGAATGACGTATTATTATAGCTTGTGAGGTTTTAGGTAATTTTTCTACACTGGGCCACCGGTGATCGGTCTCTAAATATAGCTGTCTACCAAAGGCCGTCAACAGAAATATTGGGGTCCATTACACTGGCGGTTCTTAACCTTTTAAAGTTGACGCCTCCCGAGATAATCAAAATGCCACATCCGCCTCCCCTATATTTATTTGTTGGTATGATTATAAAATAAACCTTTATAAACAGTTTGTTTTCTAGTCAATTATTTATTTTTATATATAAAACAAACACTGGCAGCATAGTGGTACGAATAAAATAAATTAAAATCTACTGCTCAAAATCCAAAACAAGTGGGTTCATTTTTTATCTCTTAAACTTCGAGAAACAATTTTATTCGAGAAATTTTTATTTTGTTTTATTTATTTTATTCAGGAAATAGTATTTACCCGGCAGTACTGAACAAAGTCTAAGTCTGACGACTCAATTATGTTTATTATTAGCACCGCGTCTTACTACCCGTCCGGGTTATACGCACTTACGCTAATGTGTAATGGCAGGGTGATTGTGAGATGAAATGAAGGACCTACAGTTTAACGTGGAATCCGAACCACGGTGGAGACCTGGCATTCTCAATTATGTTTATTTTGAGACAGGGAGCCTTTCTATTCCAAGACACACACACACACACACACATACACACATATATATATACACACACACACGCACTTTGTATTTGCACTTAGCATTATAAAATATTTAAAATGCTCTTCCTAAAGATTCCTCGAAATGTCTTTTTTATTTGAAAGCCGGCGAAATATATAATTATATAGTCACGAGGGACATGTCTTGAGAGTAATTGTAATTGAATTATGGCCCTCGCTAGTTGTCATAGAGAGAGAGGGAGAGAGAGAAGTTGTGCTTTGTTATGCCACAAGAGGAATACATAAATAACTACCAAGCGCTCGCGGCTATACAGCTGTAAACAGATGAAGAACGCGCCGCGTATTAGCACATGTGATGTAGACAGTCCAATTTTCTAAGGAAGGATCTTATCCAACAGCTAGAATAGTATTATTTTTTATTTGAGGTATTTAACGTGCATTTTCTGAACCAGCTGAGTATATCAGTACACGACTTATAAACTAACTTAAATAAATATCTAACCGACACAACACCCAACCTCCCGACCGTTAATTTATCACTGTGAAACCCTGGTTTCACCAATGTACAAATGTCCCGCCGTGCCAGGAATCAAACCAGAGAACCTTGACTTGGTGGAAAGACACGCCATCAAATGAGCTAAAGCGTCAGACCACAGATCTACTTTCATGTATTCATTCATCAGGTCATGTGACCTGCAGCTGTCAATTTTGATGGATATAATCAATGCATATAAAATAACAATAATACAATTATTGTTAAATGTTATTAACGTTGACTGCGAGAAAGTGTATTTTAAAAAGGTCCTTCATATGAAAAGTGACTATACTACCCAATTACTCAAACGTTCAGCTAATATTCGCCATGATAATTGGTCGTACACACGGTACAGGGGTTGTGATTTCGTAGAATTGGGGACTGTTATAAAAGGTTTATCTTACTGCGGGACAGCCTTCAGTTATTTCTGAAAGTTGTCACTAGTTTCGTTCCCCTCTTCTCCCCTGCACTGATTGTTGACGGAGGAGGGCTGCTGGCGTCTCCTGGTTGCCATGGTAACATCAGAGCCAGTTTATTGACTAGGTTAGGGACCAACGTGCCAGTCCCTCCGCAACAGAAAGTTTCGGGTCTCTAGGAAACGTATCGGTTTTGTGGTCTGCGGTGAGCACGATCAAAGAGAACAGTTTCATTGTCAGACTTAGTACGACTCAAGGGTGGCGCTATACCAAATACAAGACACTTACTAAGGAACAGTTTCATTGTCAGACTTAGTACGACTCAAGGGTGGCGCTATACCAAATACAAGACACTTACTAAGGAACAGTTTCATTGTCAGACTTAGTACGACCCAAGGGTGGCGCTATACCAAATACAAGACACTTACTAAGGAACAGTTTCATTGTCAGACTTAGTACGACTCAAGGGTGGCGCTATACCAAATACAAGACACTTACTAAGGAACAGTTTCATTGTCAGACTTAGTACGACTCAAGGGTGGCGCTATACCAAATACAAGACACTTACTAAGGAACAGTTTCATTGTCAGACTTAGTACGACCCAAGGGTGGCGCTATACCAAATACAAGACACTTACTAAGGAACAGTTTCATTGTCAGACTTAGTACGACTCAAGGGTGGCGCTATACCAAATACAAGACACTTACTAAGGAACAGTTTCATTGTCAGACTTAGTACGACTCAAGGGTGGCGCTATACCAAATACAAGACACTTACTAAGGAACAGTTTCATTGTCAGACTTAGTACGACTCAAGGGTGGCGCTATACCAAATACAAGACACTTACTAAGGAACAGTTTCATTGTCAGACTTAGTACGACTCAAGGGTGGCGCTATACCAAATACAAGACACTTACTAAGGAACAGTTTCATTGTCAGACTTAGTACGACTCAAGGGTGGCGCTATACCAAATACAAGACACTTACTAAGGAACAGTTTCATTGTCAGACTTAGTACGACCCAAGGGTGGCGCTATACCAAATACAAGACACTTACTAAGGAACAGTTTCATTGTCAGACTTAGTACGACTCAAGGGTGGCGCTATACCAAATACAAGACACTTACTAAGGAACAGTTTCATTGTCAGACTTAGTACGACTCAAGGGTGGCGCTATACCAAATACAAGACACTTACTAAGGAACAGTTTCATTGTCAGACTTAGTACGACCCAAGGGTGGCGCTATACCAAATACAAGACACTTACTAAGGAACAGTTTCATTGTCAGACTTAGTACGACTCAAGGGTGGCGCTATACCAAATACAAGACACTTACTAAGGAACAGTTTCATTGTCAGACTTAGTACGACTCAAGGGTGGCGCTATACCAAATACAAGACACTTACTAAGGAACAGTTTCATTGTCAGACTTAGTACGACCCAAGGGTGGCGCTATACCAAATACAAGACACTTACTAAGGAACAGTTTCATTGTCAGACTTAGTACGACTCAAGGGTGGCGCTATACCAAATACAAGACACTTACTAAGGAACAGTTTCATTGTCAGACTTAGTACGACTCAAGGGTGGCGCTATACCAAATACAAGACACTTACTAAGGAACAGTTTCATTGTCAGACTTAGTACGACTCAAGGGTGGCGCTATACCAAATACAAGACACTTACTAAGGAACAGTTTCATTGTCAGACTTAGTACGACTCAAGGGTGGCGCTATACCAAATACAAGACACTTACTAAGGAACAGTTTCATTGTCAGACTTAGTACGACTCAAGGGTGGCGCTATACCAAATACAAGACACTTACTAAGGAACAGTTTCATTGTCAGACTTAGTACGACTCAAGGGTGGCGCTATACCAAATACAAGACACTTACTAAGGAACAGTTTCATTGTCAGACTTAGTACGACTCAAGGGTGGCGCTATACCAAATACAAGACATTTACTAAGGAACAGTTTCATAGCCAGACTTAGTACGACTCAAGGGTGGCGCTATACCAAATCCAACTCAAATAGAATTGAGCCGTTTCGAAAACAAAACTGATCCATTAAATCTGATCGAGTTAAGTGTCGTCCTATAGCGCCGCACTTGAGGCGTACAAAGTCTGACAATGAATCTGGCCCTGTCCGATATATCTGTCTTCAGATCTCGACCAACCTTACCGAGGTGTACCCCTATTTTGGTGAGATGCCCGTTCTGGAAGACCTTATTTCGTACAAGAATCCTACTCTATAACATCATTTTCTTAAGATAAAAGACCTTCCACAACGACAATGGGAAAGGATACCTATATTGGAAGGCCCTTTCTCCTACCGAAATACTACTATACAGTAGAATTAATGTACTAAATAAGGCCTTCCAGATTCCTACCAAAATGAGAGTATTGTTCAAAATTGACGTGAAAGGAAAGATCTCTTTTCAGTTCTTGAGCGGTGTCTCAGTTCCTTTGGTTAGGACCTCATCCTCGTCCAAAAGGTCGATTAAGAAGGGACTGCTGGGGTCAATCTCACATTGATCATTTAACGACATTTTTAAACCGAAATAATAAAAAGTTAATTTTTATGGTATTACATTTGAAGCGTTGCCAATACCTGCTTACTAAAATAACCCTCTTGGTTTTGCAAATGAGATACTCATTTTTCCGTACACTTTATTTAAATAGTAGTACATAATAATTACATTTAACTTTTCAATAAAATTGACTATTGTGAGGTCATGTGACTGGTGTTTAGACCTTGACCTTGACAAGTATTAGTGCAGTTGTCACGCAACTTATTGTTTCAAGAAAGGAAAGGTGGGGGTTGGGGTGGAAGATCAGCGATCCAACGTGATTTCTTCTTCAATTAGCTTTTTCTTCCATGCAAAGGTCAACTATTTAAAGATTGCAGTTTAATGTTTAAAAATAATAAATCACGAATATTCCTTTTTTTTTTTTTTTTTCGCTCTCTGTGTTTTCCCAGCGCGTGGCAAACTAAACTTTAGATTGAAAATATAAGAGACAAGAAATTCTGTTTTTAAAACTTTTCCGGTTGGAAGTAATTTAGTTCTCAAAAGCAAAACATTTAAAACGTATTAGAGCCTACTTAAAGGAGCGATTATTGGCCACAACTTGGTTTAGCGAAGAACTTGTCAGGAGGACCGAATGTTCCAATTTCACAGATTCCCGTGTTTTCCAGGCGTGTGTTTGGATTGTCCGACAGTTCAAAAATTCCTCTAGACCTATGTTTATATAGTTATACGCCAAGTGTCTCTTACTGCTGTAAGATAAATATAGCGAGCCTTGACCTATGTTTAATTTGTATGTATTTGTTTATGCTTTAAAATAGTCCTCCAATACGAACTGAATATATAAGTTATAGGTACGCTTACTTGACTGTTTGTGCGTTCTGGTAGGACCCCAGAGCCGCCCGTAGGGGACGCGAGAAAAGGCAGTGTTTTCGCAGTTTTTATAACAAAACTTTTTTTGGCCAAAATAAATAAAATATTACTCCAATAGAAACAAATATTATAATTTTCTTCACATGGTGACAAACTTTTTAAATGAAGATAAAAAGTTGTCATTAAATTCCAGGACATCCTTGATCAATATTCAGCAACTGTTGATATCACCATATGAGGAAAATTAAAGAACCAGGGTGTTAGAGACAAGATCACGCGTGAACCAGGGCGTTAGAGACCAGATTACGCATGAACCAGGGTGTTAGAGACAAGATCACGCATGAACCAGGGTGTTAGAGACAAGATCACGCATGAACCAGGGCGTTAGAGACAAGATCACGCATGAACCAGGGCGTTAGAGACAAGATCACGCATGAACCAGGGTGTTAGAGACAAGATCACGCATTAACCATGGCGTTAGAGACAAGATCACGCATGAACCAGGGCGTTAGAGACAAGATCACGCATGAACCAGGGCGTTAGAGACAAGATCACGCATGAACCAGGGTGTTAGAGACAAGATCACGCATGAACCAGGGCGTTAGAGACAAGATAACGCATGAACCAGGGCGTTAGAGACAAGATCACGCATGAACCAGGGCGTTAGAGACAAGATTACGCATGAACCAGGGTGTTAGAGACAAGATCACGCATGAACCAGGGCGTTAGAGACAAGATCACGCATGAACCAGGGCGTTAGAGACAAGATCACGCATGAACCAGGGCGTTAGAGACAAGATCACGCATGAACCAGGGCGTTAGAGACAAGATCACGCATTAACCAGGGCGTTAGAGACAAGATCACGCATTAACCAGGGCGTTAGAGACAAGATCACGCATTAACCAGGGCGTTAGAGACAAGATCACGCGTGAACCAGGGCGTTAGAGACAAGATCACGCATGAACTAGGGCGTTAGAGACAAGATCACGCATGAAACAGGGCGTTAGAGACAAGATCACGCATGAACCAGGGCGTTAGAGACAAGATCACGCATGAACCAGGGCGTTAGAGACAAGATTACGCGTGAACCAGGGCGTTAGAGACAAGATCACGCGTGAACCAGGGCGTTAGAGACAAGATCACGCGTGAACCAGGGCGTTAGAGACAAGATCACGCATGAACCAGGGTGTTAGACAAGATCACGCATGAACCAGGGCGTTAGAGACAAGATCACGCATGAACCAGAAACCGTATTGAGGTGCAGTTTCCTGCATTCTTTGCTCGAAAACGGTGAAATTGGTAATGGTAGTTATTTTTTTTTTAATTTTGGCTGTGTGGTGTCAAATATGTTAAAATGGTTTTACTGATCTCAATCCCACTGGTTTTTTTTTAAGTAATCTCCAGGAAAGTGCATCACGATGCAACGTCTGGTTCAAGCTGTATTACCTATACCTGATTTTAGTATAATATACAGTGTGTATATATGGTAGTTACTATATATATATATATATATGGTAGTTACTAAAACAATTTCATTCAATTCATACATCAAGTGGTGTTATCCACAGTTGTCACTTTAGATATTTCGATATATTAACAATACCTAAAAAATAACACTAATAATATAGTAAAATGTTATCAATGTTGAATGTAAAGAAATATGTCTGAATTTCCTAAACTGTTCTTCCAACCAAAATCATAGTATAAATAAGTTAGTCAGATGTTATCCGTGGGTTGATACGGGCTCAGTCCATTTTGGATTAGGGATACATTTTTTAAAATTTAAACTTAAATAATTTCGCTCCCTATTCTAATGTTTATCCAACTCTCTCATGCAGCCATGATTGCCTTAGCTATCCTGCCTTTATTTATTTTGCACGTATATTTATGTGCATAGTCTGTGTTGACAGCTCCTTATTCCCTGATAACATTAATAAAGCTCCGTCTAATAAACACGTGTCAGGCAGGATTCAAGATCCGAGACTTGGCCGGCGACCAGGGTAAACCTTGGCTGGCTCCCTGACATCTTCGTCAAGTGTTACCGGAATGCGTCAACCGGCGAACGAGGAAAGGCGCAGTGACGTCACCGCACAAGATACCGATGTATTATTATTATTATTATTATTATTATCATCATCATCATTATTAGCGCCGCGTCTTACTACCCGTTCGGGTTATACGCACTTATGTAGGGTGATTGTGAGATAAAATGGAGGACCTACAGTTTAACGTGGGATCCGAACCACGGTGGAGGCCTGGCATTCCACACATTCACCACTTTTAAAATTATCAAAATATAAAAAAGTGTAAAATGTTATCAGCGTTGACCGCAAAACTATTGGTAAATATTTTCTAGGAGATGCTTCGAATGTCCATTTGTAAGAAATAAGACCCGCTTCAGTGGCCGAATGGTCTAAGGCGTCACTTTTATGTTAGACTGGCCTGATGACAGGAATATCTGGATTCAAATACAGGTCGGGTCTACTGGGGAAGGTTTTTTTACAAATGGTTTCCCACTCTCCTTCCACGCAAATGCGGATAGATTACCTATAAAAATGCTTCCTTCCTTTTCCCTACCCCATTAGAGTAAATATCATATAGGCGTATAACGTGAACAGGTAGTAAGACGCGATAAAAAAAAAGTGTCGAGCGTTATTTAATTAAAGTTTCACAACTTGTGAATGTATGGAATGCCAGGCCTCCACCGTGGTTCGGATCACACGTTAAACTGTAGGTCCTCCATTTCACCTCACAATCACCCTACCATTACATATTAGCGTAAGTGCGTACAACCCAAACGGGTAGTAAGACGGGGTGCTAATTTTAGTAATTATTATTAAAGTTTCCACCATTTATATCTAGTTTCGCTACTAAAAGTTGTTTTTTAATATAATGTTTCGTTTCTTCTCAAATCAGCGAATCGAATAGCTTTTCTGTTGTTGGCTAGCGCCTGTTGGAGAAGAAAGACGCCACACGCAAAATACATCAACCTTGCGTGCTGCCTACCTTCACAGGGGCTAACACTGGTTTTTCTCTCTTATATTTGTATTGCCGCCACTACAGCATATAACGGTACAATTACCAGGATGTAGGCTATATAGTGTGAGTAAACTCTGTTCATAAACCGTTATAAATTTATGGCAATTTTGATTTATTTATTGCCCGTCGATCACGATGACAGAGGAGCAACATATTTGCCAAAATGTACACTCCGTTTTAATACGTAAGGTTTTTTTTGTTAGGGATGTAGGGGGGGGGGGGCGGTTCAGCAAATTTTCTTATGATGGGAAGGGGACAGAATCCATCTTACATGAAGTTTTTTTTATCAATGTTTATTATTTTTCTCAGAAAATATATAAATTAATTAATTTCACTTATATTTCATTTACTTACTGTAATTAAAGTATTCTAAAATTCCATATCACTTTCTTTATTACCAATCCTTATGTTTAAAAACAATTAAACGGTTTTTTTTTCAAATCATTAAAAATTACGTGAGATAGAGGGGAGGAGGGGGAGGTCTTGTGAAACAAAAGAACGGCCGCTTACATTGACTACAGTAGTCCCATGGCTTCTTTGGTGCTGACTGACAGCTGCTAATCATATGGTTCGACGTAGCGATACATAATTTGGTCTGGTAACTTTTCATAGCTGTTCGTACAATTCCTTCTATTCGAACCTTTCTCACGGAACGTGCCCACTCAGTCACCATCCCTAGGACACCAACACACAAGGTCGGCACGAGGAGTTACTTTAGGCCCAGATAAGAGTGAATAACCTAATTCACTGTGAAGCGTACACTAGACCATATATTCATGGTGTCTACCCAACTTGTCCAATGAAATTCCAGACTTTTCCCCTGATCATTTCTCAAAATTCCCTACTCAACAGTCTGTCACACGTTCTACCCCAGCCCCCAAACCTTTTTCATTAATTTTTTTACGAATAATAAGTTTTAGTATTTAGTTTTTTTATTTGTATTAATATAGTCTACTAGAAATTATACAATTATAAAATATATTATACAACTACGAAAAAAAGCAGTTTGAATCATATTGTAATTCAATGATTAATATATTTCGTATTTTGACTGAAACAACATTTTACCGGATTTTTGTCGTAAATTACCTAATTCCCTGATTTTCCCGGATGGTAGAAACCCTGCCATATTGGACAGTCGCGTGCTGGTGCCCTTACAAACATTAACGATATCCAGATGAATGAGTGGCGCCAAGGAGTCAGAGTGATAGCTAACAGCAAGGACAGAACAACCAATGAGGCGCCGACACTCTATGGAGGAAGTGCAGTCATGTCAGGATCCGCAGTGCACCCGAGTGAGATTCGAACCTCGACCACCTCGTCATCGACAGTTCAACCTATCACGAAAACTGACACCTTAAACCGTGCAACACCCGGCGCGTCGACTATTAAACTGTTGCAGACACGATACACACGGTTCACATACAGAACTATCACGTTTCATCTTAAAAACAATTTTAGCACCGCATCTTACTACCCGTTCGGGTTACATACGTATGTACTGATATACTAATTATGCTAATGAGTTGAGGGCGAGGAAGATTTAATTTATAGGAAGTGTACCTGTAATTACGTGAGAGAGTGGGAAAACATTTAGGAGAAAAACCCCTCAGTAAACCAGATCGAGATTCTAGCCTCAATCTTCCCGTCATAGTCAGTCAAGTCTACTGCGAGAGTAGCACCTTAGATCATGCGGCCACCAAAACGGGCTACGTATAAAAATTATTATTAATAAATAAAATATTTGATAAGCCATTATGCCAATGTTTGAAAGTGAAATGAAATGTGGAACACATATCAGCGTTTTCAGAGTCGTGGCCTGAATTCGCCATTTTCGGCAATGGCCGTGGATGATTTCGGTCTAAACAAACAAAATGTGGACCATACTATTGTAAACTACTGCCCGAAAGTGTGGAGTTGGAAACCTGCCAAGGAGTGTGGGGGGAGGGGGGGGGGGGGCGCTGTGCCACGTGCGGATCACAGCCACCCACTATTGATTCTGAATTAATCTCCCTGGGAGATTTCAAGTGGCCCTTTTATCAAAACCAGAAGATACGACTTTGAAACAATTTCAACGTTGGACGGGTAGGAAGGAGTATAGGGGACGCAAGAAAAAGTCAATGATTTGGAAGGTTTTTTAGCAAAACATTAATGTGTGTTTTCTTTTGCCCGAATAAAATATTTCTCCAGTAGGAACATGTAGTTTAATTTTCTTCACGAGGTGATATCAACAATTGTTGAATATCTGTCATGAGTATAGCGGCATTAGATGAGATAACTTTTGAAACGAAGAGAAAAAGTTGTCATTAAATTCCACGTCACCTTAGACAGATATTCAACAACTGTTGATATCACCGCGTGAAGAAAACTAAAATGGAGCAATTTTGATTTCCGTCCACCAACAATTGTCTAAACTGTCCTTACAACCAAAATCAGGGAATACCTCACATGTTAACAAAGAGTAGCCTGTACAAAACACGAAGTACGCATCCGCGCGGACCTTCCTTGGGTGACTGTCAGCTGGTATGGAACCAGTCGGTAGCAGAGAGAACGCGTGTTCCAAGAACGCTGTCTCTGTGCGTGCATGATAATAATTATGACAATATTCACACGTTCGGTCGAGAGCTAGTTCCGGTCAACACGACTATCTCTCGGGGTTCAGTGGTCTACACCCCCCTCTTTTCTCGCATAAACCGGCTATTGTCCTTTCACGGTAATTTTGGATTTTTCTCCGACAGTTGAAAATAAACTTTTGAAAATTACATAATGTGAAAGCTGCAGCTCACGTGGCTTGACATATGAATAAGAAAGTTTTTTTTTTAGCAACACGTCTGACCACCCGTTCGGGTTATACACCTATGTACTAATTACACCAATGTGTTAGGGGGTTAGGAAGGTTTAATTTAGAGGAAGTGCACTTACATTCATGTGGAGGGAGAGTGGAAAGCAATTTAGGAAAAATCACCCTCAGTGCACCCGGCCGGGTTAGAACCCCGACTTACCCAACTTAGTCAGTCTAGTCTAACACGAGAGTAGCCCGTTAGACCGTGTGACCACCGAAGCGGGTGTGAAAGTATTTGGCTATCCAGATATATGATAATTACCAATCATCAATGAGATGTAGTGGACATTATAGATACCCGGGGGTATCTTTGGAGCGTTCAGATACCAAGTTATAAAGACCGGGACGTTAGAGATCAAGCCTGCTAACATCTTGCGAACGAAACGAAAATTACTGGTTTCGGACCGAAAAAAAGTCGCTCAGAAAATAAAGAATATCAAATATATTGTCATGATGAGATCTTATACTTGACGGAGAAAATGGGACATGGAGGGAACTGACTAAGTCCGCTGAGCGAACTGTACGGATTATGGACAACATATTTATCTTCGCTCTCTCTATGTTAACTGTTGCCAAATCTCCTTGCTCTCAGTTATGTCTGAAGAAGCTAATGGCAACCTTGAAGCTTGTCTTATATTTGAGGGGAGATTGACCCCACTAAACGAGAGGATGACAACGTTGTTTCCCAAAAGAACCACGCAGTCCCCTCAGAGATGATATCCAGTGTAGCGAACTGGTCAAGAGATTCTGTCAAATACACGCTCATACAATTGATCCTGTGAGGATAGTTTGTCACTACACGCTGGTAGAGACCTGGTAGTCTAGGGGTAAGGTGTCCGGACTTCTGTTCTGGGGGCCGGGGTTCAATCCTCGGTCCTGGCACAGATTTATCTGATTGTCAAACCCTTCCTTCACCTCTGACAATACGTGTATTAATCACAACTTTTGAATGTGTGGAATGCCAGGCCTCCACTGTCGTTCGGATCCCACGTTAAACTGTAGGTCCTCCATTTCATCTCACAATCACCCTACGTAAGTGCGTATAACCCGAACGGGTAGTATGACGCGGTGGTGGTGGTGGTAATAATAATAATACTCGATGATATTAGAACATGCTATATGATAGTTTTGGCGGTTACTGTACTGTAGGAGTCCCCCCTAGTTGACTGCTTGATGAGGTGTTTCGTCGGGGGGTCGTGTCGACTTGTCAATCCCCGCCAGTGAGATCAGCACAAGAGGGAGTAAGAGGAGGGAGGATCTGTCTCTCACTCTATCGTGCACACCTCTCTAAGTCCAGAGAGAGCTTACAAAGCTCTTTGGCAAACGTAATTCCCACACTCGTGAATCTCATACAACCCTCGCTCTGGGAATTTATATTTGTGCTTTCACAACACACTCACTTGTATCTCAGTTATGACCCGGTTAAGGTCATACGACGATAACAATTTTAGGAAGTGTATAATTATTAACTATAAATAGTGATTCAATTAATACAAATAAAGTTCACATGTTATACAATTAATACAATAATTAAAGTTCACATGTTATAAAGGGTAAAACTTGCTGTTTTATGCTTTTGCCTACCATTGTTAAGAGCGTTCATCTTAGCAGGCCCAACTCAGCTCCCGGTTCGCGCGAGGTTTGGCAGTAAAAGGGAAAATAAAACACCTACGATATGTTAGAAATGTGTGCAGTGTATTCGTATTTGAATGATTACTAGACATTTTCCGCGGTGACGATGGGGGACAAAGCGACAAAGTTTCTTATTAATAACCACAGAATGTCCCTGTTATGACAGAATGAAGAATTGTGCACAATACTTATCTGTGAAGCCATTTTAAAATGGTCAAAAACTGTCTTTTCAATGCAGTTTTTTCTTCTTCCAAATATAATTTAATATTTCAACAATGTTGTGTATTAGGAAATTCTATGAACTCTTTATCTTCATTAATGTTTAATCAGAAATGATCCCCGTGCAATAGTGTTGGTGTAAATCTACTATTTTTAGCCGACTATATCACAGAGTTGATTGGCATGTGATGCACGCTCTTAAGATAAAGTAATTTTATGTATGGGGCCGAAATTTAATAAAATCAGACATTCATTATAAGATGTTCAAAGTACCCAGTTTAAAAATGGTAAAATTACCATTTTTAATCATACATAATTAATATTATTTTAAAACTGGGATAGCAGTACACAATGTCGTTATTTAGAATTAACTTGTTTCAATGATATTTTACTATTAATAGTATTAATATTTCACTGTGTACACTTCATAGTGTGGGAAAACCACACTCAGTTTACCCGACAGAGATTCGAACCTCGATCTCCCCGTTCTCGGCAGTCTATCTCAACACGAAACTAGCACGTTAGCTAACTACGCCACCGAGGCAGGTAATTCTAATAATAACTGTTAGAAAATACAGGTTTTTTTTTTCCCTCAGTCAACAGTGATAATAATTTACCGTGGTATGTTGGTTTAACTCACTAGCTCAGTCGGTAGCGTGACTGCCTGCTGAGCTTCAAGTCCCGGGTTAGATTCCTGGCATGGCAGAACAATATATTATTGGTGAAATGTGTAGTTTCCCCTTTTATCTTTAACGGCCTGGGTGCTGGCTGTTGTGTCTGTTCAAGATTCAAGTTAGTTTGTGAGTCGTGTGATGATGATATATATATAATATAATCAGTCGGTTCATAAAGGGCACGTTAAATACCTCAATTAAATGAAAATGATAATATTTTACTGTATTATTACAGTTATTAATAAATATTGATAATATAATATATCAAAAGTGATAGCTGTGATTTGATTTGATGTATGAACATGTGATATAAACCTAGATCTATAATAACTTTTCTAGCTGTCCAAAAAGTTACTTCATACATAAATCGGACTGTACTCATGTGAGTGGGAATATATAGAACTTTTTAGAAGCCAAGTAATTTAAATATCTTTGACTTTAAAATATTATTTCAATTTATTTGCCATTAATCTTTTCAATGACTTTATGGAAAGCAGGTGCATATAATTTAGTAAAATTGTATACAATAATATTTTTTAAATATAATTTTACATCTAATTCAGCATCCTCAAACGAAAAAACTAACTTTTACTGACTTACGGATTCACATAGTCCTATAAAAAGGGGGGGGGGGGGGCGACCCGATAAGAGAGAAATCGCCACGCAGACGGTCAGCTCTAACGCAAATATGCGTTATTTTAATATTTGTTTCACGCTAAAATAAAGTCGTAAGATTCCAAAAGAGTTATTTTTGTAGGTGAAGAGCGAAATAAAGTATATGCTTAGATATAATAGAGAAGTAGTTCCATAAAACGACACAGACCATTGCATTTTAAGCCGTGTCGCCTGAAAGCGATTGATACGTTCTCGCTGACCGAGGTCGCTACCTTAAAGTATGAAGACTCAAATCACAGAATTGTGAACGTCAGAGTGAGGTCGAGGTTCGATTCCCAGTCGAGTGCAACGAGGGTGGTTTCCCCGTCCTAAGCGGACGTGGCTCCGGTCCCGCGGGCGGTGAAAGGCCGTGTAAGCAACACTATGATACCCGTGCGATGGCCGGCGATAAACCTGTCCTTGGATCGGTTCCGCTTCAAGCTAAAGTAGGATTAGGATTGTAAGGACCATCCTCCAATCTTATTGTAAATCATATTTCATAACTTCTTCATAATTATAATCTACACATAAATACGCACGGGAAAAAGAGGAAGAAATAACATCTTTGACACAACTATGGTTGTAAACCTCTTGCATTCTTTCTTCCTCATTTTATTTACTGTCCTGAAAATTTAAGCCAATTTTGAGGGGGAGGGGGGGGGGGACTTCTCTTACCTGAACAATTAGTCTGGCTCACAAAAATTCCCGACCTTAAAGCTAATTTCATGAATTTATAACCAAAATTTCATCTATTGATTGATTCCTGTGGGTTGGAAAATAAACTCATCGTACCTATCTACTGAACCAATATTATATTTTATTTTGGCCATTTTTTTGTTATTACAACAGCCCAGATCTTTAAGAACCTTAACAAGTGTTCCGTTCAATCTATGTATTGAGAGTTAAGGTCATTTTTGCAGTATTTATAGCATAGAGGGAAAGAATCTCAAAATATATTATTATATTTTACACGCTTTACTCCTTCGGGTTATACGCACTACCAATGTGTATGGTAGGTGATTGTGAATGAATGAGACTTACAGTTTACGTGATCGAACCAGTGAATCTCAATAATAGATTACTTCTTGTGTTTTCATTGTTGAATATTGTCAAGGACAACTTTCTCTCTAGTTTAAAAAGTTTCTTATATAATGTCGCTAATGCCATGTCATAAGATATTCAACAAATGTTGATATCACCGTGTGAAGAAAATTAAACTCTATGTTTATTTACTGGAGCCACGGACTTGTAGCGTCATGTCCGCCCTGCCACAACGGACCAGACTTGTCTGCCTTACAGGCTCTGGAGCAGGATGACACACAGACGAGAGATGAAGTACCACACCGCAAACAAGAGCAGTCGTTCCCAGGAGGCTGACCACACTGAAACTAGCCCCCCCTTAGCCAGCATGAGACACGCGGCGGACAATTTCAATCCAATTCGGTGGGTGAAAACCATAACATGATAGTTTGCATTTTCTCGATTTTAATTTGTTGGGCGATATGTGTAGCCACATGTTTTCTACAGTAGCCCCATGGCTTCTTTGGTCTGATGACACTCACAGCTGACAGCTAAAAGCTTTCAAAAGTTACCAGACCAAGTATCCCTACGCCGAACCATATGATCTGCAAACACATGTGTTTAGTAGCTGTCACTTCTGACAGTCAAAATTTAGGTATATGCTAATGTACTTCGAAGTCGGGACAACAAAGGGTTGTATATACCTAAATGTTGACTGTCAGGATAGAAGTCATGTTGTGAGAGGCTGTCTAGCTGCACTTCATGAGCAAACCAAAGAAGCCAGGGCTACTGTATCTCCTGTAAAAAGATTATATGTCAATTGCTAGGCAGGATTGAGTTAAAAGAGCCACTAAACAATTTGTTTATCACCGCGTCTTACTACCATTCGGGTTATACACCTATATATTAATTACGTTAGTGGTTTTTGGGATTTGGAAGGTTATATTTATAAGTGTATCCGCATTTGCATGGAGGGAGAGTGAAAACATATTTAGGAAAACTCACCCTCAGTACGCCCGACCGAGATATAAACCTCGATCTCCCAGTCATCACCAGTCTAGTCTAACACGAGAGTAGCGCATTAGACCACGCGCGGAAATAGATGAAAGTTTATGTAAGGGAGCCATAAGACGGTGTTCCGCGACTGTACCGAGAGTCTGGGGGAGTGTGACGTCATCTGTCAGGTGTGATGTGTCGCGACCTTGGCCAAGCCCTACGTAAGAGAGGCGGAGTCAAGCCGTGAACTAAGTACCCCAGCAGACAGAGAGTAGTTGATGTAACGGGAAGAGATTGCCTGAGTGTCAGTCCTACATCACGGAATTAAGTTATAATATATGATTTAGTTTCGAACTTCTCTGATCTCAGGTTTTTCAAAACAAAAAATATGCATTTTCCAAGTATTATTTATTTTGGCCCCGTGTCTTAATAACTGTTCAGGTTATACGCTTATGTACTAACTACGTTAATGTGTTAGAGGTGTGGAAGGTTGAAATTATATGACGTGTAGCTGCATTTGCGTGTGAGAGTAAAATAAAAAATAAAAAACCTAGTACACCCAACAAGAATTGAAACCTTGATCTCCTCGTCATCGGCAATCTCAGCAGTGGATGTGAATTTTAAAAAGTATCGTTACTTTATTTTCTATTATATCAGTGCTATTAGCAAATTGACATAAGTTTGGAGATAAAGCTATTATTTATACTGGTGGTCCAGGGGTAAGGTGTCGGACTTATATGCTGGGGTCTGGGGTTCAATCCTCGGTCCCGGCACAGATTTATCTGATTAGCAAACCCTTCCTTCACCTCTGACAAGAATCACTTGTGAATGTGGGAATGCCAGGCCTCACATTTGGTTCGATTCCACGTTAAACTGTAGGTCCTCCATTTCATCTCACAATCACCCTACCATTACACATTAGCGTAAGTGCGTATAACCCGAACGGGTAGTAAGACGCGGTGCTAATAATAATAATAATAATATACTGCATTAGGCTCCTCTAAGTGTTATTTTAAGAACTATTGCAAATATATCTGCGAGCTCCAGCGATATTGGTTTCTCCACGTCACAGCGAATCCGCTGTTCCAGGGGAATCCCCCTTGTTTGTATTCGCCAGTAACCCAAGACTGGCTACACCCGCGACCTCGTGGGAAGAGGAGAGAACAGGTACATTTGGTGAATCTGGCCAGGAAGGTCGGGGTTTAATAACGAAAAGGTGCACAGGGAGATCCGATTGTAAACCCCCCATCACCACACTTCTCCCTCACCCCTTTTCTCCAAAGGGGGTAGTTTTTTTTAACTTAAAGAATGGAGAGTGTATTATTAAAAAAACCACCAATATTTTGAAGTGGGTAAAAAAAACACATCAACCAACATTTCTGACTAATGTTCAGATCACTAATAGAAAACCAACAATTCTGAAAACCGTGCAGATCGGTGACCAAAAACTAGCATTGGATGAGTACCACGCAGATGTCTCCAGCTGTTGTCAGATGTGAGGGTGCAGCTAAGTGCAAGCTGCAGTGAGGGAGGGGAACAATGCACGATATTTGTGTGATAGTGTGGAGGGGGGGTGGATCGGGGGATAAAGACACATCGTCCCTACAGCAGATGGTCGGACGGCTTTCATCTCGGGAACAGAGGTCTCTCTCAAAAGAGTCGGTTGCAGGGAAAATAATCTAGAGCATATAACTGCGAGACTCTGCCCTGGGTAAAAATTGTAGAGGCGTCAGTAAACTAGAAACAATTAAATGGATTTGGATCGAACACCATTCGGGTCGGAAAGAATGTATTCACGCATTGCGAGCGATTTGAAGTTCACTCACTATAAGTAGGTTTTCAAAGTAAATACATATTTGGAAAACACCACGTAGGCCTATTCTACCTTATCGTAGCCATTATTTGTACCTGACTAAGGATCGAACCAGTGTATCTTAGACTCGAAGTCGGACTCCCAGAACAGTGTTTTATTTAGTACCGCGTCTTACTACCCATTCGGGTTACACGTCTCTGTATTAAGTTAGGTTGCATTTAAGAGAAGGTGTACTCGTGTTTGCGTGGAAATACGTAGAGTGAAAACCTATTCTGGAAAAACCACCCTCAGTACACTAGACCAGGACTCGAACCACGATCTCCCCGTCATTACGAGAGTGATGCCTTAGATGATGTGGCCACCAAAGCGGGTCAGAACACTGCTACGGGACGAATAAAGTAAGATAGTCCGAAGCTACTTTCATATATTCATACGTCAAATCAGGTATTCTATAACTCTCACTTTCGTCGATAAAATAATACAAATATAGTTATATTTTGCTACCCACTTCGGTGGCCGCGTGGTCTAACGCGCTACTCTCGTGTTGCACTAAGCTGCCGTGGACAGGAAAATCGGTTGGGTGCACTGGCTTTCCACACTCCCTCCACAAAAATGCGGGTTCATTTCCTCTAAATTAAGCCTTCTTAATCCCCAACCTATTAGTGTAATTAATATATAGGCGTTTAACCCGAACGGGTAGTAAGACGCCGTGCTAAAAAAAATACATTTTGTCAAAGATGAAGCATTATTATTATTATTATTATTATTATTATATTATAATATTTCTAAAACTACTTTCCTGCCCCGACAGTAAAATCCAGCAAATAAAATGGCGAAACGTATAACTACCCAGTCATGACACAGTGGATCGCCTTATTTATGATAAAAGTCCCCCCCATACGAACTGGGAAAGTAAAACACACCCCGAGGTAATGTAAGGTCACATTTTTCCAGCCCAGCAACCAACTTAATACTAACTACGCAGACGGGTGGAGGATAGCGACATCACTTCCTCCTCTGATTGCACGGGGGTAAAACCTTTCAGAGGGGCACACCACCAAATGGGGTAGAGGAGTCTACGTCACTACCGTTTAGGGCATACACTTCCAACTTACTAAGCACACCCATTTACAATAGGAGAGGTGTTAAATGACAGGCAGCACAAGTTCTTTTTAATATTATTTTTAGCACTACGTCTTACTACCCGTTCGGATTATCCGCCAAATACTGTATTGGTTAAGTTAATTTATTAAAAGTTTCTTTATCATAAAAATATACATTTATAAATTAAAAATGAATAATATAAAGTCATCGAAAGGGAAACAATTATTTTCTTACATTGTGCGCCGTGACACATGCAATTCAGAGAAACACTAAAATTTAATTTAATGCTTTCTCATTTTATTTCTTGCTGGCGCTCGTTGCGGATGTTCATATTTAAAACTCGAAAGAGACTTTATTGCTCCTGACGAAGATGTCGGGGGTTTGAATCTCGGAAGTAGCAAGGCGTGACCATTTTATAAGTGTTACAAGATACTCATTCATAAGTGGTATCAGAACTAAGTTATTAAGTCAAATATAAAAAATCAAACAATTGCAATTAATAGGTTTGGAAAATTTGATAGGCCTAGATCTTATTTCATTAGTTAAAACCGTTTATAAAGGTTATAAAAATATGTGTTTTAAAAAAAAGTTGAAATACATTCAGAATCAGTTTTGTTGAGAAAAAATATAGTTTTTTTTTAAATGTTCCTATGCACGATTCACCTTAAGTCTCTCCACGGCACAATGCCAATAGTAGTAAACTTGGCTTACTTAAGAATGGACAAGTTTGTTGTGATACTACCCAGAATATTGTATTTTATTAGTACAATAATGCTATGTTCACTTTAACTCTTTTGTAAGGTAACGTGGATTAATTCATTATTATTATTATTATTTATTATTATTATTACCACCGCGTCTTACTACCCGTTCGGGTTGTACGCACTTACACTAATGTGTAATGGTAGGGTGATTGTGAGATGAAATGGAGGACCTACAGTTTAACGTGGAATCCGAACCACGGTGGAGGCCTGGCATTCCCCACATTCACAAGATGTCTTGTCAGAGGTGAAGGAAGGGTTTGGTAATCAGATAAATCCGAGGATTGAACCCCAGACACCCAGAACATAAGTTCGACACCTTACCCCTAGACCGCTAGGTCGCCAAATCTTTGTTAATTAAAATTAGGTTGAGTATGCGATGACGCACGATGTTTGGTTCTCCTTAACATCAACAGAAGACTACCAGTGAGTCCCCGTTACTTAACCAGACACGTCAAACCGTTGGTCTAAGCGCAGACGAGTGAAACTGAATGCACCACTAGCAGAATAGCTTTCATTTGGACCATGTGCCATCCGATCCATATTTCATCTGGACCATATTTCTACACACATGGCCACGAAATGAAAACACAGCTCTGCTAGAAATGGCAGTTTCACCATCTGCCAGCTTACATGGCCATAAATGAAAACAGCTCATAAATGAAAACAGCTCTGCTAGATTGCAGTTTCACCTTCCAGCTAATGGCCAAATGAACAGTTGCTATAAATGCCGTTCACCATCTGCCAGCTTACACTGCCATAAATGAAAACAGCTCTGCTATAAATGGCAGTTTCACATCTCCAGCTTACATGGCCATAAATGAAACAGCCAAAAGACTTCACATAGCCTTACTATAATGGAAACACTTGCTAACCGTTTCCACATCTGCCAGCTTACATGGCCAAAATAAATCTGCAAAAGACGTCACATCTGCACTACATGGCTAATGAAAACATTCTGCTAATGACCGTTTCACCATCTGCCAGCTTACATGGCCATAAATGAAAACAGCTCTGCTATAAATGCGTTTCACCATCTGCCAGCTTACATGGCCATAAATGAAAACAGCTCTGCTATAAATGCAGTTTCACCATCTCCAGCTTACATGGCCATAAATGAAAACAGCTCTGCAAAATGCATTCACCATCTCCAGCTTACATGCCAAAATGAAAACACAGCTCTGCTAGAAATGGCGAAGTAACTTTTAATCAGTCTAGTTCGCCTCGTCTGAAGAACAGCGAGCTGCTGGATACGCACGAACAACCAGGGAAGGAGATAAAGACAGATTCAGTAGAAAGAAGGGAGGGGTGTTAAATGGTGCGCGAGTTGTGAAGATAAATCACCATCACACACAACGTCCCTCCCTGGTCGAGAGGGAGAGTGTTTCGTCGGAAGAGCTGACAGCAATCTCACCAGAGAAATCGAACACTACCTCTGAATAGATTGAATTACGGCGGTTCGAGGGTGACGACGACAGGTGACGACGCAGTCACGTCAACATGTCCTTCGAGTAGTGTCTGCCACACTCTACCTAGTTCCGCGCACGCACGCAGGCGATGATGTCACACAGCTGTTGTTGCTTCATGTTTACAAGAATATTTTATTTTAAATTTACTGACTCGATTCGTCATACAGAGGTTATTAGTACCGTAGCTTACTTAAGTTATTAGAAATTGATCTCAAGATTATATTATATGTGTGTGTGTGTTTGTGCCCTTTATATCATAAAGCCAATACCACTACTCAAAACTAGTGAGCGTATATAATATAAATCTACTTCGGTGGTCGCATCTTCTGAGGCATAACTGTCTGAATAAACTAGACTGCCGATGACAGGGAGATCGGGGTTCCAATCTCGGTCGGGTGAACTGTGAGGTTTTTTTTCCTAAATAGTTTTTCACTCTCCCTCCACACAAATTCTGGTACACTTCCAAAAAATATAACCTCACTAATCCCTAAGCCACTATCGTAATTAGTACTATAAACGTAAAATCCGAACGGGTAGTTAGACGCGGTGGTAAAAAAAGAGACGTGGAAAGGATAACCTTGCACTACTTCCCCAAAGATTTCTCCAATGGCCTTTGCGAGGAGATACGATCCCCGCGACTGATGTAATGAACACGATACTAGTTTGGAAACCTGAATTACGCCTCGAGTGGCTCATTTCCTGTTCCTGCGTCGTGCGCCCTCGCCCCAAGGCACGGCCCTATCACAGTTCGCAACAGATTATATTAAAAACACAGACAATCCCGCTATTGTGTTCCCCAAGTGGCAAAGGAGGGACCAGGCAAACAGCGCAGCGTAATGAATACTCGCTTGGTTGAGAGCAGGCGTCGATACCAAGAGGCCGTCCTTGAGTCACGTTAAGATTAGGGGGTGGAGAGGGGGGGGGGTTAAAGGAGGGGTTCGGTGTTTCCTTACGACGGGGCTGGGCAATCAGAATCCATCTTACGTCAGGTTTTTATCAATGTTTAAGGTGAGACAACATTCTCACAAAAATAGTCAAAAAAATAAATATATGAATTACAAAATTTAATTTCAATGACTTAAGTTTGTCTAAAAATAACTAAACGATTAAAATAAAAAACTACCAAACCGTAATAAATTTCGAAAAAGGGGTCGAAAATCATGAAAAAGAGCCTGAGATAATTTAAGGACGGCCACTAAATGATCATAATTTCCTTAGGGAAGTATTATTCAACCTGGGCAGTTACATTATCCGGTAAAAATCTCAAGCCATTTAAATCAAAATCTAATTTTAATTGGAAGGGCCGTTTAAAAATACAAGCTTTTATTATTTGGTCAACATTGATAACATTTTATTTTATCAAAAGCGACATGACTTAAGTATTAATACGTCAAAGTAGAGCTAGTGACTTTTCTAACGGTCAGCTGAAAGTCTTCTTATAAAAATTGAACTGTACAGACCAATATTCAAAGGAATACCTTTAAACTGATATCTTGAAAAGTTACTTGATTTACTTTCATGTATTCATACGTAAAGTCATGTGATCTGCAGCTGTCACTTTTGATAGATATTGTCAATCCCCTATAAAATAACACCAATAAAATAGTAAAGTGTTACCAATTTTGACTGCAAAATAATGTATTTATATTTTCTAAAAGGGTATTCTTACCAAAATCCTAGAGTGTTGGTAAATACTCCCGGACTCTCGGCTTAACTCACACGGACTGCGCTTGATCAAGGAACCATGAAGGGATGTTATTACTATTACTATACAGAGGAGCCAAGTTAATTGTAACAGGAGGGGCGGGGTGGCATCGACGTCAATGTTTGTCATAATAATATCTGGGGCGACCAGGCAGAGAGGTACTCGGCGTCACACAGAGATTAACTTATTGTTTTAGAGAGGCTTCTGGCAGGATCTTATTATTATTATTATATTATTATTATTATTATTTCTGTGGATGCTGGGCGGGCCCGACTGAGCGTAGCGACGCACACGCTCCCGCGGGACAAACCGAAAAGATTCTAATGAGCGTAAGAAAGTTTGCCGGGTGTAGGAAACGGGTGGTAATTGAACAGGACAAGAGAAGTATAAAGTGTGAGCTAAAGAGAACCCGACTTTGACGCAAATTACTTTTTTCAAGAGCCCAAACAACGGCCCATCAACCGGGAAATTAGAGAAGAAAGATCACGCTCGAACCAGAAACGTATCATGGTTGTTTTTTTTGCGTCTTTTTAATATTATTTATATATATATATAACCGTGTCTTACTACCCAATAGGGTTATACGCTTATGTACTAATTACGCTCATGGTTTCTGGGGTGAAGGTTTAATTTAGAGGAAGTGTACCCGCATTTGCTCGCTAGACTTGTGGAAACCCGTTTTGGGAAAAAAACCACTCTCAGTTCACCAGACCGAGATTCGAATCTCAATCTCCCGTCATCATCAGTCTAATCTAATGCGAGTGTGACGCCTTAAGCCATGAAGCCACCAAAGCGGGTTTCTACTTTATTCATTTGGCCACAGTGAAATTGGGATAGGTCTAATAATTGTTTTTTTCCATTGTAAAGTAAGAACTGTATTTTTCAATATAATTTTTTTTTATATGAAAGTGTAAAACGGTTCACTGTTCTCAATTTAACCGCTAGCTGGAGATGAACACACAACACCTGGCTCGAGCTGTTTTCCCTTCCTAAGTTTGGTGTTATCCGTGGAGCGAAACCGGATTTTAAAAATGTGTTAGGGCTTGGCCATACTTGCGACAAATACGAGGCCGCCATTACGTCAAGCAATGTCATTTATATGAGAGACCCAAAGTCGCTCGCGTTTAGGACTTGGGACCAGTCTCAGTCAGACTTAGTTCTCCTTAAGTGCGGCTTGTCACCAAACACACCTCCCTAGACCAGAATGGAAGGAGAATATTCCATTGAGTGTGGTTGGGTGTCGCTTTATGTTTGGTTTCCAGCCGCACTTAAGACTATCCTCAAGTCGGTGTCACCAAGCTGTAGTCGTGTAGCATGGCCAGACCACCCTCATACTAAAATGTGGGACAGAAACAATTAAACTATATACGTTGAGGAAAGTGATGGACAGCGTGCTGAGGTTTGTCTGACGTCCGGTGGAGCTCACCTGAGAAACATTACCTTACAAAAAGTTAAAAGGTATAGTAGTTTGTAGTTGGCTTTTATTTAACAGTGATTATTTACTTTTAAATCAGAGTGTTAGCGTTCAAGTTACTAATCTTCTAATTATTTCGGCCCCACCTGTATAACACGGCATCGCGAGCGGTCACGAGTCTCGGGAATGTAGGGGACGCGAGTTAAGCGCAGTTTATATAGCAAAACTTTTTCGGCCATAATAAATCAAATGTTTCCCCAGTAGAAACAACATTGTTTAATTTTCTTCACGTGGTGATATCAACATTTGTTGAATATCTGTCAAGAGCATAACAGCATTAGATGAGAAACTTTTTAAATGGAGATAAAAAAATCCGTCATTAAATTCTAGGACAACCTCGACAGATATTAAACAATTGTTGATATCAGCACTTTAAGAAAATTAAACTCTATGTTGATACTGGAAAGATGTTGTATTTTGACATGAATACATACATACATACATACATACATACATACATACATACATAATACATATACATACATACATACACAATATATTGATATAAAAACTGCAAAAATACTGCCCTTAACTTGCGTTCAACTTAAGTATTACATTACCAAGGTTAAAGAATATTTATTGTCATTGAAATAAGAGCATCAACATTTCCTCTCTTATGGTTTCAAATCCCACACCGAAATATATTTTGTTTGGTAGTACAGCGATCTTCCCTGATCCTAGAGAGCAAATGTTTTATTTCTAACCTATTCGGTTTTACATTTAGATTTTTTTTTAAGTTACTATAACACATAAGGAACGCCTCTCCTAAAATAGTAGCGAAAGGTAGTTTAGGATTCGACCGTGATAAAGGCGATGTTTGCAGGAGGTCCAGCCAGCTACCTACTCCCTACTCCCTCCTCTCCCACTCCAGTCGGAATGTAACGTAATCCTCGGAATTGCGAGGAGAAACAAGCAGGGCTTAGCCTCCGAGGCAGGTGAAATAGTCGTCATCGTCCCCCACAATGCTGCGGCTGGTGTCTTGCCCGGTCGCCGAGCGAAGGCGGCAGTCGGACTTTCTGAACCGAATGATTATATCGGCAAACAAGAATTTCTACGAGCTAGAGCGAAAGAGTCTCCCAATTTTGCCGGTAAAGGTTATTTTACACGCCACAATCGACACGGGACCGAGAGCTTTACTTTCCCTCCGAAGGAAGTTGTGTTACGGATTTTTAACGCTCAACGGAATCCCAATTTTTCCAGACACTTTATTTAAATAGTAGTATATAAGAACGAAATTTAAGTGTTCATAAAATTAACTATTGTGAGGTCATGTGATTGGTGTTTAGACCTTGACTTTGAACTTGGGGAAGAATATGCAGTTGTCACGCAACCCAGTGTTTCAAGAAGAAAGAAAATGTGGGTTAGGGGTGGAATATAAGCAATTTAACGTGATTATATATTAATTTTGACTTTTCTTCCGTGCAAAGGTTTAAAGATTACAGTTTAATGTTCAGGAATCACAATTAAGATTCCACTATTTTTTAGTTTTAGACCCCGGCCAGGCTTGCGACCTGGTCGCCGCGACCAGGTCGCAGAAATGTATTACATTGATTCTTATGAGGGTGGCCACGCTTGGCGACCTGCGACAGCGACAGATTTTAAAACGCTTTCGTGAGCGTTTTCAGGTCGCAGCGACAAATACGCTCGCCTTAATTTCTTATGGAGGTGGCCACGCTTGCGTTCGGGTCGCAGCCTGTCGCGAGAACAATGGACACTTGTGTGGGTTTGCTTGCGTCATCTTAGGTTAACATGTCGACCGATAAGGTACTCGGAACCACACTATCACTCCTCCACTAAGCATTTTCACTAACTTTCTTACAAACCGCCCAGTGTTTCCCGGTTCCCGCCCGTCTGGAGTTTGACACTCGGTAGAGGGTACTGTACTTAGCAATGTTTGATACCGAGCTATTTATAAATGAAGTAACTACTTTCAACCATCCTCCATATGTAAATCACAACCACCCACCATCCTTCAACCCTTCAACCCTTCAACACTTCAACCATCATGTATATGCTAACCAAAGCCAAACCATGTCTTTCAACCAATTATCATCACTTACCCATCAACCTAGCCACCAACCAGTATCTCAAGCATTACATCACCAACACAACGAAGAGCAATCAACAACATCTGAACATGAGAGCGAGTCAAGTGTGTTTAGTGTGTTTAGTAACCCTGCTAACAATTAGAAAAAAATTTCAGTCTTTAAAACTTGTATTTTTTAATACACAATTTCAAGTAAATTTTACAGGGCATTGCTACTGTAAAAAATGTTGTTTATCCATGTCTCATCTTACCTCATTGCGACCGCCACTCTTTCTTCCACTGGAATCGAGTTATTCATTCTCTTTCTTTGCTTCTCAATGCCCTCTCTGACGTATGAACAAAGTTCGACGAATGAAGTTAAACTCACTCTAAAATACTGAAAAAATCTATCTTCAGGCTTTCTGAGTTCATTAAATAAGGTATGAAACTGTCCATAAGTACGTCTCTGCATATTAATGGTGTGGAAACCGTATTTTTTAGATGTACGTTATTTCTTCATATAACTAGATACTACTATGGCTAGTAACACATCTGGTCATAAAACGCGGCGACCAGGTCGCAAGCCTGGCCGTAGCCTTACTTGTGAAATCTTCTGTGTTTTCCGGTTTTTTCCAAGACACAAACGATGTCCTATGTTCTCCTAGTTTCCCTGCCTATACCGTAACCCGTAGAAAACTTGGGCCCAAGTTAACCCACCACATTAAAAGTTTGGCTTCGAGGTCTAATTTTAGAGAACTAATGTTTATGTTCGGTCATATATGAGCACAAAAGAAGCACAACCTATTGGGGGGGGGGGGGGGGGGGATCGTTAATGTGGCGGGCAAACTTGAGTTTCATCTTCCGAATACGTAAGGTGTTGAAAATGAAATGAAATAGGGACCATAAAATAATGACATTTAATTTTTAAAGTGAAAAGTTACGTAACGTACGTAACGTAACACATGTCTACTTAGTGTTATATGGGGGTCGGGGAGGGTCTAAATAAGGTCAGAATTAAGCGCTAAGTGGTTTACGGATGACTCCTGATAAACTAACCCGAGGCTAGATTGCAAACAATACTTTTTAATAGTAAAAAGTCTTCATAGTTCTCATTAGAGCTGTTTAGTGTCTAAACGCCCATAATGGCTAACGACGAAAAACTATCTAAGCCAAAGGAACAAGATGATAAAATGTATTATACTGAAAAAATGAACAAGCACAATGATTTGTAGGAATTACGTACCTCCAACTCACCTAACCTTCCGTGTCGTAAAGTCAAGCACAGTAGCACCCATATCCCCAATATCAATCAGGGCGCATTCGTTCAGCGGCCATAGAAAGGATCTACCACGTTATATGCGGGGAATGTAAATGTTCAGGGGACTGGAGTACTTTAATGCGGACAAAAATGTGCGCTAAAAAGAATACAACCAGAATATAGTAATTTAATATTCCAACAAAACTGATCGTTCACCAGTCTATTCTTTGAAATAAAACACCCCGGATGTATAAAATAAAGGTTTCTTTTAAAGGGGGGGAGTGTAGGGAAAGCGAGTAAAGAACAGTCTTTTTACAGTTTTTAAAGCAAAACGGTGACCTGGCGGTCTAGGGTAAGGTGTCAGACTTATGTGCTGGCGGCCGGGGTTCAATCCTCGGTCACGGCACAGATTTATCTGATTACCAAACCCTTCCTTCACCTCTGACAAGACATCTTGTGAATGTGGGGAATTCCAGGCCTCCACCGTGGTTCGGATTCCACGTTAAACTGTAGGTCCTCCATTTCATCTCATAATCACCCTACCATTACACATTAGCGTAAGTGCTTATAACCGAACGGGTAGTAAGACGCGGTGCTGATAATAATAATAATTAAAGCAAAACTAAATAATTGCGAAGTAAAAAAAAATGCTCCAGTAAAAACTTACAAAGAGTTTAACATTCTTCACACGGTGATATCAACAATTGTTGAATATCTGTCAAGGATGTCCTGGAATTTTATGACAACTTTCTATCTTCATTTAAAAGGTTTCTTATCTAATGCTGCCATGCGCATGACAGATATTCAACAAATGTTGATATCACTTACTATGTGAAGAAAATTAAGCTCTATGTTTCTAACTGAGCAATATTTTATTTACTTTGTTGAAAACAACAAAAGCACCGTGTTTAACTCGCGTTTCGTACATCCCCACCTAACTCTCTCTCAGATGCGTTGTTCACGGATCTCCCCTAAGATGGCAGGCACTACCTCCCCTCCTGAGGTTTCATCCTCGGCACTGCTGTACCTGGAGGCAAAACCGTCGCGAATCCAAGAAGATCAAAGCCAAAGTTGTGAACGAAGGGTCGAAACTTGCCCCCTTTCTCTCGGTGCTGTGCGCACCACTTGTCTGCTGCACGTCGGCGGAAGAGAGGTGGGTAGTGGAACTGAAAAATTAATGAGGCGCCGAGAGGAGACGAGGGGCGTGGGAAGAAAAGAAGACGCGAGGCGCCCGTTCTAAAGAAGGGGACGCCGATTTCTTGCCTTGTCGTGAGATTTGTAGCTTCTATCGAAATTCTATTAGTGTTTTTTTTAAAGATATAAGAATTTTAGAAAAAAATTATTTGAAAAAATGTATAAGTGTTTTAAGCTCCTTGCATACAAAAACTTGAAACTAAAAACATAAATGTTAGAAACTACGTGTGTAGCCGCATCAATGTGGCAACCAAACAATAGGTAGGTGGACACCCGCACCATCGCGACGACCATACAATAACCATGCGCACACCCCGCACCATCGCGACGACCATCTAATAACAGGTGCACCCCGAACATCACGACGACCATACAATACCATGCGCTCACCCGCACCATCACGGCAACCATACAATAACAGGTGCACACCCGCACTATCACGGCAACCATACAATACCAGGCACACACCCCGCACCATCACGGCAACCATACAATAACAGCACACACCCACACCATCACGGCAACCATACAATAACCAGGTGCACACCCGAACCATCACGACGACCATACAATAACCAGGTGCACACCCCGAACCATCACGACGACCATACAATAACCATGCGCTCACCCCGCACCATCACGGCGACCATACAATAACCAGGTGCACACCCCGAACCATCACGACGACCATCTAATAACCAGGTGCACACCCCGACCATCACGACGACCATACAATAACCAGGCCACACCCCACACCATCACGGCAACCATACAATAACCAGGTGCACACCCCGAACCATCACGACGACCATACAATAACCAGGTGCACACCCCGAACCATCACGACGACCATACAATAACCATGCGCTCACCCGCACCATCACGGCAACCATACAATAACCAGGTGCACACCCCGCACTATCACGGCAACCATACAATAACCAGGAACACACCCCGCACCATCACGGCAACCATACAATAACCAGGCACACACCCCACACCATCACGGCAACCATACAATAACCAGGTGCACACCCCGAACCATCACGACGACCATACAATAACCAGGTGCACACCCCGAACCATCACGACGACCATACAATAACCAGGTGCACACCCCGAACCATCACGACGACCATCTAATAACCAGGTGCACACCCGAGCCATCACGACGACATACAATAACCAGGCGCACACCCCACACCATCACGGCGACCATACAATAACCAGGTGCACACCCGAACCATCACGACGACCATCAATACCCAGGTGACACCCCGACCATCACGACGACCATACAATACCAGGCGCTCACCCCGCACCATCACGCAACCATACAATAACCAGGTGCACACCCGCACTATCACGGCAACCATACAATAACCAGGTGCACACCACACACCATCACGGCAACCATACAATAACCAGGCACACACCCCGCACTATCACGGCGACCATACAATAACCAGGCACACACCCCGCACCATCACGGCACCATACAATAACCAGGCACACACCCGCACTATCACGGCGACCATACAATAACCCAGGTGACACCCCCCACATCACAAGGGGAAAGGGCTGCAGCGATCACGTGTTATACCGGGTAAGATTCTCCACCCCCCTGCACGGGGTATAAGAAGTCTCAACGGACCACCCCTTCGAAGCCATAATTCAGCGCCCTCTTCCGCCCGCCATAATGTGGCCTAACTGCGCTAGTTATATCGACCCCAGCTGTAAGTTTACATCAGCAACGAACCTCCCAGGTCGGGCTTCTTTAAAAAAAAAAATGTGGGAGAGAAGTAAATGCGCTCGTGGAAACCGATCCTCGCACGCAAAGAACGAGAAATATGTCCCAGTGGCATGGCCAAGCCCCGCCCCCAATAAAACCAGAGACGTTGCTTTCCTTGCTTACCCTGTGGCATCAGGAACTATAAAGTTCATTGCCGCACTTACAAAAGTACACCACCTATTCCTATCTGGAGCTAGTTCTACCCAGTCCATCTCAGTACACCCTATCCCTCTCTTGAGCTTGTTCTATCCAGTCCACCTCATTACACCCTCTCTCTTTCAGGCCCATTCTAATGTTATCCTCCTATCTACGTCCAGGTCTTCCCATTGGGTTAGCCGGTCAGTACCCTGGACACGGTTATAGAATATTCCATTCGCGCTGCATCTCTTGTCCACCGCAATCTTTAGAGACTTTCTTACCATATAGTCTGATTTCAAGAGGAAAATTGGAAACGTCGGGGAAAAATAATCATGTATTGTATTTACATTCTTGGTCAGAAATTTGTTTGGAAGTGTTATTGGAAGCTTTTGATAACTCAGATGCACTTAAATAATTAAATACGACATATTTATAGAGTGCCAGATTTTAGTGACTTTCAACAGATTTTGTTGGCCAAAAGTAGGCTTTATACAAAAATCAGGGTCCAGCCGCGAGGGGATTGAAACGACTTCTAACTTTGCTAGTCATAATTTCAAAGATTGTCAATTACTGAAATAAATATCAATTCCCAGCTGTGTACCAGAAACTCTGTCAAATTAGGGTGTCATTCTCGCCGTATGCTGGATTTCTCACGACTGCGAGATCAGGGTTCGAATCTCAGTCGATCATAATGAGTTCCCCCCCATAAATGATTTGCTCCTCTCCCACCCCTCAACCAAATGGGGGTACATTCAATTTAAACTCTTCCTCCTTCACCACCAACCCATTATTGTAAATACATAGAAAGCCAGAACGGTTAGTAAGACGCGAGGTTGTGAATTTAAGTTGTATGATAATGTCTATCCGACACCTTAGCTCAGTTGGTAGTGTGTCTGCCCACTGAGCTAGGGGGCCGGGTTCCATTCCCAGCGTTACCGAAAAATGTATCATAGGTGAAATATGGATTTACTCCTTCGCACTGATAAATTAACGGTCTGGGGATTGGGGTTTGTGTCTGTTCTATATTCAAGCCATTTTATAAGTCGTGCTCTGATATAATCAGTCGGTTCAGAACGTGCACGTTAAATACCCGGAATAAGTGTAAGAAAGGAAAAGTTACGGCTTCAACACGAACTTGCATGAATAATTTAATAAATATTAAGCCACGTTTTTTTTTAAACTTTAGATTAAATCATTATTGGCATGTGGGTCAGAGTAACAGGAACTATAGTTATAATCCAATTATTATAAAAAGGACCTTAGAGAAAATGTTAAAAAAGTGTATAACTTTTTATTATATTATTAGTGTTTATATAGGTATTGATAGTATCTACCCGAAGTGACAGCTGCAGATCCCATGACTTGACGTATGCATACGTGAAAGTAGAGCTAGTAGCTCTTCTCACAGATAAAGTCTTATAAAATTTTATTTTAATAAAACTTTGACGTCGTAGAAGTATTCGTAAATCTTAAAAAAATTAAGCAAAATATGAATACAATAAATACTAAACTTAAGTTGGATTTTCTTAGGAAGAAACTTAAAAAAAAAAAAAAAAATTAGTTCAACAGTGATAGTATATGAAAAGTGACTACTGCGGATAACATGACTTGACGTATGAATACATAAAGGTATATATAATAACTTTTCTTGCTGTCGGATGCAAATTGGACTTGCAGTCAAGTGTAAAAGTTTCGGGCCGCGTAGAAAGTGAAGGCGGGACTCGAACCCACGCAAGGAACAATGGCTCGCACCGTGCGAAGCGGAACGTAAACACTCGCACGGGGTAACAATGCATCGTGCAAGGTGGTGTGGGATATGTAACACACATGAACATGATATTATACTAACTACAGTAGGTGATGGCCCGACTAGACACGGGGCCCACTTTCTCCCTTACCTATCTATCACTGCCTCTGAGCATCTGCAGATGCTGATGTTAAAAACTGATCGGAACAAAAACATCTACAGATTTCTTGTGTGTGTGTTGTTTTTTGTTCACAACAAATCTCCACATCTCAATAACTGTTTGGGTAATACGTATATGTACAGTACTAATTACGTTAATGTGTTAGGGATGAAGAAGATTGAATTTTAGAGGAAATATACCAGCATTTGCGTGTAGGAATGGTGTAAAACCACCATGGGTACACACGAGACATATTCGAACCCCGATCTCCCCGTCACCGTATTATTTTATTTCGAGTGACTATAATGTTTAATTTGGCAAAACAGAAAAAGTATAATTCAGGATTTGGAATTGTTATTAATTTTTTTACACCATCGTGTCTTACTTATTAATATAAGCCCTTCGCATTCTCACTACAGTACAATTTTAATATAAAAAGCCTTTTACAAAATACAAACTTTTTTAAGCCAAAATAATTGTTAATATTAAACTATATCATTATCGACAAAAAATAAATATAAAATTAACATTTTAGATATAATTTTAAATTCATTAAAATGAACTTAATATAATACAACTAAAGTTACCGTAAATGTAGACTTATAATTATTAGCGAGCAAAAATCTTAAATTTAAATCATGAGATATTATGGCGGTCAACTTTTTATTTTTTAAAGCTTGGCCGGCAACAATATGCTGTGGCCCAAAATAGTGATCACGAGAGCTTTGGAAAAAAAATTATGCAATAATACATATTTTTAGCCTGAATAACTGTTATTTTGTCATAATTTTATACACACTTTGAACTTCTATAAATGTTAAATATGTTTGCAGCTCTATGTGAGGAGCTATAGAAACAATTAAATATTGTCTACAAACACTGTTACCGTTTTTGTGACATAGCACGTTATTGCCCCAAGCCCTTCATTTATATTTTAAAATAAGCAATTAAAATTGTGGATGTGTTTTAACGGACCGGCCAATCTTTTTCATACTAAGGGGGAAACTATTCATAATGGCACGTACAAGATACATTAAATTCACTCCCCCCTACCACAAAAAAGCACACACTCATAAATTTAAGTTTTTAAAAAGTGTCATGTTCCAAGATCCTCGAATGTTGGTCATTCGTGTCGAGAACAATCACCCGGCTTCAAAAACAAACGCGATATGTTTTTGTTTATGTCCCTCCTTCACAAAAAAAAGAAACACATTATCGTGACCTTCACTCATAATAGGTCACGACTTCAAAGCCATCAAAACTTGTTTCCTCGACGTTTCTTTCAGACAATCATCTTTATAGCCGGCATAGGGGGAATAATAATAAAAAACAAAAACTAATGCATTCACAGAGCATCGAGTTCCGAATTCGTTACCGTCTCGGATCAAGAGACGATATCGTTAAAATGAAAATAACGACACAGACAGAAGGCTATAGACTTTAGTTGACAGTTCAAGAAAAGGTTACGAAACTCTGTGTATGTTTCGCAGCTGTAATATTTTAGCAGGTGTTAATTTTATTCATTACACATTTTGTGTATTGCCCGTCGGGAAACATTAGAACAAACGTATCTTTCTATCTAATATTACAATAAAAATGAAAGCGTAAGTAATGTTTCCCGGGTCTATTTTTTTAATTTTGATTTTATTACTATTAGCAACGCGTCTTACTACCCGTTCGGGTTATACGCACTTACGTAGGGTGATTGTGAGATTAAATGGAGGACCTACAGTTTAACGTGGAATCCGAACCACGGTGGAGGCCTGGCATTCCCACATTCACAAGATATCTTGTCAGAGGTGAAGTAAGGGTTTGGTAATCAGATAAATCTGTGTCGGGACCAAGGATTGAATCCCGGACACCAGCACAGAAGTCCGCCACATTACCCCTAAACCGCCAGGTTACCGTAATCTCTCTTTTTTTTAAATAAATAACAGAAATATGATAATTTTGCTGTAAATACAAACTTTTGGTTATAGTCAGTCCACGGTAAGTTTGATCTTTTTAGGGTGTTCAACCTAACTATATTTTAAAATTCCCTGACTTTTTCAGGTTTTCCAGAGACAATTAGCAAATTTTACAGCTATTATAATATGTAAATATTAAATATATTCCAAACCTCTTTTTATTAAAATCATAACTCAATGTAATAATACCTTTAGACACACCAATATTATGAAATTATGTCCCTCTATGAAGGGGTTAAAGAATTCCGGCCTAAATCAATGTGTCATTTGGTAGTGGGATCTACAGTAAGTTAGATTTCATTGAGATCATATTATTGAGACATTAAAAGGTCACCTTACACCAGTACAGATTAAAAAGGGATGTCCCACATATTCTTTTTTTTTTAAAATTATTCTTCCAAAATGTAATCGAATTCTCGCGCGCGGGCATTTCCACGACGCACATCAAAGGGTGGCAAGAATTGTATGTTGATTTTGAGAAATAAGATTAGTAGGCGCAACAAGGACATTTGTGTTAAAAGAGATTAGTGGTGAGTATTAACAAGAAGACAAGTTATTTTGACTGTTGTAAATAAAAGTTGCGTGTTTTTTTTATTTAGAAAAAATAAAGATTCAAGAAATTTGATTTAAAAAAAATTCCTGACTTTACCAGTTTTTTTCCGGTCGCTGCATACCCTGCTTTAATAAAATTTGAAAAATCACTTTTAAAAAATCAGCCACGAAGTATATTAAGTTTTTGTCACAGGACAAACTTGCAGAACATATTCGCGAAAGTGGCAAATAAAAACAACTTTAGAGAAAATCTTGAAATGTCTGAAAAGACGATAGTTAGCCTGAATCAACTCTAAGTTACCGTTGTTGAGAAAACATTGACATGAATAGAGAAATATAAAAAGTATAATGAGCAAACAGGAAATGTCACTACATTTTTTTTATTTCTTTATGTCTTCAAATGCCATTACTTTTTTTTATGGCTGGTAGTCACACTGTTATAGTATAAAAAAAAGGTACGTCAGTTCTAAATGTTCCCAGATCGGCAATAAATAAAATGTTGAAGATATAAATATTATTGGTAAACCCAAGTAGACACTATACAAATTCAAGATAATATTTTGACTACAGATATACATCAGAAATGTGTACAAATATAATAATTTAAGTGCCAATTGAACTTGGTGATGTTTCTCAATCAACTAATCATGTTACAGCAACACCGTTCTCAAATTCTACCTTCCTTTTCTTTAGTCCATTAGCGAAATTACTGTACGTGTGTAGCCCGGGCTGGTACTAAAACGAGGTGAAAAAACAAACAAATAAAAAAACAACGCTCTAAAAAAATGTTAAAGCTGCCCCTACCACTTTTTGACTATGTAGAATATTGATTCTTTTTAAACTGTTCTCTTTTGGGGAACAGGGAGGGGGGGGGATTATTATTATTGTTTAGATTAGTTCCAAAAATTCTTAAGTATTTTAATTGCTTTAAAACAACTATTTAACTATGTTTATTGAAGTTTGTAAGGTTTAAAATCCTTCATAAATAGCTTCGAATTGTTTAGAAAACCATAATGTTAAGGCCTCTTAAACATGTTTGTTTTAAAAGGGTTTTTTTTCCTCCAAAGAAATGGATCAAATTTTCGAAATTATTTAGCGTGGCAGTAGGAGCCGGCCTATCGTATCGCTGAGACGCGTTGTAGACGTCCCGAAACATCGCGTTATTTAAGAAGTGTTATATTATTATTATTATTATTATTATTATTTAGTATCGCTTCTTACTACTCGTTCGGGTTATAGGCTATAAGTAGGCCCACTAGTTATGCTAATGGATTAGGAATTGGGAAGGTTGAATTAGAGGAAGTGAACCCGCATCTGTGTGAAGGGAGAGTGGAAAACCATTTAGGAAAAACCACCCCCAGTTCACCCGACCAAGATTCGAACCTCGATCTCCCCGTACTCAACAGTCGAGCTCAACACGACTAGCGCGTTAGCCAACTACGCCACTGAGGCAGATAGCCAGTCTATTGCGAGAGTAACGCCTTACACCATGCGGGCACCGAAGCTGGCTGTTTGAGTCTCAAATATCGCTATTTCCAGTTGTCTTTTATTACTTGGTTATAGAGGATGACTGTGCTTTAAAGCGATCTCGTGACATAATAATTATACCTTTAGTAAACTTGAGATCTCAGTCTGTCCAACTCCTCAGCTCGGCTTAGTTGGTAGAATGTCTGTCCAGGAGGCTCAGGGTTCCAGGTTCGATTCCTGGCATGGCTTAAACATTTATAATTAATTAAATAAATAGTTACCCTTTAATAGTAATCAATTAATGGCCTGGGGTTGGATGTTGTGGGTAATCTAGATTTAAGCTATCTTAGTTAATAAGTTGTGTGTTGATTTAATCAGTCGGTTTAGAAGCACCCAAAATAAAAATAATAAAATTAGTCGATGAACTTATGGCAAGATATATTTTGTTTCTTTAGGAAGAACTTTAAAGATTGTGTTATGATTCCAGATATGATCACGAAGTTTGTCTTTTTTCATTTCATTTATTGACCCGCCTCGGTGGCGTAGTTGGCTAACGCACTTGTGTTGAGCTCGACTGCTGAGGACGGGGAGATTGAGGTTCGAATCTCGGTCGGGTGAACTGGGGGCGGTTTTTCCTAAATGGTTTTCCACTCTACCTCCACGCAAATGCGGGTTCACTTCCTCTAATTCAACCTTCCCAATTCCTAATCCATTAACGTAATTAGTACTTAAAGCGTATAAACCGAACGGGTAGTAAGACGCGGTGCTAAATATTATTATTCATTTCATTTATTTGAGGTGTTGAACGTGCACTTTATGAAACGACTTTTTATATTAGGACACGACTTATAAACTAACTTAAATCTACAACAAACACAACATCCAGCCCTACGGCCGTTAATTCATCACTGTGAAAGGATAAGCCAACATTTCACCAATGATACATTTTTCAGCCATGCCAGGAATCGAGCTCAGGACTATTGTTTATTATTTAGCACCGCGTCTTACTACCCGTTCGGGTTATACGTTTAAGTACTGATTACGCTAATGGAATGGAAGTTGGGAAGGTTGAATTAGATGAAGTGAACCCGCATTTGCGTGGAGAGAGAGAGAGTGGAAAACCATTTAGGAACCCCCCCCCCCCCCCAGTTCACCCGACCGAGATTCGAACCTCGATCTCCCCGTCCTCAGCAGTCGAGCTCAACATGACTAGCGCGTTAGCCAACTACGCCACCGAGGCGGGTCTCGGGACTATTAGTTTAGTAGATAGACACGTTACCGAATAGGCTTAGGTGTTTGACTTAATTCATATCAACGTGCTTAAAATATGAGGGTGTCGCTAAATGGAAGAAAATTATTCCCACACTTTGATATTTCTTATGAGAATGGCAGTTCTAAACCTTCAATTAGGCCTAACTCGTAATTTACCGCTGGGAACCAGTTAATAGATTTAAAGATTTGTTTGGGGGAGACTAGATCTATGGTTCTCTAACAGTTTACCTTAACCTCAGAACTACGACAATTCGCGTGCAAATCAACTGTTTTTACCTTTTCATTCACTTTTTTTTTATAATAATTCAACGTTTAAGTGTAACTTTTCTAAATTAATCCTATACAGGGTCATATTTAAACCTTCGTTGTGGAAAATATTTTAAATTAACAAAAAACTTCTTAAAACGTTGCCCTGGTGGTCTAGGGGTAAGGTGTCGGACTTATGTGCTGGGGGTCCGGGGTTCAATCCTCGGTCCCGGACAGATTTATTGATTGCCAAACCCTTCCTTCACCTCTAACAAGACGTGTATTAATCACAACTTGTGAATGTGGGGAATGCCAGGCCTCCACCGTGGTTCGGATCCCACGATAAACTGTAGGTCCTCAATTTCATCTCACAATCACCCTACGTAAGTGCGTATAACCCGAACGGGTAGTAAGACGCGGTGATAAAACCAACTAGTTTCCCGCTAACGACGAAACCTTGTTTAGTTTCTAGTTTGTGTTTCTTCAGTTTGTTGTTGAAAGGAGCTTTATTAGATGTATAATAATGTCGATGGTAAACATATCATTAAAACTAAAGGTACCTAGTGAGTAGTAATAGTTAATTTTTTAATAAATAAACATAATATGACTTGGCGAACAAATGTTTATAAAAACACGTGTATTGCCAGATAAATTTATTTAGACTTTGACTTCAGTCTAAATATAAAAAAAAAATGTAGAGCTAGATTATTTTCAAGGCCAGACACTTAATTTCATACATCGATTATAAAAATTAGTTCATTTCAAAAACACTTAAAAGCAATGCACACTAGTATATTTAAGATATGTTTTAAAGTCTTTAGAAAAGGACAACTTAAAAGATGGTTTCTGACACACGTGTAGGGAACGTTAGAAAGGGTCAATGTTTTTGTAGTTTTTAGAGTTAAGTTAACAAAACAAATTTTTTCCTTGCTTAAAGGAAATAAAATATTTCTTCAGTACAAAGAGTTTAGTTTTCTTCACATGGCGATATCAAAAGGGGTTGTTGAATATCTGTCAAGATTGTCATGACTCGCCTCGGTGGAGTAGTTAGCAAACGCATAGTTTCATGTCAAGCTAGACTACCAGAACGGGGAGATCGAGGTTCGAATATCGGTCGGGTGATTCTCTCTAAATTGTTTTCCACTCTCCCTCCACGCAAATGCGGGTTAACTTCCTCTAAATTCGACCTTCCCAATTCCTAGCCCATTAGTGTCATTAACACTTAAGCGTATAACCCAAACGGGTAGTAAGACGCAGTGCTAAATAAATAAATAAGAGTGTCCTGGAATGTAATGACAAATTTCCTCGCTTCCCCTTAACCCCCAGTTAAATTCCTATGGTAGACTACACATTAATTTAGTAACTACCCGCACAGGTGGACACGCGGATAAAGGTATCAGTCTCATTTTATCTGGCTTTCTGGTGACAGCCAGACGTTAGAGGTATGTTGCATCCCGACTGGATGTACCGAGTTTTTTTCCGCAGTGTTTTTCACTCAACCTGCACAAATATGAGGGTACATTTTCGTTAAATTCAAACTCTCAACCCTACCCTCTTAGTGTAAATATGCGGATACCCTGGACGGGTAGTAAGACGCCAAAGAACGTAGACAGATGTTCTTTAAGACTCCCGTTTCTGGTATCTGCATCCAGGAAGTGTATTGAGAATGTACAAGTGAGGTGAGATAGTTAGCGCCTGAAAACAAACTTATGGTGGACTACAAATAGCAAGACTTTAGTCTGGTAGGAAGGAAACTTTAGAAAATGTAAACATTTAGTTTTGAGATCAACAACGCTAACAACCCTTCCTTCACCTCTGACAAGACATCTTGTGAATGTGGGGAATGCCAGGCCTCCACCGTGGTTCGGATTTCACGTTAAACTGTAGGTCCTCCCTTTCATCTCACAATCACCTACCATTACACATTAGCGTAAGTGCGTATAACCCGAACGGGTAGTAAGACGCGGTGCTAATAATAATAATAATAATAATAATAATAATAATAATAATAATAACGCTAACATTTTACTATGTTATTGTTTGTTGCGTCTTACTACCTGTTCATGTTATTCGTAATATTAATTACTCTGATGAGTAGGAATGAGAAAGGAAGCATTTGAGAGGTAATCTACCCTCATTTGCGTGGAAGAAAGTCACCCTCGATAGACCTATCCGGGATTCGAACCGGATATCCCCCGTCATCAGCCGGCCAGTCTAACACGGGAGTGATGCCTAGCCATTGAAGAGGGTTATATAATAGTTATTGTCAATATCTATTAAAAGTGGCAGAGGAAGATCACATAACTTATGAATACGTGAAAATAGTTTTAGTGTGTAGCTTTTGTAATTTAAACATTTCTTCCCGCCAAAATCTTGCTATTTCTTTCGTGCCACGCGATTTTTTTTAGCACTGTGTGTTACTACCCACTCGGGTTATACGCTTATGTACTAATTACGCGAATGGTTTTAGGATATATATTTATATTATATTATTATTATTATTATATTATTATTATTATTATATCACCGCGTCTTACTACACGTTCGGGTTATACGCACTTACGCTAAGTTAATGGTAGGATGATTGTGAGATGAAATGGAGGACCCACAGTTTAACGTGGGATCCGAACCACGGTGGAGGCCTGGCATTCCACACATTCACAAGTTGTGATGAATACAAGTCTTGTCAGAGGTGAAGGAAGGGTTTAGCAATATGATAAATCTGTGCCGGAACCGAGGATTGAACCCCGGACCCCCAACACAGTGGTTTTAGAAATTATTATGGTTATATTTATAGGAAGTGTACCCACATTTGCGTGGGGAGAGAGAGTGGAAAAATAATTTTGTAAAAACCAACCCGAGCACTCTCGGCTGAGTTTCGAACCTCGATCTCCCCATCATCGACAGTGTAGTCTACTACGAGAGTCGCGCCTTAGACCACGCGGCCACCGAAGTGGGTCACGTGAAAATTAACTCCGAAGTTTCAACCGGGATTTGAACCGCTCTCGACCAAGGCGAGGATGTAATTAGTGACAACACGCTAAAAGGGAACTTGAAGTTAAGGATGCTCACCCCTCATCCATAGACCACTTTCCATTGTTCCTGCGGGCTCTTAGCGCCTGGGACCTCTTGGTTCTAGTTAACTTCGCAAACCCTTCTATCCTCCCTGTCGTTAAAACAAGGAATGTGTTAATTATAACCCGTAGCACCCACCCTAGGATCACAAGCAAGACGCGTCTGGCATATTCAGGGATGAGGTATCGATATTGTATTAGTATCAAAAGAAAAAGTATCGATTACACTAAGTCTCGGTATCGAGATTTCAGTCTGGAATAATATTTTTTTATTAAGTAATAATTTCAACATTTGCATCATGATGATGATGATAATGATAATTTAACCATATTATAATATCGCTAGGTCTAACGAGTCTGTTATGTGTTGGAACTAGGAAGTATGATAGATAGTATTGTAAAATGGATATTATAAAAGGTTTAACCACACCAGCTTTCAAAATGTCAGTGAAAATGTAGCCGATGGAAATTTTATTTAATAGCTAAATGTGATCAGTAATATATTTTTTCAATCTATTTTTTATCCTTCTTTAATCATAGTAAACATGTAATCCAAGCATGAGTGAAGGTAGTAAAATAAGTTATTTCTTTCTATACCGATCCGATACCGGATTGAGTACTAATATCAGTAAAAGTATCGGAGAAAAAGTAACGAGTAAGAAATTACTAGTATCAAAAGAAAAATATCGATATTAGTAAAGTAGCGATACTTTTTTCACATCCCTAGTAACAACCATTTCTGACGCGAAGACACCTGCATGGTTGGCCGCACGGATAGTGTGCGAGACATTGACGAGGAGAGCTCGGGGTTTGATTCTAACCGGCCGTGCTGAGGGTAAGTCCCCGTCCCCTTCAAAGAATTGTAATTTCAGTTCCTTATATTTTTACCCTTATCTTATTTCCTTATTTAAGTTAGCCCAAGTTGCTGATGGACAATACTGCGCTAAAGAGGGATTTAAGACGGCCGGCTCGGTCTTCTTCATATTCTGTCTAAGCTTATACTCACTTTCGTCCTTCACCTATAACTACCCTTTTTGTGAAAATAAGAAGAGGGGAAACAAATTTTCTTATATCAAGGTAAAGAGGGAAACTCGCAGCTAGATCTCAACTATCTTAAGATTTTCTGTTTAGAGCCTATCAAAAATTTACTATGTCTGTTAGTGGAAGGCATCTAAGGCTCTTTTCCATCAAGCCTAGTCTCATAACTCCAGAAATATGCTTAAAAAGTAGTTGAAAATTATGTCACATTTTTACACATTTATTTATTGTTTGCGCTAATAGTTTTAGGAATTAGGGAGGTTATATTTATAGAAAGTGTACCCGCATTTGCGCGGAAATTTTTTTGGAAAAACAAATTAAGTACACCCGACCCATATTCGAACATCTATCTGCCCATCATCGGCAGTCTAGTCTACTGCGAGAGTAGCGCGTTAGACCACGCTGCCACCGAAGCTGAAATAAATCTTCCTCTCTACATAACTACAAATTATGGATGATTTAAGAAATAAAATCTGTGTTGTATGGTAGCAAAAACCTTATCGGTTTCAGCTTCAACTTCGATACTTGGCTATGCTCTTTTATTTGGTAGTTGGTACTTAGACATGGTGTCTACTCAACTTAACCAATGAAATCCCCGACCTTTTCCCTGATTTCCCCTGATCATTTCCTAAAATTCCCGACTAAAAAAGTATGTCACATCCTTCTAACTCGCCCATCCCCCCCCCCTCGTTTTTCTAATAATCTTTTTTATGAATAATAATAAATTTTAAAATTTGAATAATTTTTTTTAATTTGTATTAAAAATTGTTTACTAGGAATTAAAAATATATTACACAGCTACGAACAAAAAAATTACATAATTTACTGATTTAATGATTATTGTATTTCATATTTTTAGTAAAATATCATTTTCACGGATTTGTATTGTGATTTACCAAATTCCCGACTTATTCCCGTTTTTTCCCGATCACTTCAAATTCCCGGCTAATTCCCGTTTTCCCTGATTTTCCCGGATGGTAGAGAATTATGGTTTGAGAAACAATCGTTGAATGATTTGTTGTTAAGGATTATTTCTCTGTCTTGTTTCGCTTCCCACAACTGAAACAAGAGGTAAATCTAGGGATGTGGGAAAAGTATCGATACTTTACTGATAACGATATATTCCTTTCGATACTAGTATTTTATTCGATACTTTTATCCTATACTTTTACTGATATTAGTACTCACACTTCGTATCTAAAGAAACAACTTTTTACTATCTTCTCTTATGTTGGGATTTCGATACTAGTATTTTTACTCGATACTTTTACTGATATTAGTACTCACACTCGGTATCGAAAGAAACAACTTTTTTACCATCTTCACTCTTGTTGGGTTTAAATGTTTTATAGGTTGGACTGAGGAGGAAGAACAAATTACACTATTTCTCAATTCTCACTCATTTTCTGCATGAGAAGCAAGAAACAATCTCTAGCATTCAATATCTTATAGCTCGTCATAATTCATAGCGGTTCTTTCATCTTTGTTTATCAATACAGCCCGATGCCTGACCAGGCTAAGGCATGAGTGGCGACCCGTCTACTACCCCTCACTTTATCAATGATCACGGTAATCACAAACAAAACAAAAGAAGCTTTTGTAGAGTTCAATGAACTAAGTTGACTCAAGGGTACACCAAGCCGACGAAGCAGGGCAGGGCGTCCATTCTCCGATTGTTTGTCTTGATAAAGTATATAAGCGACGAATGTAGTTTAAAAAAAAGGGGGGGGGGAATTCCCAGAAGTGACCTAAGAAAGTTTTTTTTTAAGAAGATAGATAGGAAAAAGAATCTTGTAAAACAAAAAATCAATACCAATACTTACTGTTATCGATACTAATATGACTTAGATATTTTCTTTCGATACTTTTGATGAGTATCGATACTTTTCTTCCGATACCACATCCCTAGGTGAGCCTGTTATTTTTGTTCTTCTCCCGCCAGATCGCGCGGTTAGTCGAACCTCGGCGGAACACACCCAAGGAGAGTGAGGGGGGGGGGACTTTCCTCCTGCCACCCCTCCCAAGGGCCATTAGGGGATGGATGATTCCGCACCCTCGTGTAGGGGTGACGTCAGTGGCAAACAGCCATTACAACAGACTGATGCTGGATGGATACAAGGGGGTGAAGGAACACGCCATTGGCACGAACCTGGGGCCGAGCTGGGCCCAAAGTTAATACAGTCCAATTTTAATAAAAGGGGCCATTTATAAAATTGCAAAAATATTTTTTGCAATAAATATCAATAACGTGTCACTGTATCATTTGTATTATTTTATCGGTATTACTAGTACAGTCAACTCTCGATTCTACGACCCCGGGAATAGCGTCCCTCTCGAAGTAACGACCCTTTTTTTGGGTAACCGTGAAAAATGTGGGAAAAAAGGTTGAAAAGTTTAAGGAAATCGACTGTAAATGTGTTTATTGCATTTATTTAGGTCTCTGCGTTGCAATAATCTTTGTGAGCGCTGTATTACTAGTAACTGGGTGGGTCAGGTATAAAAATAGACACCACCTCATCAATGCCAGCCAATAGCACTTGACTCTGTCCACCCCCTCCCACAAGCAAGACAATGTTTCCCCGCACGCGACTGCCGCTACATCACGCGCCAGGCTTGCTTTTGCCATTGTTATTTCGATTCTCGATTTGGTTTGAATTTGTGAACAATTTTTGACGACCCATGTTATTGTTTAACATGGTTATTTTGATTTGGTTACGTTTTTGGTTGGATTTTGTGAACGATTTTTGATGTCCCACGCTATTTGTTGTCTAATAAATGCAATTTTTTCGTATGAAGGTCAGCGGTGGAACAAAATCTGTTAAAATTCCAATAACGACCCCTTCGAAATAACGACCCTTTTCCAGGGAGCCGTGAAAGGTCGTAGAATCGAGAGTTGACTGTATCTATCAAAAGTGACAGCTGCAGGTCACATGATCTGACGTATGAAATCGTGAAAGTAGATCTGGTAAGGGCCTTCCTATGAAAATTGGACATGACTAGATCTACTCTAAAGCTTAACACGCTAAAAGGAATGTGTTTAGGGCCCATGATTATTTACAAAACAAATTAGAAACAGATGATTTTTACCGACATATTTTATTTTCTAGTGGATAAACCGATCGTGTAAGATTAATATCAAGAAGGATGTTTTCAAATTATTGTATTGTGTCGTGAAACAAATCATAGCAAAACAAGAACGACACGAGAACTTCCCGTTTAACGGTTTATTTCAAATAATTCCCCAACAGAGGGCCAAGATGCTGTTGCTGATATATCGCTATGAGACGCATACGCAGTGATTGCGTCCTACAAGATTATGATGTTGCGCAAAATACTGTGATTGGGTTAAAGCTCGTGGTGATTAATGTTCCTGGTCTGTTTTTCTTCTTCGGAGAACGTGTTAATCCACATTAGCTCAATAATACGCCAGACTATGTAAATGTTTTAAACTGGGGTTGGGTATAACATTATGTATTCAATACCCGCACAGGTGGGCACACTAAGCAAGGCGTCAGTTTCATCTGGTTTGGCTTGCTCGTAACGGAGAAGTTGAGGTTTAGATCCCCTTCATCCGCAGGCGAGTCTAACACGATTCCTTTCAGCGACTTGATATTACTTATTGGTTTTCCACGCGAATGGGAGTACACCTCCTATCAACCCATTAGTTTAAGTACGGGGATATATAGGACGGGTAGTAAGACGCAGATCACGAGAAGGAAGATGTAAACAAGATAGTTCATTAAACATTTAGCAGCCATTTAACCAGTACTAGCAGTGGCCTCGCTAAGTGGCGGATGAAGTGCAGGTCCGGTAAGTGGAACAAACTTGACAAAGTAGCACTTGCAAAGTATTATCATCATCATCAACACGTCTTACTACCCATTCGGGTTATACGTACTTACGCTAATGTGTAATGTTAGTGTGATTGTGAGATGAAATGGAGGACCTACAGTTTAACGTGGGATCCGAACCACGGTGGAGGCTGGGCTTCCGCACATTCCACAAGTTGTAGGTTAATACACGTCTTGTCAGAGGTGAAGGAAGGTTTGGTAATCGATAAATCTGTGCCGGGACCGAGGATTGAACCCTGGACTCCAGCACAGAAGTCTCTGACACCTAAAGAGCAACTCCTACGAACATTTGTGCATATACCGACTTCCCAGTAACCCAAGCCGGTGGGCGCACAGTTCAAGACCCGTATTTTTAGTCTAGTCTCGGTAATCAACATAATATATTAATTACCAGCAGTTCAGGTTGAATGCAGGCGTGGCAGGACTCATTAACATCTATTTGTGGGAGTTTAGGGGACACGAGAAAATGTCGGTGTTTTTTACAGTTTTTATATCACTACTTTTTTTAGGTAAAAATAGATAAATTATTGCTCCAGTAGAAATATAGAGTTTAATGTTCCTCCCATGGTGATATCATATCTACAATGAGCATAGCGGCATTTGCTGAGAAACTTTTAAAATGAAGAGATTATTTTAGCGCCACTTTTTTATATTACCTGTTCAAGTTATAAGCCTATGCATTCATTAATTACATTAATGGGTTAGGGATTAATAAGTCTTTATTTAGAGGAAATGCACCCGAATTTGCGGAGGTAAAGTGAAACACCATTTAGGAAAAAAAAGCTCACTACATCTGACAGGGATATAAATAACCTTTATCTCTTCGTCTTCGGCAATATAAGAAAATGTAATTAAATTCTAGGACACCCTTGACAAATATTCAACAACTGTTGATATCATCACGTGAAGAATTATTATTACTAGCACCGCGTCTTACTACCCGTTCGATTTATACGCACCTACGCTAATGTATAATGGTAAAGTGATTTTTAGATGAAATGGAGAACCTGCAGTTTAACGTGGATACGAACCACGGTGGAGGTCTGGCATTCCACACATTCACAAGCTGTGATTAATACACGTCTTGTGAAGGAAGGGTTTGGCAATCGGATAAATGCGTGCCGGAACCGACACGTGAAGAAGATTAATCTCTATGTTTATACTGTAGAAATATTTGATTTATTTTGACCAACAAAGTGTTGATCCAAAAACTGGAAAAACGCCGGCCTTACCCAACGCTTCCTACACTCCCACCTTAGTGTTGTTTTGCCCACCAGTTCTCCGAAATTTGTGTTCGGATGATCAGGAATTTCGGACTACTGGGGTTTTTAATGAAACGCATACAAACAGCACAGGGTAGCGAGACGCGGAGAAAAACAAGGTCCCCTAGTTAACCACCCTGTAGATTTTCTTAGCCCAGACTAGTGGTGTATTTATTGACCGCGACCCACCCCACTGAGGGTAGTTGGCAGCAGTGGGGAGCTAAGTTAGGGAATAAGTTGAAGCGCGCGAGTGAGCAGAAAGATCTTTTCCTCTTGCCTTTCACGCTCAGTATTATTATTACTACTACTATATGCTCCATACAAGGTTAATCGAGTCCAATTTACAAAGGAAGGCCCTTTTAGAAAATACAAACATCCTTTTTAGAGGCCAAAATCGATAGCCTCTATAAAAAAAATAACAGCTGCGGATAACAGGACTTGAAGGGTGAATGATTGAAAGTCAGATACGGTTCTTTCTACTACAGTCCAGTTTTCATAGTAAGACCCTTTTAGTCAATATAAACAGATTGTTTTCATTCAACATTTATAATAAATAACATTTTAATAATTTTTATCTAGTTTAATTTATTTGAGGAATTTAACGCGCACTTTCTGAACCGACTGATTTTATACAGTACACGAGAATTTCTATGAGTCAGTGCGAGGGGGCCACCAATTTTTCCGGGAAAGGTATTTTCAAATACCTTTCAGGTTTTTTTTTTACATGCCACATTCAACATAGGACCGACGACTTTACTTCCTCTCCGAAGGAAGTTGTGCTACGGCTATTTTACTTGGTTATTAGTGCTATTCAACAACTGGTGATATAACCAATCTTTGATTTATTTTGGTTAAAAAAATAGTTTGCTATGAAAACTACAGAATCACCGCCTTTTCCTCGGGACCACTTCCATCGCACCTTAAGGGATTCTAGGTTAGGCTATGTATTTGATGCGATGATACATCCAACCCTGTGTTTAGAAAGTACACGATACACTACCAGGCGAGTTAGTACTTGAAGTGAATCTACATGCGGAGTTGTAGAAATATCGTGAAATGCCAGAGATGGTGTAGTATGAGTTTCTCAAGTCAGATAGCCCTGGTTATTCCTAGCACGTACACGACTTACAAAGTGAGATTATTAGATACCGTAGACCGGGGGTTACCAAACTTTTTTTTTTTGAATGAAGGAGCCCTTACAATAATAAAAAAAATTACACGCAGAAGGGTTGCCACTATTTTCTTACTAACAAATTTTCACTTTTTCCAGAAGGAATTCTCATTTTACCAGGCAGCTTGAAATGAAGAAAAGAGTAATATAATTTAATTTTTCATCAAACTGACTTCATGTGAAGTCGTGTAACTTACATTTAAAACAGGATGATTTAATATTGATGGAGAAATACATCTCCTGTGACTTCACAACCCTTGTTTAAGGGATAATAGGATATGTTTAAACACCCCACCACACACACAATCTGAGGGTTATTAGGACTCGGCCGAGATTCGAAACCAGCCCGACTAAAGAGATGAGAGAGATGCCTCGAAGCTCTAGACCACGTCCGATCCCTGTTCCAATCAATCGATCGTTTCGGTAGTCACAACTTTCCATTCCGAGCGCTCCTTGTAGGTCCGTGTAATGCTCACACACATGATAAAACTAGGACACGTAACAACGATTTTTCAATTTCTATCAAGACTAAATAATAATAATAAAAAAAAACGAACCTAATACGTGTTGAAACAAATGATTGTCAAGTTTCTATGTACGGTAGAAATGACGCCCACCACCACACAGGTCGTCACCTTGATTGACGCCGGGACGGTATATCTCTAGCTCAGTGGCTTGGGAGTTTTTCTGACTGAAGAGGCATGTCCAACCTTTCCCCACCTGACGGCCGTATAAGTCTTGGTGAATTTACCGGGGCTCACATATGAAATCTATGGGAACCAATACCAAATATAATAACAACTTCAAATAAGGGATTCATTATTTTTTAGCACCGTGTATTACTTAGTACCGTTCGGGTTAATAGAAAACCCTTTCGGGGAAAACCACCCTCAGTAAACCCAACCAAGATTCGAACCTCAATCTGGCCGTTATCGGCGGTCTAGGATAGGAGAAAGGAGGAACTTCAAGGGGTGACAACAAGCCTTAGGGAAAAAATAGCCATAAGGCAATAACAAGGGTTCGGGGTTCAATCCTCGGTCCCGGCACAAATTTATCTGATTTCCAAACCCTTCCTTCACCTCTGACAAGACATCTTGTGAATGTGGGGAATGCCAGGCCACCACCGTGGTTCGGATTCCACGTTAAACTGTAGGTCCTTCATTTCATCTGACAATCACCCTATCACACATTAGCGTAAGTGCGTATAACCCGAACGGGTAGTAAGACGCGGTGCTAATAATAATAATAATACAAGGTTGCCTTTAATGGTGGGAACAAGCCTTAAGGCCGTACACAACCTTTTACCGATTGGTCACCAAGATACCAAGGTTTATAATGTGTGACTACAGCGTCAGAAAGAACACCATGACTATGATATTAAGGAGGTCGTTATATTCATGGCCTAGCATTACAGGTTGTTGACGCGCCTCACGCAACCTTCTGATGATGGCCTAGCACCGAAAATGGAGACAGTCAATTATTATGACTTGTCAGGTCAGCATGTTTGTACGGTCACGTGCTTAGAGCAGCCTTCAAACACACTCCTAGTTTTTACAAAACTTTTATTTAATATTCTCTATCTAAATTAATAATCATTTTCGTGGTTCAAAGTGGGACTTGGGGATCAAAATGTCGAAAAGGGGACTTTTAAGAAACAACTTTTAAAAAAGGAGTTTATAGGGACCACCCCTAAAAGCCCTGCGACGCGGGTCGCGTTTGATGTTCAACTAAGATAAGTTTTTGTGCGCTATGCGCATGTCCGAATCTCTAATAGTGCCGCCAGCTTGTACGTCCAGTGTGCCGCGAGGATTTTAGATCCCCGCCCCCCCTCAAGCTTACGTATTTTTATACGATTTGGTAACAATTATGTTATTTTAATTTGTAATTTAATTACTTTTAGACATAAGGATTGGTAATAAATCGAGTGATATGAAATTGTAGAATACTTAAATTGCGGCACGAAAATTAATTATAAATGAAATTTTATAATTAATTAGCAGAAGCAGCCGGCGTTACCTCGCCAATTAATCTCTTCATTTTGTTTCTTGCGGCAGTTTAAAAAAAAATGTAATCACAATTTTAAAATTCCTGCTTCTAGGTGGATATGTTCGTGCAAAGGAGGTACTAATTTTTAAATGGCAGTCCTTTGCGTGCTGTAGATATCGCGCAAAGCTCATGACAACCAAACAATATAGGCTAAGTCTAATTAATAATTATATATATAGTATATTGATTTTCTGGCGAAAAAAATATAATAATTTTGTCTCATCATAGACAATGATAAAAAAATCAACCCCTGTAAAAAAAAACTAAGAAAATAGTGAGCCCTCCTATCCCAAAAGCCCACGTAATTTAAGGACGGCCCTAAAAGGTTTGGGAACCACTGGTCTAGATTCTAACCACGACGATCTCGACCATCCCCGAGGCTAGGCTCGGCCTGTGTTTGGAGCGAGTCTGTACGTCCCAACACCCTCAAAGCCCCCAAAAGACCCGCCACTGCAACCGAACACGTCTGGTAGGACAAGTTTCAACTGCGAGCGAAGGGGGAACAGAATTGATTTAAAAGCCACACCGCTTTATTCAAATTAACCGCTGAATTTATGGGCTGCTCGCTGTGTGGAATTTAATCAAGCTGCGAAATATCAAAACATAAAAAAAAGGACGAAGATTAGAGGAAGGTATAAGAGAGGAGAGGGGGAGAGAGGGTTGAAATATCACCGCACCACTCACTCGTCTCGGATATAAGCCTACTTGATACAGTCAACTCCTGATTATTCGTGCGCGGCTTATCTAGTTTGAGGCTTATCCGTGCTTACACACGGAAGTATTTTGTAATTTATCGGCCACGTGTCAACAAAACTTCAGAGCAAAGTGCCGCGTTCGGCGTTCCTAAAGGTCACCGTTGACTTTGCAAAAATCACAAACTATTTCTACAGCCTCGTGGCTTCTTTGGTGCTGACTGACAGCTCACAGCTGACTTCTGACAGTCAACAAACACATGTTTTTGCAGATAATATGGTTCGGCGTAGGGATACGTAATTTGGTCTGGTAACTTTTCAAAGCCGTCAGCTGTCAGTCAGCACCAAAGAAGCCACGAGGCTACTGTAAACAACTTGTGATGTGATGGAACTTGGGAGATTCCAACTATAATTAAATATAATTATCTGCTTTGGTGGCCGCATAGTCTAAGGTGTCACACTCGTAATAGCCTAGATCACCGATGACAGAAAGATCGGGGTACAAATTCCGTTCCTAAATGGTTTCCCACTCTACACGCAAATGCAGGCACATTTCCTATGAATTCAAGATTCCTCAGCCCTAACACATTAGCGTAATGAGTATAAATGCGTGTAACCTAATCAGATAGTAATATATGGTGCTAAAAAGGAAAATACGCCCCACTCCTGCTTTCATCAACCCGAATAAATGAGTTTACTTTAGTTATTTTAGAAGGTCAACGTGCACTTTAAGTGACATACAGTTCAATTCCCACGGGAGTCAGAAAAGTCACTAAATCTATTTTCACGTATTACGACAGGTCATGTTATCAACACAGTTGAAACTGTCTTTTTCTGTCATTCTAAGTTAAAATCGTCAAAGGACGATGCAGTCTGCTACGGAGGAATAAAAGGTCAAATGGAACATTATCAAGTCCGTAGCCGGGGGATGAGGGGGGGGGGGGGGTTCGAGCCCCCCCGCGAAGTTTTATGAACAAAATATATATGGCTTTATTTATGGTTCAAACAATATCAAAATTAAGAGACAAATACAAACTAAGGGGCTGTGTTATAAAAAAGCACTTCACAGAGATTCTACAGGTGTTAAATAAAATATTTAGAAATGTTCCTATCCTTTGGGCATTTTAAGGATTATTTTACCATAACAAATACTTCACAGAACTTCTAAAAGTGTTTATCATTTAGAATTTTTTCTAGCTTCCAGAAATTGGGAGATGTGGCGACCAAACCCCCCCCCCCCCCCCCCCCCCCCGAAATTATTGGCTGGCTACGACCTTAAGCATTATTCGCATTTAATACACCAACTAGACAATTTTACGTATTTTTTATACGAGTACATTAAAATATGCTACAATGAACTTGTTTAATTTGCTAGGTAAAAGCCCGCCTCGCTAAAATGTGTGTGTGTCTGATGATACCTCCTCCCACCACTCGTTTTTATCCGACGCGTGAGCGCGCTTCAGTTGTTTACTTGACGGCTGTTTTCTCGCGCACGTAGACGACATAAAAGCTCGCAATGCCGCGGAGCCGACAAACAACCATAATATAATACGGCAGGTTCATTCACACGCCTCTGGGCTCAACTACACGTGAGCTGCCGCGGTGGCCGCATGGTCTAGGGCGTCACTCTCGTGTTCGAATAAATTGACCATAACAGGGAGGATCGGGATTCGAATCCGGTCGGGTGAACGGAAGGAGGTTTTTCTTACATGGCTTTCCACTCTCACTCCACACAAATGCGGGAAATTTATACTAAATTCAACCTTCACCCCTAACTCATTTGCGTATTTAGCACATATGCGTATAGCCTGGACTGGTAGTAAGACGCGGTCCGACACCTTAGCTCAGTTGGTAGCACTTCTGTCTAGAGCTAAAGGTCCGGGGTTCGATTCCCGACATGTCTGAAAAAATTATCATTGGCGGAATGTGGGTTTCTCCTTTCAAAGTGATGAATTAACGGCCGGGGACTGGATGTTGTGCTTGTTTTAGATTTAAGTTAGTTTATAAGTCGCGCGCTGATTATAATCAGTCGGTTCAGAACGTGAACCTTAGACATCTCAAACAAATTTTAAAAAGTAAGATGTCGTGATATAAAATAATAATAAAAATATATTGACGGCCACTGTTATTATTTTGAGTTTAAATTCTTTAGTTCATATCAATCAAATATATATAAAACCTACAATCTACACGGAAAAAAATAATTTTAGTTATTATTATAAGTGACAGCTGTTGTATCGGCCTGTAATCTGACCTGCGCTCCTCCCCCTCAGGTGAAGGTGGACGTCACAGCGACACCCACGACTCTTGCCACCGGGGTGCTTCAACACGTTGTCAAACTGCTCGATCCAACGGAGGTCGTCTCCCCAGCAGACGCCGTCACCCTCCAGGGGGGCGCCCGCCCCTGGCTCCGACACCGGCATCGCTACGACGGCACTCCCATCTCACGTCCCTATTGGTCCACCTCTGCGCGCTGACCTCCCGTCGTCTTGAGGCGTCCCCGGAATATCGGGACACTTACAGATTCTACCCCTCCCAAAGTTGTCGTCTTGAGGCGTCCCCGGAATATCGCGACGCTTAGAGATTCTACCCCTCCCAAAGTTGTCGTCTTGAGGCGTCCCCGGAATTTCGGGACACTTACAGATTCTACCCCTCCCAAAGTTGTCGTCTTGAGGCGTCCCCGGAATATCGGGACGCTTACAGATTCTACCCCTCCCTAAGTTGTCGTCTTGAGGCGTCCCCGGAATATCGGGACACTTACAGATTCTACCCCTCCCAAAGTTGTCGTCTTGAGGCGTCCCCGGAATATCGCGACGCTTAGAGATTCTACCCCTCCCAAAGTTGTCGTCTTGAGGCGTCCCCGGAATTTCGGGACACTTACAGATTCTACCCCTCCCAAAGTTGTCGTCTTGAGGCGTCCCCGGAATATCGGGACGCTTACAGATTCTACCCCTCCCTAAGTTGTCGTCTTGAGGCGTCCCCGGAATATCGGGACACTTACAGATTCTACCCCTCCCAAAGTTGTCGTCTTGAGGCGTCCCCGGAATATCGCGACGCTTAGAGATTCTACCCCTCCCAAAGTTGTCGTCTTGAGGCGTCCCCGGAATATCGGGACACTTAGAGATTCTACCCCTCCCAAAGTTGTCGTCTTGAGGCGTCCCCGGAATATCGGGACACTTAGAGATTCTACCCCTCACTAAGTTGTCGTCTTGAGGCGTCCCCGGAATATCGGGACACTTACAGATTCTACCCCTCCCTAAGTTGTCGTCTTGAGGTGTCCCGGAATATCGCGACACTTACAGATTCTACCCCTCCCTAAGTTGTCGTCTTGAGGCGTCCCGGAATATCGGGACACTTACAGATTCTACCCCTCACTAAGTTGTCGTCTTGAGGCGTCCCCGGAATATCGGGACACTTAGAGATACTACCCACCCTCCGTAGGTTATCCCGTCGTTTCAAAGTGTCCCTGAACTAATGGGAAAATACAAATCCCCGTAAAGTTATGTAGTTTGTTTTTGAGGAAACTAACTTTCAAACCGTCCCTCTTTGAACAATATATGTTTTGCTCCTCGGAAACACGCGTAAGCCTTTATTCAACTTAACAATAGTAAAACCACACAAAGTTTTACTAATTAGTATATTTATTTCTTGTTCGTTCTGAGAACTGTTATTTTCACTGTCTGTCGGTGCATTCGTTGGCGAGTTAATTTGAGCGAAACGACCAAAAACACATTCCTCACTTCTTTGTTGCTTTTCCCTCTCCAAATTGCACGAACTCGGTATAATATCAAGGCGTGAACATCTAAACTAGACACAATCCAGTTTTCATTTCTCGCTATTCACAAACCATTCAGTTAATATACGCGCTAATGTCGTAGAGGCCAACTATTCGGCGCCTTTTCGACGAAACTGAAAAGTTGTCCCTGAGGCTTCGCACACGTCTTCTCTTGTGACCGCAAAAACCCGCGGCGCGAATCCGTTCCCACGGAGACTACCCCGCGCGCACGACGAACGAAACTGATCCTCGCAAAACAAGTTGACGTCCCTCCGATCCCTCACGTCACGAGAGACGGAAAAAAACAAAAAACACAACTACTACCGTTCAGTCAACAATTTCCACTTTCACTCGCGACAAACGACGAATAAACGGCGATACAGAAAACGTTCTATTTCAAACATCCATTGTGGAGATTAGGATTTAGGAATACAATCGTTTATTGCAAATGGTGGACTTTTGACATACTGGCACACGGTAGGTCTACGGGAACACTGGCTCTATAATCACTAAGACAGCGTCACTAACTACCGATAAATATACATATTCATAAATGTGTGTAGAATCTTTTGACCGACGATTGTCAATATATTATTATTCTGTGAGCAATCTAATCAAGTTTGTAAACACGGAAGGGAAACTTATATTTTGTTAACTATTAAAATAGAAAAAAACTAAATAAAAGTTTGTGCGCGATATTTCAAAGCGTGCGAGCCTATGGACGTGACGTGGACGCGCGAGTCACGCGAAAGCTCACTGTTCCGAGTTTTGACAAAGAAGCACCGCGCGCACCCTGTGTTCATGGAGGGGTGGTCACGTTGATTATGGCCGCTGGTACACCAACATCCCGGTATATGATGAAAAAAAAACCAGTCGCGATTATTTCTCGTTGATTGGATCGTCGACAACACAGCAAGTCAATTAAAATTTATGTAAGAAAAAGTGAAAACTTTACGACTAATTAAACCGAGAAAAAAAAAACCTGTAACTATTTCGACACTTGTATCCCCACAAAAGTAACAGCAATTAGCGATTGTTCCGGATAAAGAGGCGCTGACGTTGATACCGCGAGATGGAAACCCCCACGTGGGCTACACACACTTGACATGGCACGAGGCGTCGCGACGCGACGCACGAGAGACCCGAACACTACTAGTACGGCGGTACTCCACACAGTCTCCGGCCGCATCTCGTCATGCTCCGCTCCTGCGCAGGCGCATAGTGTGGGTGTGGGTGGTGGGGGGAGTGCTGTCCCATTCAACCAAGCCCGGGAGAGAACAAGCGCAACAACCACCTAAGCGTCTGAAGCGATTCTTTTCGACAGAAGCTTTGTTTCTTCAAACCAAGAGACATTTTCTCGAGTTCTACCAACCAATTATGTCCAGAGATATTTATCGAGTTCTACAAACCATTTATCTCCAGAGGTATTTATCGAGTTCTACCAACCAATTATGTCCAGAGATATTTATCGAGTTCTACAAACCATTTATCTCCAGAGGTATTTATCGAGTTCTACCAACCAATTATGTCCAGAGATATTTATCGAGTTCTACAAACCATTTATCTCCAGATATATTTATCGAGTTCTACAAACCATTTATCTCCAGATATATTTATCGAGTTCTACCAACCATTTATCTCCAGAGATATTTACCGAGTTCTACCAACAATTTATTTCTACAGCTTTTTTTGGGGGGGTTCTACCGGTCATTTAACAGCATTTTTTTTAGCGTTCTAACGACTATTTCTCTCAATAGTTTATAGAGTTTTACAAAATATTTTTAAAAACACACACAATAACCCAGACGCAATAAGTAAATAGTATTTTTTTTTGTCAGTAGCTGGGAAGATGCTCCCGGCGCTAAAGTCAACCGCTCTTACCACTAAATCATTAAGTCAAAGCAAATTTTTGATTCATCAATCACTTATCCATCAATCAATCAATCCGCACTTCAGTGGACGCATGGTCTAAGACATCACTCTCGCAATAGATTGGACTGCCAATTACTGGAATATCGGGGTTTGAATCCCGCTCGGGTGTGTTTTCCTAACTGTTTTTTTTTCACGCAGCCCCAGGCGAATGCGGGTACACTTCTTCTAAAATTTAACCTTTCTCATTCATACCCTCATAACACTATAATAGATAGCGTATTTAGTAGACTGTGTAAATGAGAGGTGCTTTTTTTTTAAAAAAAAGAGCTGTAAAATAGTTTTGTACTTGAGAAGACAAGGACGCGCTTTCTCGTCAAAGCGACTCTTCACAGTCGACTGAATGAAAAATTACCACGAAAAAAATACACAAAAAAATTATAGAAGGTGCAATTAGCAAAAGTAACAAAAAAAAGTCTGTTAATTTGGTTGCACTCGACTAAACGACAAACCAAACCACAGATAAGTGTCCAAGATCCAAATATAAGCTTGGCCCGTGACTAAAGTGGTAGAACAAGTCAACTGTTTAATGGAGGGGACCTGGGTTCAATTCTAGGCACTACTGTTTGTACATGACTAGGTACTGTTAAGAGCCTTGTATTCGGGGCAAATAAGTCGGGCAGTTGTCAACACCTTAGCTCTCAGTAGGTAGCGTGTTTGCCTACAGACACCTCTCCAGGTTCGATTCCCGGCATGGTCTAAAATTTATCATTGATGAAAATATGGGTTTACCCCTTCACAGTGATGAATTAACGGCTGGGGACTGGATGTTGTGACTGCCCTAGTCAAGTTAGATTATAAGGCATCTGAAGTTACGACAGGTATAGTAAACTGGTAGTGGAAAATATATGCCTCGAATAAAACTGACCCAGGGCTGGAAACAGTGGTGGATGTAAAAAAAAAAAAAAAGTCGGACAATTACTCAAATTACTTCTGTACATTATTACTTTATTGAAATGGTGTCACCTTATGACGAGTTTATGAACTGGTAACGGCTCTGGAAGTATCACCTTTACCCACAACACCTACAGTAGCCCCATGGCTTCTTTGGTGCTGACTGACAGTCAACATTTAGGTATATACCTAAATTTTGAATGTCAAAAGTGACAGCTACTAAACACATGTTTTTGCAGATCATGTGGTTCGGCGAAGGGATACATAAGTTGGTCTGGTAACTTTGCAAAGCCGTCAGCTGTGAGCTGTCAGTCAGCACCAAAGAAGTCATGGGGCTACTTACTGTAGTCTAGTTTTTTCAAAGTACAATTATTATAAAGTCGATCCGCAGGTTTGAAAAACCTTTTGAGAAAATTAAAAAAGTTACTGCTATACCTTTATACGTCATACTGTTTTTTTGCAGCTGTCACTTTTTACAGGTGATGTCAATTATCGACAGCTGAAAGGACGCTTGTGTCACGCGTCGGTTATTCTAAAATAAAAATAAATATATTAAATGGTTTTTCAAGGCTTAGAGGTGGTATATTCTTTCTTTTTCTGTCATTCCGCTAGCAATAAAACTGAATTAGTGGCTAGATTATATTTTTTTAGCACCGCGTCTAACTAACCGTCCGGGTTATACGCTCATTTACTAATTACGCTAATTACTTTAGAGATTAGAAAGGTTATATTTAGAGGAGGTGTACCTGCATTTGCGTGGAGAGAGTGGAAAAACATTTTGGGGAAAATCAACCTCAGAACACACGAGTGAGATTCAGTGGCGTATGCAGGATTCAAGTTTGGGGGAGTGGGGGGAGCTTAATATCTGAAAGCCTATTTTGAAAATATGTAAAGAAACTGTATTTCTCAATTCTCAGCAATAATCATAGTTTTAGATTATTCATAATAATTATTAACCACTAACCAGTGATGTAGCTTGTAAGAGAAATACTTCATACTTTATAGGCATTTAGTTTGGTCATTACATTAGGTTGTATAACTGTATAAGGATAAAATATGCAGGCTAACACAATTTAGAATTATGTTAATTAATTCTTAACACATGGTAACAATGTACGATTTTTACAGCTATTCTTTAACTTTATAATTATAAATAGTTAAATAGTATTTAGCATAATAGTAATTTTAAATAAAACTAATACAAATGAAAGAAATAGTGTTTAAATATCGATTATATTATCAACAGTGGCATTAAAAAACTTGGGAAACCATAGTGTCAAAAAAAAAAAGGGAATAAAAACTATTAGCACAAGCCACAAAGTCGCAAACCCTTAAGTGAAAGAGCATCTTCTATTGCTTTAATTGTAGTGATTGATAATTTTTGAGATATTCACTTTTATGTCTCTATGTACAGTCATTAAAGCTAAAAACGTTAGCTGGTCTTCACCTGTGCTGTTGCGCAAGTAATTCTTCAGTCTCTTCAAAGTTGAGAATGACCTTTCAACGGATGATGTGGTCACCGGTATTATTGCCAAAATTGTTAATAGAATTGTCAGATTAGGAAACATTTCTCGATCTAAAAATTTTAATGTGTCGACGGCATTCTTTAGCTTTGGAGAGTCTGTAGCTTTGCAGTGTGATGCCCAAAGGATCCATTCCGCTTCTAATATATCTCTGCTGGTGTGCTGCATATCATCCTTGTAAAACTCCAAAGCCGGTAACTTTTTGTTGACAGCGTTTACTGGGATTAAACAGTCGAGTCCTCTTAATATATCCCTATGGTTTGAAAATCTCCCTTTCAATGAAGCTAATATCTCGTCCAAATAAGATAGAACACAATCCGTTGGTAGTATTCTTCTGTGGTTTGGGCTTCAACATTTGCTCTGTAGCTTTGAGTGCCTTTTGTTCTGGGTCCTTATAGGAACTTCTAATTTATGAGATATGTCTCCAGCTTTTGTAAACAGTTTTTTAAATTCTTCTTTTCCACTTTTCCTCACGCCGGCAAAAAACTTTTCTGTTGTACTAATTTTAACCAAAGCTGAACTTATATCTACAGATTCTTTTTGTAGATATTTTTACGTTATGTATGTCATGGATAGCATTTTTTACATAACAGTAAGAGTGATGATAAATTCAAATTTACATAAACATGTGTGAAGAGAAGTAGCGTTGCCATTTGCCTCTGCTTCGTTGCTCATAATAGTTTCCAATGCTTCAATGATAAACTCGAAACATTCATGGAACACTGAAAGAGCATCGTGTCTCTCCACCCATCTTGTTTCGCAGTATTTGTAGAGGACAGTATTTCCCTTTCCTGCTGACACTAAAATATCTTTCAAAGCTTTGGCACGCTTTGCTGAAGCCCTAAAAAACACTGCTGACTTCTGATATTGTAGAGAAACAATTGCGAATGCAAGGTGTTTTGACAGCGTCACTTAAACAAAGATTTAGGCAATGAGATGAGCAGTGAGTATATATTGCTTTAGGGAAATCACGTTTTATGATTTCTTGCACACCAGTAAATGCTCCCCACATTACTGAGAATCCATCGTAGCCTTGGCCTCGCACATTCTGAAGATCAAGTCCAAAACGTGAAATTTGTAATTTTATTGTATCAGCAATGCCAGCACCAGTCATATCATAGACTGGGACGAATGTGAGGAAATCTTCTCTGATAGCCATTATTTCAACATCAAAGTAACGAACACAAAATGAAAATTGCCCAACTCGCCTAATATCAGTTGTTTCATCTGCTAATGTGGTGAAAAATATCGATTTCTTTATCCTGTCCAAAATTACTGTTTAGGTATGTTCCCCTATGAGGTGTACTAGTTCTTTCTGAACTATTTGGCTGACATACATAGCATTTCCTGCTGAAGATAGAATGTGATCAGCCAAAACGTTGTCTCCATGATTGGCCCGGTAACGTAGCAAGGCTCTAAAATTTCCATCATTTGCGGTCGGTTCTTCTAGGGACAAACGTCCGAAATTCCGATGACCACGAAGAGGTAGCTCTTGTTTCCCACAGAAAACAATTGTTGCAATGATAGATTGTAAGACTTTCCGATTCTTTTCTACTTCAACTTTTTCTTTCTTTAGCAACTGTTCCACAACATTTTGTTTATGCCCATCAAAAATGTTTAAAAATTCATCTTTTGCCTCTCGAGATCTTTGATATTTTGTTTTCGAGTGTTTTTCAAAAATCTCTATTGCATCCTTCCACTTTTTGAATGGTTTTTTAAACTAGATTTTCTGCCGGCTCATGAGAACCTTGACCAACTTCATTTTGAGCAAATACCACACAAAACTTACAAAACGCTCCATTTAATTTCTCAAGAGTATGCCAGTCAAGGAACCCGCTGCAGCCATTTATTTTGAAAGGTTCGTTTCTTTGAACAAATTACCTGAACGTGACACTTGTGGGAGGGTAAGGGTTTCCAAGCTCTTCTTATTAACATTTCTTTGTCCACATCACTTATGTTCGATTTTCCAACGAAAATTCCAATATCATTATTAGCATTGAAAACGAGACAGTGTTGCCAACTGCCAAGTCTAGGTCCGAGTTTCCTCTAGATGAAAGAAAATTCCCCTCAAAAACAAAAATTTAAGATATGTAAATAAATTTAAACTATAAGAAAAATTACAACGAATTAAAGGGAATGAATCAAAATCACTATTTTTTTTTTAATTGTATTAGTTTTTTTTTGACATATTTGTTTAAGTAGAAAAAAAGTTCGTAATTTACAGATTACAAATAAAACGATTTAATTAGATGTGCTCAGCAGAAGAGTCAACATTTACAACTCAAGTTTTTTTTTCTATTTTTACAATTCGTCAGTCACACTATAGCCATTTTTTTTATTAATACAAATTGTAGTACTTCTTGTTCTTGCCAACAGCAACTAGAGTCCAACACTTTAGCTCAATCGGTAGAGTATCTGCCTTCGGAGCTAAAGATCCTGGGTTCAATTCCCGGCATGGTCGAAAAATTTATAATTGATGAAATGTGGTTTTCTCATTTCACAGTGAATAAATTAACGGCTGGGGGCTGGATGATGTGTCTGTTCTAGATTTAAGTAGAGTAATTAGTACACAGGCGTATAATCCGAGTGGGTAGTAAGACGCGATGCTAAATTTTTTTTAAAAAAAGCTACTCGCCGAGTTTTCGTCTTTAGATTCGGGGGGAGGGGGGGCCGCCGACCCTCCCGCGCCCCTGGTGTATTCGAACCTCGATATCTTCGTTAGTCTAGTCGACAGCAAGAGTGACGCCTTAGACCACGCGGCCACCGAAGCGGGTAACTGGTTGTTAATCAGAGTGTAGGCGAAATGTTATTGATGAACAGCCCTCCTAAAGAGACCCGAGTTCATGGTTTACTAATAGGTTTTATTTTATTTTTAAGGGGGTTTAACGTGGACTTTATGAACAGATTATACCAGCACACGACTTACAAACTCAATTCTAAAACAAGTACACCGATTGATGATCACTATGAAAGAGGAGGTCCCAATTTTCCGGCCATGCCGGGAATCGCTCCCGAAGCCCTTAGTTCAGAAGTCATACACGCTACCGAATGAGCTAAAGTATCGATAACTGCCCAACCTCGGATCAATTATTCAAGTTGTGAAACCAGCAAAGTTAGTTTTATCCAAAACGCTAATGACCCCGCTTGGATCGGATGAGAGTCCGTAAATAAACAACAAAGATTGCGAGACAGGTGTTTAGAAATTGCGTCATAGATGATGATCAACAACAACAAAAAAAGCCGCCTCCCCCACCTTGACCTAGGGACGGGTGACGCCAGCGCGCGTGGACGGCGCACCCTAGTCGCCACCAAGGTCACACACCTGCGCAATCGCACAATGTCAACACAAAATGGTGGCATTCACGGCGGTTTTCAAGTCAACACCATTTGACAGCTTAGAAAGAAGAAAGAAAGACACATCAGCAAGTCTCTAATTCCCTTATCACCCTCAATGACATGCCCTCATTTCCTTCCTCTTAGCAGTAAAAAGCTTCTGCAATTTAACTACGAAATTAATTAATTAATTAATTTATTTATTTTTTCCAACCCTTCCCCAATCTGTCGTTTCAACAGTCCAATTTCCATAGGAAGAACCTTATCTGACAGTTAAAAAAGTTAATATATTTATTTTCATGTAATCATACGTCAAGTCATGTAGGTTTTTTTATAGATATTATCAATACCTTCAAAATAACATTAAGTGTTAATGTTATGATCAATGTTGACCTCAAGAAAGTATTTTTATATTTTTTTAAAAGGCTGTTCCTATAAAAATTGGGGTGTAGCTGGGATTCGAAAGAAGCTAACTCAAGAGGTGAACAGTCACCTTGGAGCTCCCGGAATGTCAGTTGCTTAGCTCAGTATAGTGGCAAATTAACTTAAGGCCCTGCCTACCCATAAATGCACGGTTCTAAACAAAAGAATTTAGAACAAAATATATTTAATAATTCAACCTTGTTGTTTTTTATTTATTTTAGTAACATATCTGGGCATCTTTCATAATTCTTATGGAATTTTCAAACCATGCTAAAAATAGTTATTGAAATAATTTCATTAAAATGTTTCCATTTCAATGCATTTTAAATGGGATAACAAAAATTATTAATGGATTTATTTATTTTCTTTGTACAATTAAGCTATAGTGTTTGTTTATAACATTCTATTTAATGAATAATTTCTTTTTCTTTTTAGACATATTTTTTAATTTGGGTTAGCTTCAATAATCACGACGATATTGAGCTCTAACGACTCCCAAGTCGACTCTCTAGTCAAAATACATGGTTTTAAATACAACTTTTCCTTCTACAACTAGTTGTCTTAGCTGATAATAGGTGCCGTTAGTATGAACATTACCCATTTACAAGCTAGTATCATTTTGCAAGCGTTGGCTAACCTGCTGTATCGGAATGCAGGCGGCAATGGAGGGTTAAACTAATCTCTGTGACCTTCTTGAGTCAAAGAAACATTAATACCATGTACGTTAGGATAAGAAGGGCCAATGTCAAATTATGAAAATTTGCGTAATTAAATATAAACAATTAAACATCTTAATATATTCAGTAACTAAAATACTCACAAAGTCTTCCTGCTGTGTGAATAAATATACTTGGTCCCTACTTACTTCAATGAGAGTATTACTCTAGTGATACATTATTTTCAAAGAAAAAACCACACGCTTCTCCATATACAAAGTTTTATGACATTAGCCCTTATTTAACTGAGGCAGTAAAACATGTAAAATTCTTCACTCTTATCTTATATTCTTTCTTGAGTTTTCTCATTCTTTAGCACTACACGTTGTAATAATAAGTGTTAATATTTAAAGTAAATGAAAACTACTGTAAATTGAATTTTTAATCCACTATTATAATAAATGAAAATAAACATTTCCTGCTCATATCAAACATAGTTATTTTAAATAAAGTTTGGTCTAAATGTAATTTGGAGACGTTCTCAGTATAATTTTATATACTAGTTTTTATTTTACTGTCTAGGATTTGACTCTCATTGCACTTTGGAATAAGTTATTTTTCAAAAAGTTAATGAACGAAGTTTTTGGTAGTCAAGATGTGAAAATGTTAATTTTATTTTATTAGCGTGTTAAATGTGATTACTTTTAATTTGAACCTGTTGCATTCTCGCAGTTTGTGCGCTCGTTTTGGAAGAAATGTATCGAATCCCGAACAATAAGTACCCACGGTGATTACTTTTTATATAATTAACAATATGTGACCTTTTTGCTTTCGAACAAAATCCAATGGATTGTATAAATTTTGAGGTGGAGAAGTATTTACAAAATATTATTTTATATCCTTGTGAATAACAAGTTTGTTAAGAAAGGGCGCACAAAGAAAATCAAAGATATAATTGATTATTTAACTTCTTGTAGTAAAGGGTAAGTTTTTTTTAATGGTATGCATATTACTGGCGCTTTGGCTATCTGTATCTACTAATTTAAGTACAATGGATGAGCAGCGATACTATTTTATTCACTGTAGAAATAATATCAAAATTAAGATACAAATAAATACTTCTATATAACAATGCAGCGATTATTCTGATATTTCAAGTACTTTTTTTTTTAAGAAAAGCTCTTAGCTGAAAGTAAATGTTACTAACACTCTGTAACGCACTTATTGTATGTTCAAAATCTCTTGTGCCTTGGCCGAGTTCGTATCACGCTAGTACTAAGTAATTTCAACCTAACAGGGAATCGAACTAGTCAAGTTATTGAGCTGATTAATTTACGCACTCAGTGTTCAGTCATAGCACTTTAGCAATATTGACCACGACATGAAGCCGATGATAAGTAAATATATATTTAAAACCATTAAAATTAATGAACTTTTGTGTTCCCTATGCCATAAAGTAAGTAAGTAAGTAAGTATTTGATACCCGACCGCCTCTGTTGTATATTGGTCAGATTTACTGGCTTCAGATACTGAAGTCCCAAGTTCGATCCCCAGTGCCCCTAATTCTGTCTGTGAAGCAGTGGGTCTGAAACGGAACCAAAATCAACCTCGTGAGGACAAATGAGGAGATAATTGAATGAATAATTAGCGCTTCAGTCTAGAAAACTGAGATAGAAGTCTGGAGGGCTCGTTGTGCTAACCACATGGCACCCTCAGCTTGAAAATGTTGGCCCTATCTTTGCCAACATACGGCAGCCTCTCGATTGGTATAGCCTGCTTGCAGGCTGACACCATGGAGATATTACTCAAGTTAAACTCTACCAATAGGATAAAAAATTATTCCCAAAAATATTTATTTCTGGAAAATTGTGTAAATCCTATAGATGTTTGAAAACTGTAAACACCGTATTAAATAACAGATACCCACTTCAGTGGCTGAGTGGTCTAAGGTGTCACTAGTGTTAAATGGGCCTGCTGATTGCGGAGCACTTGGGGTGCAAATCCTGGTCGAGTCTATTGAGGGTAGTTTTTCCTAAATTGTTTCCCCATCTTCCAAAATAAAAATGCTGGTAGATAACCTCTCAAATGCTTCTTTCCTCATTACCACCCAATTAGATTATCATATATGCGTATAACATGAACAGGTAGTATGACGTGGTGATATCAGTAATAAAAATAACAGATATATTTATTTTCAAAATTGTTATAGTCTTCGAAATGAAACTGCTTTTAAAATATGTTATTGCCTCCTTAGCCTTTAAATTTTAAAAATTAGCCAAAGCACAGTGGCCAAATTTAGCACATTAAATTTTAGTTATTTTTTATTTTACCTGCTTACTAATAAACTCAAATAAATGGTACGACAAAATCGTAAGCTACATACTCACTCATAAAGGTTATTTATTATAGTTAGTGACAAAATCTTCAAAAATAAGTTCTCTAATTTTACCTTAAATAAATTTTTCTCTGATAAATAAGTGTACATTATTATTTATCACTACCCTCACCAGATATTTATTTGAAAAAATTTCAATAGTGGTACAACAGCATTAACCTGGAGTCACGTGACACTTTGATATGCTAATTACTCAAAATGGGTACGGGTACAAAACTTTCTCTTTGTGGTACAAAACGGTACAAAACTATTACAAAACTTTGGCATCAAAAAAAGTTCAAAATCAAAAGGGGTACAACCGCATTTACCTGGAGTACGTGGAGTACTCACTTTGATATGCTAATTACTCAAAACGGGTACGGGTACAATACTTTTTCTTTCTGGTACAAAACGGTACAAAATTAGTACAAAACTTTGGCATCAAAAAAAGTTCAAAATTAAAAGTAGTAAAACAGCATTAACCTTGAGTCACCACTTTGATATGCTAATTACTCAAAATGGGTACGGATACAAAACTTTGGCATCAAAAAAAGTTCAAAATTCAAAAGTGGTACAACTGCATTAACCTAGAGTCACCACTTTGATATGCTAATTACTCAAAACGGGTACGGGTACAAAATGGTACAAAACTAGTACTAAACTTTGGCATCAAAAGGTTCTAAATTCAAAAGTGGTACTACAGGTTAGTGGACGTCTAGCTGACTGGAAGGAATAAGCTAATTTTTCTGCTCGAGAGTGTGATTGTATCTTGACGTTATGTCTCCCCACGTTTAGTCAAACTTGGTCGCCTACACACTTTACGGTCCGGCACTACACTTCTTATCTCTCTCAATTCTTGGAAAAAAGTTTGCTTGCTGCCTTACTGATTACCGGTCGTGGGTCTCCGGTCTCCCAATTGTTTAAACAAACCAGTAGTTCTGCCAACCTGATGGCTGGAATCCACCAGTTTGTATAACGTTAGCAACGCCATCTATTTTAGAGCTGAAAGCTCAATACGCCGCCAGGGAGGGTAGGCAGGGCCTTAACCTGACGCACCACACGCATACCTAATCCTAGGTAGCGTCAAGTTTCTTAATAGATAATAAATCGCAATAACGTTGGCTGCGTTGTGCTGAACACATGACACCTACAATGGGGGGGGGGGGTTGTGGGGGGGGGAGAAGGCTTCATATACAGGGTGTTCCAATTTACGTGGGAAGTAACCGAGATGTGGAAAGTAGACTTCAAAACAACATGAACATAACGAGTTCTATGTTCAATGGTTCCCGAGATAAGGTCTTGAATTATTAATAACCCTGATGGATACACCCTTGTAGGCGAATCATCATTGCTGGTACATAGACAGGGGTGCAATGCCGTAGCCAGCCAATAATTCCAGGGGGCGGATCCCCCAATTTCCAGAGGCTATCAAAATTTATAAATAATAAACCGTTCTAGAAGCTATATGAAATGTTTTTATAGCAATATTGACTCCTAACTGCCGGAGGCTAGGAAAAATCTATATTCATGGTGTCTACTCAACTTGTCCAATGAAATTCCAGACTTTTCCCTGATCATTTATCAAAATTCCCTACTCAACAGTATGTCACACGTTCTCCCCCCCCCAACCTTTTTTTCACTTTTTTTATGAATAAGAAGTTTTAGTATTTTAATTTAAAATTTTTTTATTTGTACTACCATAGTTTACTAGGAATTATACAATTATAAAAAAAGGTCAGTGTGAATCATTTGTAATTTACTGATTATTATAATTCGAATTTCGATTAAAACAACGTTTTCCCGGATTTTTTGTTGTAAATTACCAAAGTCCTGACTTTTTCCCGACCACTTCAAATTCCCGGATAATTCCAGTTTTCCCTGATAGTAAACACCATGATATATTTAAACAATCCTAGACGCTTTTTGAAGGGCTTTTTATGGTAGGTAATACAGCCCCCTAATTTATACTTATAAATTAATTTTGATATTGTTTGAACCATAAATAAATCCAAATATATTTTGTTCATAAAATTTAGGGTGGGTGGGGGTGTTGTGAGATCCACTATCCCCACCCCAGTCACTTCGCACCATAAATACCCTCTAAGCTCCAGTTTTATAACACCGCGCCTTACTACTAGTTAGGGTAATACTCCTATGTGCTTTTTAGGCCAATGTGATAGGGATGAGAAAGGTTGCATTTTGGAGAATATGTACCCGCGTTTGCGTGAAGGGAGAGTGTAAAACCATTTTAAAAACTGCAACTAATTATTATTATTAACACCGCATCTTACTACCCGTTCGGGTTATACGCACTTACGCTAATGTATAATGGTAGGGTGATTGTGAGATGAAATGAAGGACCTACAGTTTAACGTGGAATCCGAACCACGGTGGAGGCCTGGCTTTCCCCACATTCACAAGATGTCTTGTCAGAGGTGAAGGAAAGGTTTGGCAATCAGATAAATCTGTGCCGGGACCAAGAATTGAACCCGGACCCAGCACAGAAGTCTGACACCTTACCCTAGACCACCAGGTCACCCAAAAACCGCATTGAACTCGACCGATATTCGAAATCCGTCATTGGCAGTCTAGCCTAATGCGAGAGTGACGCCTTACACGATGCGACCACCAAAGTGGTTACACTTAACGTTAGCTTAAGTGACAGGGAAAAGTGATATTTGGTCACACCCTGACCCACCTCAGACGTCAGTCGAACACGGGTCCTCTGATTGTGTATTCCTCGTGGCAAGTGTTTATTCAAGGGCGCAGCGTCTTGTAACGCAACATACTCTTGCGTGGTCTGTGCGCATGCGCGGAATTACAACATGTTACATTGTCCAGCACACCTACTCGCCGCGAATACTAAACATATTATCGGCGGTAATAGTTAAAAAGACAAGCAAACTGTAATCACCATTTCAGATTTTAAAAAACAAAACACGCGCATTATACATTACCCGTCAGGATAATACGCTAATGGGTTAGGGATGAGGAAGGTTGAATTTAAAGGGAGTGTACCCGAATTCACGTGGAAAAACTAGCATGTGAAACAATTTTGGAAAAACCCACCCTCAGTATACCAAATTGGGATCGAACCACGACCTCCCCGTCATCGGCAATCTAGACTATGGCAAGAGTAGAGCTTTAAACCATGCGGCCACCGAAGCGTGAAACACGCGAATATAAAATGCAGACTGCCGATGACAGGGAGATTGAGGTCCGAATTTTGGTCGGGTGTACCTAGTTTTTTTCCAAAATTATTTTCCACTTTCCTTCCACGCAAATGCGGGAACACTTCCTCTAAATATTGCCTTCCTAATCCTTAATACCATTAGTGTAATTAGTACGTAAGCGTATAACCCGAATGGGTAGTAAGACGCGGGGATAAATATTAAAGTTAGATTAAACCCTTCTTCAGCCCTTTTATAACCGAGGATCAATTTGCCATCCAAACGCTCCCACGTTTATAAGTATTCTTTATTATTGCTGTGGTTTTTGTCCGGATAAAAACATAAAACCTTTTGGAAGTCCCTCTCGACACGGCTCCCATGTGGATGAGATTGGCGCTGTGCAATGGGCAATGGAGAACTGAGTGTCGGTTGCGCCGCTCTTGTCCTGTGTCGTTAGCCGAGGTGATGCTTGTTGCATAAAACAAGGCGCTATGAATAAAGCAACGATAAGGCAGCATAATCTCTGAGTCAGATTCACAGTTAGAAGGAACTAGCGCCACTTGTGGTTTAACGATGGTCCGTCTATACTCTCAGAGAGCTGTGAACCTGCTCTGGCAGTGCTTATCAAATATAGGGTGGCCATAAACAGAAGCGGATTCACCCTATAGGCCTACTAGGCACGAGAAGCTACTGTACAGGCCTGATTATCTTTCGCAGAAATCTCTTTTCGAATACTAACTTCCCCCCCTCTCTCCCCCCATCAAAACCTCTTTCCTCTGAAACGTCCTAAAAGCCCTTGACAAAAATTAATTGAGGAGAGGGGGCGCATAATATAATCGTGCCTAGGGGCGCAAAATTTTTTAAATCTGCCACTGGCCATAAAGTCTGAACGTATCTGACAAATACACAGATGCACAAATATACATATCTATATGGGTTTTTAAATACACAAAAACATAAAAATACACATACATTATTATTATTATTATTATTATTATTATTATTATTATTATTATTATTATTATTATTATTAGCACCGCGTCTTACTACCCGTTCGGGTTATATGCACTTAAGCTAATGTGTAATGGTAGGGTGATTGTGAGATGAAATGAAGGACCAACAGTTTAACGTGGAATCCGAACCACGGTGGATGCCTGGCAATACACATACAAAAATGTATCTTTGCCTATATTTATATCTATGTGTATGCCTGTGTGTCCATACTTTATGGCCACCTTGCATTTTAGGATTCTGGTTGAAAGGAACTTTTACAAACCATTGGTAACATTTGTATATATCGGACAGTAGAAAAATTGAGGAGTTAAGAGTCGGAGGTTTAATGGACTGACTCCACAGTCCTGATGATGTACATAATATATCTTTAAAAATAATTAATAAATTGATTTAGCAACCTTTTTTTAAAATTCTTATCTTAAGACAGATGTTTACATTTTCTGTTAACGGTTTGATAAAACTTCTGGGTGCTGAGAGGGGTTGATTAGGGGGGTAATGGGTGGTTGATTAAGGTGAGAGTGGTTGATGAGCCAAAGAGGGAGTAGTAAGAGTAGATCAGGATTCTTGTATCATAAATGTGCATCCTTGAACTTACTGTAAATGAGATCAAAATTTTCCAAGTCGGGTGAATGTGAGGTGATTAATTCGGTACGTGTTTGTAAAGAAATGGAGTTGCGAAAAACTTTTACACATATTAAAATATTTGGAGGAACTAAACAAGGAGTTCCTGAACACTTGGAATCATGATATTACACAGAAAATGGTCTGAATTAACCAAGCGGATTTTAGAAAATGGTCTTCCTTCACCTCTGACAAGACATCTTGTGAATGTGAGGAATGCCAGGCCTCCACCGTGGTTCGGATTCCACGTTAAACTGTAGGGCCTTCATTTCATCTCACAATCACCCTACCATTACATATTAGCGTAAGTGCGTACAACCCGAATGGGTAGTAAGACGCGGTGCTAATAATAATAATAATAATAATAATTTAGAAAATGGTTAATTCGCTAGAATATTGATTTGTTTTAGGCATCTCTTGGGGTTATTATTCTTCCATAGATTACTAGTAAAATATGGTCAGGCCGAGGACCATAATGATCACAGTTGATGGAATGTTTACCCCCTTCCCCCAGCCAACCCACATTTCAGGAATGATGTAATGCATGTCTCTCATCATTGTATTCTAGGTATTTGTTTACAGAGAGGATTATTCTACCAATAAGGTGGCACATCATTTCCATGACGCATCTCCTAGGCACACCCAACAAACTAATACTAGCCTCGAAACCAAAAGGGACAAAGGCCTCAAGTACGATCTTAAAGACAGTTTTTTTTTACTAATATGTAAGATGTATCCCTTGTGTCTGATTAGGACTATACACATAAACATGTATTTTCAGATGACATTCTGATGTGATATAAAGATTTTAAAAAAGACACAGAGATTTGAAAACTGGTTGTCTGGTTTTGTGCGCCGACGGTTCTATCGAATGAGCTGTCCTGATATCCTGTCGGTATGTAGATCAACTATACAAACCTGAAAGTGTACCGATGCAGATATCTGTTGATATTTTTTTACGAATAAACATTTGAAACACCTTTTAGAAAATACAAACATATTTTTTCCCCGTCAACATTGATAACATTTTGCTCATTTATTTATTGTTATTTTATAGTTATTGATAATATCTATCAAAAGTGACAACTGTAAATTACATGGCTTAGTGTATGAAAACATGAAAGTAAATCTTCTAATTTTTCCGGCTGAGATCCATTCATAATAAAATTGGGAGGGGTTTAAGTACCAAAACTTAACTATATCGGTACACTTGAAGGTTTATATAGTTGAATAACACACATGACAATGGAGAGTATCGCTGTCAACTCAGTCAGTATAGCGGTCAACACAGTTTAAAAGCGGCGGAAGCTAAGGAGTGATATTTTAAGGCCTCTTTTCTTGCCAATCAGTGCAAATACTAGACTTATACCAAGGCCACGTCGTACAACTGACACCAGTCGAGCCTTACGAATATAAACAAGCCCAGCCTTGGAGCAGTGACTTGTTAATCACAGCTAACACTCGAGACAAACTCACACAATTTATTGGGTTTTAATGAACTTTTAGGAGTGTTATGCATACGTCACCGTTTTTATGAGAGGGGTAAGCTCTAGTACCAATAAACAATACTATCTTATAGCCATACTTCCCTTCTAGCCTTTCTGGTAAAGTGTAGCAATATGTAGCGACTACCTTATAACTTGTGTTTCTGCCAAGGGATCTAGATAGAGAGAACTCTAGTTACAGTTCAATTTTTATCTGACAGTTTTAAAAGTCAATAGATCTACTCTCACGTATTCACACATCAAGTCATGTGATCTGCAGCCTAAAAGGCCCTTCTTGGAAAAATTTGACTGTAACATAACCTAAAACTGACGAGCTACTCTTGCAATAGACTAGACTGCTGATAATAGGAAGATTGGGGTTCGAATCACGGCCGGATGTACCGGTAGTGGTTTTTATTCAATGGTTTTTTCCATTCTCTCTAACCGCAAATATTGATACACTTTTACTAAATTCAACCTTTATCATCCTTAATCCATTAGTGTAGTTAATACATAGGTGTATAACCTGAACAGGTAGTAAGACACAATGGTAAGTATAATAACACAAAAATTTAGCTGTATTATGGTAGGAATAATATTTTATAAAATACTAAAATATATTTTTGTGGTTGGCATTGATTTGATTTTAATATAATGATGTATATAAATTAATAAAAACTGTTTGGTGATTTTTTTTAACTTTTAAAAAGGTTTCTTGTTATATAGTGTTTAGAAAGACAATCAACATGGCCAGGCATTTCACATTCTATAATATTATGTTGTATTTGTATTTTAAGTTTTGAAAATAGAAGGTAATATAATTGTGTTGATCCTTTTTGCATGTTTGTATGTCTTAGTTTCCCTTTAGTTAGATAATAGAGCTCATGCAAATAGAAATAATATATGAACATGGGAGAGCTACATGTGTGTCTTTTTGTGAGTCCATCAATTTTAAGAAATTAATAGAAATACATTGATAAAAAACACCAAACACGAACTTTTTAATAAAAACAATTTTCTGATTGGTTATAATGGGATGAACCTTTCTACTAAAATAATCAAAACAATTATGTATAATATGATTTACTGAACAATAATATTTCTAGAGTATGATGCTGCATAAATAGTTAATTAGCTATTCTAAGAAATCGAGTTGGGTCAAATCCCCCTATCACAAATCTGAAAATTCAATTCCTATACAAATCTCAAATCTTAAATTTAAATCTTGGGTAAAATTATAAACATAAAAGGAAATATAAATAGTAAATGTTTTTTTTAATCAATAGTCTGGGGTCTGGTTGTTAAGTTTATAATTATAATTATAATTAGGCTGAGCCAGTAACTAAGCAGTATGTGAGCTATAAAACAAATTGGTTCATTGACCAATGGGAGTGTTTTACAAACATTCCATAATTTTGAAACTTTCATTGCAAGTTTTTAAAATAATTTTGCCACAAAAATAAGTGCCCTTCAGTAGACACTCTTTAGACCATTACTTTCGAGTTGTTGTAATAAATAAATATAATCTACCTTCGTACTTAGTAATTCAATATTGGTTAATACATTAAGTAATATAATTGTGTTGATGGCCACTTTCACATTCTCAGGTTAGAGACTTGCAGAGCCGGGTGTATTATATCAGTGAATAATAAACTTATAATATAGAGATATACTGTTTTATTTATCTAAGAAATCAAGTTTAATTTAATGAAAGGGAGGTAAAAGTTAATTCGGTGAACATGAGACGCCTCCAGCGGACAACATAATTGAGAATTAACTCTGAAGTAAATACACAACAGGCCATAAACCATACAATCAACAATACGAGCAATCTTTAAATTTATATAAGTAATTCCGTAACACCGTTTACTTTCTCTTGCTACATCCTGACGGCCATTTTATACAAAATAGTGCTCCTATTAATCACTAGCTGTGACCACATTGCTGCGCAGAAAATACATTTATTGGGATAATAGAAAAGCAGCGCCTGGTATGACTAACAATAGGTATCTAAAGAAAGTGAATGTCAAATAGTTTGAAAACAAAGTGATTAATACAAGCTCCTTAAGTAGTAATAATGAACAGTCCCATTTCTGCTGCTAAAGTTTAAGTCACTTTATTACTTTCCTACACATATTGTCATTGGCTTAAACACGCTTCATATGCGAAACTCAATTAAACTTACCTTCACTCACAATCAAATTATACAATCACAAATACACATTCCACTTTGATGGTTCTTTTTATTACAAAAACTTCCCTTTATGACTCTGCATATAAAAGGAAATATTTTGTTGTCGTTGTTGAGAAATTTAAAACTAGCAGGAAACATACAGTATGTTTAATAATTTTGCTATCTAAAATTGTGACCTCACTTTTTATACTCTATATATAGAACAATTTGTATGTATCTATCATTTTTGCTTCCCGACTAATTGTAAAGTTTAAGTTATACACACAAATTAATTACATTAATATAATAAAGATAATAAAGGTGGAATTTCAGAGAAAACATACTCAAACTTTCTTGGAAAGCGAGTGGGAAACTATTTATGAAAAACAACCCTAACTACACCCAAATGGGATTTTTTAGCCCATAACCTCTTCGTCACCAGCAAGCCAGTCTACAATGAGAGCAACACATTAAACTATGCAACCATCAATGCAAATTTAATGTACCAATGTACACTTCTTGTTGATGAAAACAGAGAAGGATTAGAACATGGTAAAAAGCACACACATTTGCTTACCCTAGTCGTGTCAGAACCAGTAGGTTAAAAGTAGCATTTTAACCAGCTTAGAAAGCTATTGAGGCATTGAAATTTCAAATTATTCTTTCAGCATTTATGTACCACTGCATAACTGACGCATATTTGTTTGTTGAGGTGTGTCCCCCCCCCCCCCCTGCATACACCCCTCCAACTATAGGCCTATTTAAAGATCAAACCACATCTTATAACAGTGCTGGTGATTTCAGCTTCTATCATCCATCTAATTTGTAAGTACTGTACATTTATTATTTTATTTTCAATGGCATAACAACATCTAGGGGCGACAGTGTGCAAGTCAATTTTAAAATTAAAGATGTTTTTATTTATTTGAACTATTTTTGTAAGCATATACAGTGAAGGATTACTAATTTTAATTCTTAATAAAAATGTGCCAGGCCAGTAACAGCCAGAGTGATGGATAAATAGCCGGATAGATGACTGGGGCGCAAATTGTAAGTGTCGCTAAAAGCGCATGAAACCCTAGAGCCAGCCCATAGTATCACTCGTTAAGGTAAGTTTTTTTTATCTTTCAGTGTAAACTGAGTGTACAATGTGTGACGTGAAGAGAGGGAAGATGGAAATGGTAATAGGTGGGTCAACAGAAAGGGCCTAGCCCATTCATCTTGCTAGGTTGGCTTTCTTCCCTATTACTTACATTTTACATGGCATTTACAGTTTCCAAAATATTTTATTTGTATATAAGTAAACAAAGAGAATGATTAAACAAAGTGGTTGTATTTAATGGTCATTGAAAGTAAGATACATTTTATTTTTTATTTCCAAATTCAAGAAACATGATATAAAGTTTTAACAGGCAACAATGATTAAACCTCTAGCCAAAGTATGATCAGTGTTCTGCTCTCTTCTGCTAATGACGAGGCCTGAAATGTCTCGAAAATAACTGTGAGGTGTTTTGTTGTGTTTTAATTGTGAACTTTTAAAACCTATACTTTTCTGAGTGTGTATGCAAAACCTTGCTATCCTCTTTTCAATGTTTATCGTAATATTTTATTAAAATAACAAAATGAAAAAAAAAGAAAAAAAATTGTTGGCAATATTGTGTGCTATTTTTAAGGCCCCTAAGTTTTAAAACGAGTCATTGTCAAAGATGTGTTCTGTAAAGAGAGTATGAGGCAGGAGGGAGTGATAATAGCACCTCTATTGGCCATTGTTTTGGTACAAGGTGCCCCCGCCCTCTCTATGACATCACGTCCTGTTTGCAAAGGGGCCCTACACAAAGCAAGGAAAGCTGTAACGTAGCTACCACAGCAAATACTACAAAGCGGTACTATTACAAATCAGGAAATACCTAAATATGACGTGTCAAAATGACATCCACGTTGTTTTATGTGAACAAAATTAATGTCAACAATTGTCACAAACCATTCTATATATATTTTGCTAATCCAGAACAAGATTTCTAGAGCTAAAAAAAAATCGAGAATTTTGAGTGAGTGACACATGTAAAAAGACCCAAACTTTAATTTTGAGAGTTCAATACTGAACTTTGTTGTATTGAAAAAGAAATATCTAGCTTATAGCGATTAGTTTACCGCTGATATGGTTAAAAATATGTATTAAACATCAAGGGCTGAATGTATTTATATATATATTTATTTAATCACCGTGTCTTACTACCTGTTCGGGTTGTACACATATATGATAATTACTCTAATAGGGTCAGGATGAGGAAGGAAGCATTTTAGAGGTATTTACCGACACTAGCGTGGAAGGAGAGTGGGAAACCATTTAGGAAAAACCAGCCTCAGTAGACCCGAGAGGGATTCGAACCTCAATCTCCCCATTTCCAGCAGGCCAGTCTAACGAGAGAGTGACGTCTTAGACCATTCAACCACTGAAGCAGGTACATTCATTTATAGAAAGGAATACCACAAACATTCAAGTTGTCTTCTATTACTTATTATTTTCAAGTTGCTTTTTAATTCATCTCAAAACAATCATTTTTTGAGATGTAAGAGTCTTGCAATGGGGGTATACATGCAGTTGTAACACAATCCAGTGTTCCGGAAGGAGGTCACGAGTAGAGTAGAGGTGTTCGAATCAACCTGCTTAGTACTTTAGTTAGCTTTGACATCCATACTAAGGCTTGTAATGTTTAAAAATTCACCAATATTCAAGTATTATTTATTATATTTTTGTGAATCGTCTGTGATTTCACAGTTTTTTACCAGACAGAGAAAAACAATGGTTATTTTCTGGTTCCTCTGGTTTCTAACATGAGACCCTAGTTTATATACATCAAATGGCTATAATATGGAGCCACTTATTGAAACAACCGGAAAAGATCTTTCAAAGAAGCGTAGTGGTCTTGTGTAACAAAGAAACCTTCAAGATGTTCCGCAAACATAGCTTATCTCAACCTAATAGGCTGTGCTAACAACCCGTGCTGATAACAACGGCTACATCTTCAAATACTCATTTAAAAAAGTTTTAAATCAATGACGTCACTAGCAAACATCACAAAATAAAAAAGTACTTTTTTCGACCTTCAATTTCTATTCTTTAAAGCTAAATTAAGGGGGGTCCTTTTTAATTTTCTAGCTCAGCCTCAACCTAACCCAGAGTTGCAATTTACACAGATTGTATAAGTTTTTTTTATGTTAATTTAAGAGAAGTGATTCCAAACCTAGGTTTCCCTAAACATTTGAGTACCGCAAGCCCGTGTCCAGGGTTCTGCCAGAATTAGCAAAATTTGCTTTATTTTTTATCTGCTCATCATTTTTGAACAATGTGGAAATATGTTATGAGCACTCGTCTATCCGAAGAAGATGAAGAGAAGAGGGCTTATAATAATGTTAAAAATGAGATTAGTAATAATATTTCTAAACTAAGTACAAGTACCGAAGGATAGTAATTAGTAAATGGGAATAGACAATATTGATCTTGAAATATTAGTATGAGTCATTATTATTTACTAACTCAACTGGTTTACACATATATATTTTATAATTTACCCCTGTCGAGCCTAATGTGTAAGGGTTCCCAATATTTTATAAAATATTTTAAGGGTCCTTAAAATAAAAATGGTTGGGAATCCCTGTTTTAGATATTTAAGGCAAATCACAGGATTTGTGAGTAATCTCAAAGATATGTTTGGTAAGCGATGCCGATTTATAATTATAACTAAGGAAATAAATTCATAAATATTAATTTCAATAAAGTAATTCCTTAACTTAATATCATCAACTGTTTCCAGCCTGTGGCCGGGTCAGTTTAGTATAATGGCTCCATCTTACTCTATCCTTACACCATTCTTCCTCCATAGATCCATTTTCTCCCTCACTTGCACACTTTCTGTTATTTGCTACCATCCCTTTCTTGCCTCCCTTGCGGTCTTTTTCCTAAATACATAATTTTCTTTGTCATCCTCTCTTTTTCCATCCTTATTACATTTACATACCATCTCAGTCTTGCTTCCTCTACTATCTCATTACTCTACCCCTTGTAACTTCAATCCTACCCTGTTTCTCCTGTGACAGCTAACTTGCTCCTCACAAACTTAATTCGTATAGCCTCCACTTTTCTTGTTTATATTACAATCAACGTCCATGTTTCTGTTGCATATGTGACAATGGGTTCAAAGTACGCCCTGCACATCACTTTCTTACACTTTAAGTGATTATTTATTTCTAAACTTTTTTTTTATGATTCTTTAATAATCTAGCCTAATCATTTCTAATATTAGTAAAACTTCAAGAAAAATTAAAATTTTACTAGCCTTGAAACTGATTTAAGTAATCAATAAAACAAATAAATTAATTTGTAAACAGCTACAGTTTGGACTTAAAAAGTACCACCTTGTCAAAAACTATTTACAGTACTTTAAGTTTGAAGAACAACACTAAGCTTTGTATGATTAAAACTGAAAATTGAAAGTTTATACAAATTTGTTTTTTCTTGCCAAGAATCGATTTACTGTATAGTGGGGCCCCATCACATCAGGTACAATATAATCAGGCACTATCGGTGCAAGTTTGTATTTACAGAAAACACAGAAGAGAGTCTACAATGAAATCATTCTAAATTAGATGTTCTTAGACAAGATTAACTTACTAAACATGAAATGTTTACTTGACAAGTTTTTGAAATGTTGGCAGAACCCTGCTGGGACACAAAACATGACTAAAAAATTCATGTTTTTTAAAATATAATTATTATCTAAATTTTTAATAATATAATATAATTATAAAAAAGTGAGATAAGTTGGATAAAAAAACATATAAAATGAACAATATATTTTTATATGTTATTTAAATAACCCCACCCACCTTTACTTTACCTTCTTCCAAATATGCATATCAAAATACCTTAATTTTCAAAATGAGTAATCCAGTGTTTGTGTTATTTATAACTCTCTTTTTCTGTGTTTGATAAAGGCAACAATGCGAAATATTATTATTATTTGTGTTAAAATGTGTGTGTGACTACTTCTACTATAGAAGACAGAAGAAAGGAATAAGACCTTTGTGCATTGGATCTTCCCACATTTTTCCCTAGTGGGTTCTTCATCAAATTTACTCTTAGTAGTTTATTTTTCCTTTTTCTTTAGTTTTATCAATTTCTTTTATTATAAAATTATTTAGCCATTGGGCCACCTCATTAAAAATACATTATCTAACATCTAAGACAATAATTGTTATCATTATGTTGCTCCTCTTTAAGAAACTTCACCATTGTAAGTAAAAGTTTTACTACAGTACAATTTGCATAGGAAGGACCTTGTTTGACAAAAAAAAGTTACTAGATCTACTTTCGCATACGTCAAGTCATGTTATCTGGAATTGTCACTCTCGATAGATATTATTATCAATACCTATAAAATAACACTAATAATGTAGTTAAATGTTATCTATTTTGGCTGCAAAAAAAAAGTTGGTAATGCTCTTCCTATGAAAATTGGATTGTAGACACTATCAAATAAGCAATACAATTGTGTCAACACTCACCATCCATGGTGACAGCCGACGGCATCATGTCACCCGCTGCTTGGAGTTCGTCAAACCTCGCCATCAGCGCTGGCAGCCTGCAAGCAACAGAATAATATTATATAACTAAAAATTGTTATTTAGTAAAAAAAAAATGTTGGTATTTTAACTCGTAAAGACTCTTAAGCTTAAAGCTACCTTTAGGAGGGGGGGGGGGACAACAATCCAAAATGGTGAATAACACTCCCTAAGGTTATATATATATAATATAATTAAAAGTTAAAGTAGATTTTTACATTAAATAAATTAATATGAACCCCCATTTTATAAGTTAAAAATATAAAATGGGGGTTCATGTACTATTATCAGTACATTAGAGTTCAATGTTAGTACGGATATGATTTATTAATAATAGCATATTATTATTTCATTATTATATACTTTAAAAAATGTAAATACATTATATATTACTCCAACTTTTTAATTCCCTACCTTTAAAATAATCACACTTGAATTTTAAGTTAATATATATTAGGGCTCTGCAAGTACTCTGATTTCAAGCCAAACTCGTCATTAAATATCGGATCGAGATTGAAAGTTCTGTAGGATCATCATTTTCAAGCTTCCTCTTGGTGTACTGTATTTAGAAATATATTTTTAAATCACAATGGTCAGTAAAGACTATTTAATTTAGATGATAGAGGAAGTTTCCCTTACAAATCATTTGTCTTAAATTGGTAAAATTAATATCAAATTTCACATTCTTAACAAAATAGGGCTCTAAAACTACTTTCGACCAGAAGACTTATTTAATATTGTCATCCATTTTGAATCCTTGATCAAGTTGCATTGCCATAACAAGGCAATGAAAATAAAAATAAATAAATATATCCCTAAATAATTGAATTATCATTATTTTTACTATTTTTAAAACAGACCCTTTCTAAAATTATAATTCCAGTTAAATTAAAAATCTAACATTGAGATTACATTATGATTGTTTTCGAATGAATGTTATTTAAAAACTAGCATAAGTTAATAATTTAGCTTTATAATTATATTGGTTAACCTGTCTAAAATTTCTTTTGAGTTCAATAAATATTTTACCAAACTGACAACATTTAAATCAAAAGAGGATTTACTATTTCATATTATTATCTAATAGAAATTTAACCATCTTGTTTTTCATTTTAAACTGTGAACATCAAATTTTATAAGAATACATATTGAATTGAAAAAATTTCATAATAAGATGATTTTTTAGCGAGAGCATGTGCAACTGAGCATAGAGGAATGGAATTGAAACAGAAGTGATCACGCACGATATTACATTAAGGACTAATAAAAATTAAATATGAAACCATTTCAAATTTCTAACTTCTTGAAATTCCGACATTTTCTTATAGAGTAAATAAAGTTACAGAGGATTATTTTGTGGAAATATAAGCTCATTAAAAAGTCAATTTTATAAACTTTTTTTTTAAACTCTTAGTCTAATTTTAATGTATTTTTATTTGAGTGCTGTTCTTATTTTTATATCATATTTTTTAATGTATTATTTCTAATTTAAAAACCAATATTTCCATTTTCTTAAATTTTTTTCAGCAAGTGTTGTTTTCATATATTTTTAAAATCTCACATTTAAAAAATGTGTATTTACATTTTAGGTATATTTTGAATGGTGAAATTTTAAATATACTATTTTACTACTAAAATAAACAAATATATACTTTTCCCCATTTTTAAATTATGAATAAATATACTTAGATTCAAATCGAACTCAGGAGCTTTCTGAAATACTTGACCCGAGTATGACTCGAATGAAAAAACCCAAGCAATTTGAAATAAATACCATGCCATTGCAAAGACCCCCTATTCAAAATACTCAAGTTTTAAGACTGTAACTTTTTTCAAGCTGCTTTATTATTTATTTTTTAGCAAATCAGGGACTACACGGTTCGAGAAACAAGTCTTACAAATGGTCACTTTATCTTAATTCCAATCATTAGGTTTATATTATTTGAGCCATATTAATATAAAATAAACATGTTGTACCTGCTTCAATGGCCAAATGGTCTAAGGCTTCATTCTTTTGTCAGACCAGACTGTTGACGACTGCGATATTGGGGTTTAAATCCCGGTCACGTCTACTATAGATGTTTTTTCCTAAATTAATTCCCACTCTCATTTCACACAAATACAGGTAGATTAGTCTAAGATGCTTCCCTCCACATCTCTACCCCATTGGAGTAATTATTGTAGGTGTGTATAACCTGAACAGGTAGTAAGACGCAGTGAAACACATATATTAAGTTGTAATAAAGAGGAGAAATGTTACCTGTTACGAGACCCACACCTCTTCCATCGCCCGTTGATGTAAACAAACATGATGTGTAGCGAAAGGTTATTCCCGAACAAGCTGAGCAATACTTAAAACATCACACACACACCACACATCACAGCTACAGACAATAACAACAAAATGTTTTTACGCTTATGACAAGATAATAAGATAATTACATCGCGGTTTATTTAGTATTATATTTTTGTTATAAATAAATAAAGTTACACAACTTTTGAGCAGAGAATAACAAAACAACCCTGATTCAAGACGCATCAAATAATATTGTTCAAAGATAAGTGTAAGCTTTTGAGAGTTCTTAGTTTAGATAAATAATCAGGTAGAATTTTTAAAGACTTCCTATCGTGAATGGTCAGCTTAAACATAAGAACAAAGACAAATAACTTAGGGTTAATGTAAAAGAATAAGTGATTACCGATGTAAGTTTATAGTTTGTTTGGCGAGACGTGAGACAACACGAGCATCACAAGTGTGATTCGACACTGTGGCAGTTATGTTGGCGACGAGTCGATAGGTTCAAGAGTGGGGCTATGACGACAGACGTGGGTGGGAACAATACAGGGAGGATGCCCTCTCAAGAATCAGCCATGTGTGTAGTGGTTAAACAAACGGCGCACAACATAATTTAAGAAAATTAGCCAAATTCAAAATGTAGAATAAATTCATGCAAAGTTTTTTTTTTTTTTTTTTTTTCATTTTAGTGTTGCAATCAATGTTAAAATTCTAGCGGGTTAGTTAATCAAAGTCGAGCTTGGTAGTCTTGGGGGTAGAGTGCTCGCCTCAGGACCCAATGTCCATGGGTTCAAATCCAGCTGGGGTCGATGGATTTTTCTTGAGTAATAAATATCCATAGCACAACTTCCTTTGGAGAGAAAGTAACGTCATTGGTGACCATATCAATTGTGGTATGTAAAATAACCCTGGAAGGTATGTAAAAATACCTTTCCGGCAAAATTGGTATGCCCTTGTTCATAGAAATTCTCTTATGCTGATATAATCAGTTGGTTCTAGAAAGTGCACGTTAAATACTTCAAATAATAAAACTACATTGTATATTGAATGTTTGAAATAAAGTGCACATGACATCCTCCTTGAGAAGTAGTAAATATACTTTTTTTTAAATTTCCTATGATTATAATTATGTATATTATTAGAAGCCATTAATTTTTTTTTAATTCAAAAATTTTGATAAGGTTTGGTTATTTATGTTTTAGAGGAAATGTACCTAGATTTGTGTGGAGGGAAAAGGGAAATTTATAGAGAAAAATACCTAAGTAATTTCGGCCAGGATTTGAACCCTGATATTTTCGTCATCAGGGAACCAGACTAGACGAGAGTGACGAGTGCCCACAGTGTGAGTCTATTGAAATCTAAACTGACGCCGGTGTTCATTTGAATGCATATAGCGAGCAGCAAAATAGAAGAGGGAGAAGAATCCACGCCCTTCCTCAACAAATCTCGAAAGTCTTTTCACAGCTGACCTGCCTTACAACTTCATAAACCAGATCATACCAGCGTGACACCTTCATAGAATACCAACACGACAGATCAAAGGTGCATTCGTAGGTTGGCAGCAAATAGAACTTAATTTATGAGGTCATTTCAATCAGGCCAGAGAATTGACAGGGTGACTAAAAAACTTGTATTATGAAATTTCTCCACTTTCCCAGGTCTTCCAGACAACATTAAAAAAAACTCAGCCTTTTTGAAGTTTTTCACGGTGAATGGCAATTTTTCTGTTTATTACATTTTATTTTCGGAGTAGTAAGAAACATCAACATTTATATAAATTATTTTCCCAGTATTTAATGTTTCAGTTTTTTTTTTCAAGCACTGTTCTTACTAACCATTCAGGTTATATTCTTATGTACTAATTACACATATGGGTTTATAGATTAGGGAAGTCATATTTAGAGGAACTGTACCTGCTTTTGCATGGGAGGAGAGTGGAAAACCACCCTCAATACACTCGACCAAGATTTTACCTTTGATCTCACCGTCATCGCAGTCTAGTTTACTATGAGAGTAGCATCTAGTTCCCACGGCCACCTTTGTGGGTGTTTCAGGTATTATTTGTGTGTCTGTGTGAATATGTTATCAAACAAACTCTTTAAAACTATCTCATGTTAGGACTAACATATCCAGGCAATGCATTTTAGTAAGATCGAGAAACAAAATATCTTTCTTTTGTTTAAATGTACTCTCTGTCCGCAGCCACAATGATTTGAGACAGGTTTTTTTTTTTGCATTGTCTCCTACTATTCGGGTTATACCCTTATGACTAATCACTGAAATGTGTTACGGAGATTTAATTTAGAGGAAGTGTACCTGCATTTGCGTGTAGGGAGAGTGTAAAACCATTTAAGAAAATTTCCGTACACCTGACTTGTCATTGGTGAGCTAGTCTATTGTGAGAGTGGTGGTGCCTTTTAGTTTAGACCATGCGAACACTGAAGTGGTTTGAGATACCGAAAAATTCCTAATGGTGAATTTTATTTGTTATCAAAATAATAAAAATAATGTGAAAGACAGGGACCTAGAGAATGAATCGAACCCCATACTCTCAAGTTAGACTGCAGCTGCTAGTTAGAGCCCATACGTCTTCCAGGGGCTGTATGCAAGATCGAGGCTGTGCGGAACAGAAGTGGAGGAGACCTTCTGTTCCGCTTGGTAAGTGAGTGAGCTTACGCCTAACAAATCTTGAAAACTAATTGTAGTTTCAACAAAATAAATCAACTAGTGCCGGTGTGGGCACACTAAGGTAGTTTGCACACTGTATTGTGTAGTTACAGATAAGGAGTTTGTGAACAAATAAAAATATCCCCATGATCTACAAGGACATTTAGATACTCTATTATCATAAAAATGGAAGTCAATGGAAACTAAAGTGTCGTTCGTTAAAAACTAAGTGTTCTAAGACCCACTTTGGTTGTAGCATGGTCTAAAGCAGGGCTTGACAAACTTTTTTGGGCCCTGATCGACTTTTACAGTCATCCCCTTTGTTTCTCCACTCTGCATCTAATTTTGTTTCTCTACATTTTGTGTTTATTCCTTAAATTCAATATTTCCTCCAATTAATAAAACTTTGCCTTTATAGAAAATACATAAAATAAATAAAATGTGCCCTCAGTTTAACCTGAAAGGCAGTAGTCTTACCTTGACAGATTACACTATGACTCCAACTTTTAAGCTTTACCAAAGTTGAATAATGCAAGGGTAAGCTTGCCTTTTAGTGACAATCTAGTTTTATTAAGCGATCGACTGAAAAGTGCTGAGAGACAGACACCTGGAAGATTGGACTGCCATTGCCAGGGAGATTTGGGTACAAATCCTGGTCAGGAGTACTGGAAGTTTACCACTTCCCTCCACGCAAATGTGGGTACATTTCCAAAGAAGTGTTAAGAAGTCAGAGGCTGTGTATCGGGTGAAATGTGTGTCGTACTCACCTAGAGGAGGGTACAGCGTGTTTCCTCTGAAGATCCGACCTGAGGCGCTCGCCGACGTGCCTGTAGATCTCGACGAGTGTGTTGAACGCGGTGTCCCGTACGGGGACATGGGGTCACTCAACAGCTTCACGATGGGGGCGATGAGACGGGAGATAGACAATGACTGGGGTCCGTGCCTGCAGATGAAATAGCACAAATAACAATGGCAGAGCTTCAAACGGGCAGTTAAGGGTGTTTAACTATATAATTATTTTGTTGGTATGATCTTGATTAACACTCTTTTGTTCTGAAATAAACATCGAAGAGGACCTTCTCTTGTGTTCTTATTACAATGTAAATGTTAAGGAATATCCACCAAAACAACAAAAATGAATGACAAAAACCATTCAAAACCCACTTGAGCATCCTTTATGGTACGAAAAGTGGATTGAAGTCAGTATTTTTGGAGTTTTTTTTAGTAAAAAATAAATAAAATATTTCGCAATTAGAAACACAGTTTAATTTTCTAACATACACATACAAGATGGAGGCATTTTACTAAACTGACTCGGCCACAGGTTGAAAAGAGTTGATGGTGATGGTGATGGTGGTGATGTATGATATGATGATGATGATGATGATGATGATGATAAAGACACACACACCTAATCAAGCCATTCCCTTACAGAGTAGACAAGAAACTGTGCACATAGCTCAAAAAACAACTCTGTACTTAATCCATCCGCACTAACTTTCTCTAACTTCCCTATCCTTGCATTCCCCCTTCGCCCCATGTTCTCGCCAGCAGGTCAACAGACTGGCCCTTCAATTTTAGCCTCAGCTGCCCATCATAGCTTTGGCCATCTGAGACGAATACCTTACAGTTTCTTTTAGTAATCATCTTCGAGTAGACCAGGTTACCAGTCTTACTTGTACCGCACCCATGAAACTATTCGCCGCTTACAGTAAGGATGCTGTACCGATCAGTGTTGGCACGTTTTAGCCGGTACCGGAATACCACGCTTGCACTATTCCTACAAACCAGTATCCCTACCGTAGAGACTGTCTCCCCGATTTGTACACCGTTGTCCGTGTCACTACCATTAGGAGGTAGATGTGGTGCCTTGACACACCAGGACACACGGGGATATCAACAGTTGTTGAACATCTGTCGAGGGTGTCCTGTCATTTAATCACAACTTGTTCTCTTCATTTAAACAGTTGCTCATCTGATGCCACCAAGCTCATGACAGATATTCAACAACTGTTGATATCCCCATGTGAAGAAAATTAAACTCTAAGTTTATACTGGAGCGATAATGTATCTATTTTGACTAAAACAGTTTGTTATGAAAACTGCAGAAACACTGCCCTTAACTCGGGTTCCCTCCAACCCACTTTAAGGAGTGCTCTTCCTCTAACTTAAGTTGTAAGATGATTAATTATGAGGTCAGTTTTGACATTAGATAAAGGACTGCCAATATTAACAAGGTAATAAACAAAATTAGGGTAAACAATTCTTCAAACTTGTGAAAACCCAAGGAAGAAAATTGTATTTTTGACAGTGGAATAAGTTTTATAAGACCCTTACTCTGTTATGATTCTGCTTTACCATGAAAAATGTAAATAGCAAAATAGCCAAAAGAATTTAGTTTATGTGCAGTACTTGATAATATTACGTTTTATATCATTAGCAACTTGAAAGTTCATTGCCAGACTTACAAAAGTACACCACCTATCTCTATCTTAAAGCTAGTTCTATCCAGTCCACCTCAATACACCTAATCTCTTCAGGTCCCATTCTGATGTTATCCTCCTATCTGTGTCTAGTTCTTCCCAATGGTCTCCTCTCATTGGGTTTGCCAGTCAATATCTTGAACCTTTCTCTAGCTTCTCCCATTCGCACTGCATGTCCTACCCGCCATTATCTGCCAGATTTTATTATTCTAACAATGTCTTGTGATGACCACAGGGTACGCAACTCATTATTATGTGACCACCTCAACTCCTCAGTAGCCTCATCCTTTTTTGGACCAAAATTCTTCCTAAGCACCATGTTTTTGAAAACCCTAAATTTAACTTGGTCATAAACAATATTTAATAATATTATATATACTAAAGGTCATTTTTATTGTTTTTAAAACCTAGGGGGAAAAAAAGCACTTTAAAAGAACAAAATGTTGCAAACTCACTCTTTGAGTGTAGTCTGTAAGCAGTTCATCACTTCCTCGCGTATCTTGCCATTTTTGTGCGTGAACGCGGGCATCAACTTGTCGAACAGCGCCTGTGGAGTGATGACGTCCCGTTCCATCAATTTGAGGATCAGCAACTGAGATTTCTCACGCACCATCTCCTTGCTGTCCCCTGGAAACAGTTGATGAACATAAGAGTTTCCAAGTACACTCCCGGGACAGCTTGTAAAAAGACATTTCTCTGTGTTTGCAATTTAAAAGCATTTATTCTTAGCACCAAAATTATTATTTGATTGTTTGGTAGGTTTTTTATAACATTCATATAGCTAATTCCCTTCCTTTATTTTTTATTTTCATTAATTTATCGCTGTTAAAACCAAGGCTATGAAGTCGGTACAGTTTGCTCCCAATTCCAACTCATTCATAAACAACTAAAGTATTTTAATTAGTAATAACAAATTTACTGCAGTAAAACACTCCAACACAGATTATTTAACGAGACGTTTCTTTGACATTTTGAATTGTATATAACTATATTTGTCAACCCAAAATACTAATATTGGTTCTAAGGAATTAAAAAAAAAAGTATAAAATTAAAATTATATAGTTAGCTACCATGTATTGCTGTAATATTATACAGTTTTATTTTTAAGCCGGAGTCAGTACAATTTTACCAAATCCACCCAAAATTGCTTCAGACTCAAGACTCCCCACCACTGGTTGAAAGTTTTCTGGATATATATACAAATAGCTTGCAAAGGAGATTAAGATCTCTAAATTTCCTCCTTCTATAATTCCAACTCTCCTGAAATGTTACATCGCCACTGATTTAGCCTACTAACGCATGTCAAGTTTCATAAGTTCAATCTGAAAGTAAAAATCTTCATTTAATAATCTATTATATGAAAGTATTCTGGCAAGGTAATACATTTACTAAACAATTCACAATTTATTTTACAAACATTTAACAATAATTATATATAAAAATAAACCCTAGAAATATTTTAGATAAAAAAGTTGAAAAACTGCTGCTACAACCAATTTTCAAAAGGAAGGGCCTTATCTGACAGCTAAAAAAGCTACTAGATCTATTTTCACATACTCATAAGTAGGTCATATGATCTGCAAATGTCACTTTCTAATAAATACTATCAATACCTACAAAACAACAATGATTATGTAAAATGTTATCAATGCAAAAAAAAAAAGTGTCTGTGTTTTTTAAAGACCTTTCCTTTGAAAATCTGACTGTACATATTTGGTTGGGTTGTCACAAGGTGACACCAGCACTTACTGTAATAATAGCACACGCGTAACCACATAAAAGCTGAGGCGCTCGACAAACATGACACTCTTAAATGCGCATAACAAATTAGTTTAACTTTCACATTATTATTATTAATGGCAAATATTTCTGGTTGGAATGTTAGTTGTGGATATTAAGACGTACTTAGATTAAGTACCAGTGTTTCATTTTTGCTTATGGTTGAATCCCACTGGCCACCCAACAGGAAATTGAAAATGATATTGGATGAGACATCTACGCACGACCTGATATTGCATCTGATCTTACCAAATCTGCCTGACCACCTGACCAAATCATGTCATCTGTAGCCGGCTTAAACTAATACTTTAATGATGATGTAATTATTCTATGCGATCGACAAGTTTCCAGCCACTGCTTTAAAATACAGCGGGTAATTTTTTTCTTTCATTTTTTTGAAAATAAAGAGCTATACTGAAAGCAGTGTAAAATTGGCAAATGTTTTTTTTAACAGTGATCGAGTGTCAGTGACTAAATTATTATTATTATTATTATTAGCACCGCATCTTACTACCCGTTCGGGTTATACGTACTTACGCTAATGTGTAATGGTAGGGTGATTGTGGATGAGATGAAGGACCTACAGTTTAACGTGGGATCCGAACCACGGTGGAGGCCTGGCATTCCATACATTCACAAGATGTCTTGTCAGAGATGAAGGAAGGGTTTAGTAATCAGATAAATCTATACCGGGACCGAAGATTGAACCCCGGCCGCCAGAAAAGAAGTCTGACACCTTACCCCTAGACCACCAAGTCACCCACGTCAGTGACTAAACAATGAGGATTGCCTTCCTTGTCAGGTTCTTACGCACTAACATACTAAGCGTGCAGCCAACACCACCCAATTACAATACAAACAATTAAAACAAATGACAAGTTTAAATTTAAATTTCACTCTCAATAATTAGCCCTTTCATTTTTCTTGAATTTATAGCCTTTGGGTGTCACTGTCACTCACCGAGTCTGTCAATGATAGGTGGCAGCACTGTAGAAATGTACGGCCGGAAGTCCACCCCCATCCGGTCCACCAGGTATGTCATACCGTCAATACCATTCTGAGATACCTGAAACAACACGGGAACCACTTGTTAGTAATCAAAACAACTACACTAACTATTATCTTTAAAACTTTAAGGTGCGGCAGAAGGGAGTGCAAATGGTTTTACAGTTTTTAAAGAATTGACATTTTTCGACCAAAATAAATCAAATATTTCTCCAATAATAACATAGAATTGAGTTCTCTGCACATGATAATATCAACAGAACTTGAATATATGTCAAAGGTGTCATGGAATTTTGTCAAAACTTTTTCTCTTTATTTAAAACATATATTCAAGATCTGTTGATATTAACATGTGCATAAAACTAAACTTTATCTTGCTATTGGAGAAATATTTGATTTATTTTGCCAAAAAAAGTAATGCTATAAAAACTGTAAAAAATACTCGCGCGCCCTTCTGTCGCACCTAAACACCCTTAGAGATTTTGTATTTTTTATTTATTTGAGCCGGCTGATTATATCAGCACATGGGAATTTCTATTAGCGAGAGCGAAAGGGCTTACAATTCTACCAGGAAAGGTATTTTTCCATACCTTCAAGGGTTCTGCCACAATCGACACGGGACTAGACTTCCCCTCCTTAGGAGGTTGTGCTACATATTATTACCGCTCAAGAAAAATCCGCCGACTCCGGATGGGTTTGAACCCACGAACATGGGTTCCCGAGGCGAGCACTTTTTTAGCCCCATGACCACCGAAATCAACTCCTTTTGGAGAAAATGATCTTAAAGAGTCCCAAATTTGTGACCCTGAATATCCACTAATAAATCTTGCATGGCAACAAGATAAAAAGACTAACATATCTTGTCTTAACATACTTTCTCTTAGTTTATTTTTGCTATTAATTTATATTGTAACTTCTTGACATGGTTTATGATGTATTTTTTAAATATATAAACAGTAAAATTACAAAATGTAATTTTGAAACGAAAACAGTCACATTAATATTATAATTACCATTTGATTAATTTAAATTAGTATAAGAATGACCCCTGGACGCGGGACAGAACCCAGGACCACAGTTGTTTAAGTCTGAGCTCAGAGTCTTACTATCCTTCCGAACTATCCATTTATTTACACTGATAGGAAAGGATCAAGGAAGGTAGAATTTAGAGGAACCATACAGGTATATGCCTGGAAAGAGAGTGGGAAAACCAAATAGAAAACAACAACTTTGTATAACCAGACGGGATTTGAACCCTGCTCCACTTTAAACCCCGGAGAGCAGACAGGAAGAGATTTTTGTTATTTTCTTAGCACCGTGTCTTACTACCCTTCGGATTATACGCTTATGTACTAATTACGCTAATAGTTTTAGGGATGAGGAAGGCATTATTTAGAGAGAACGCATTGTGGGGGAGAAATCCCTTTAGAAGAAAACACATCCTCAGTACACCCGACCAGGATTCAAACGGAGATCTTCTTCCCATCATCGGCAGTCCAGTCTAGTGCGAGAGTGACGCCCTAAACCATTCGACCACCGAAGTGGTTCTCGTGTACTATTTAAAGTATTAAAAATATTTCACCTACGCGCAACAACTGGTTTGTTAGTGTGTGTGTGTGTGTGTGTGTGTGTGTGTGTGTGTGTGTGTGTGTGTGTGTGTGTGAGGCCAACAAGGTCCGACTCCCACGCCCCAGACTCCACGCTGTATGTGGATCACGGCCTACTCTACGTGCCGGTCCCCTGTCACCCAGCCAGGTTAGCTCAGGTCCCTAGTTGCGGGGGAAAATCCAGGATTATTAATTCAAATTTGAGACCCTCCCCCCGTACCACCAGTACAACTATACGAGCGTTGAGTGTAGAGAAAATATGACGGGATGTGAAACTATGTGACTTTACAAATCATGAGTTAGTTTAAAAGATAGAGGTGTTAAGTTCCGAGTGAATCACCCTGTATATGCCTTCTTCTTCTTAAAGACAGAGTGATAAGAAAACGATTGCAAGTTCAACAGAACACCTAACATAACTACCGATCGTCACTTGGTATTCTCCATTCACGGTAAGAATTACTCTCTGAAAGACCTTTTTTCCTACAAATATCCTACTATATAATAGATTTCTGGTAAGGAAAAAGGCCTTTCAGAAAACAATTCCTACGCTGAACAGACTTTACCAATAGTTCCAGAGTGGAGTTATACCCAATCACCACTTATATATATATATATATATATATATGTGTGTGTGTGTGTTTATATTTATTCAAGGGGTTGGTTTTTTTTTCCTATATGGTTTCCCCACTTTCTTCACGCAAATGCGGATACACTTAATCTAAATTCAATTACCTCATCTCTAGCCCATTAGAGTAATAATATTACATAAGCGTATTACCCGAATGGGTAGTAAGACGTGGTGCTAAAATAAAATGGTATGTTTAATATATTTATTAAAATTTACAAATAATGTACTATACGATCTTAGCTGATACTCGATGCATGCACGAAACATTAAAGAGGGAAAACAGTTACAAGCACAATATAAAGTCAGAGGATTATTTTAATAAACTTTACTGACAATGTATATTTTAAACACGAGGTTAGGGGTCATCCATAAACCACGTAACGCCTTTTCTTACCTTTATGACCCTATCTCCTTCCCTCTCTTTAACTTGTGTTACGTAACTTCTCCCATTAAGAGTGAATGGCAATATTTCACAAGGAAACTGTTATTAGACTAAAAAAGAGAACTCACATTTAGAAACTACTCAGAATCGGAAGTTAACTATAAGTACGTTTACTAACGATGAAAACAATATTTTTATATAAGATCTGTGTTACGTAACCCTATGATGCAATAGCCCCCTTAAGCCCCCCCCCCCAAAAAAAAGCGTTACGTGGTTTATGGATGACTCCGTAGCTGTCGGCATTCCCATTAAACCCGATATTTCTCAACTGTCTTCTCCGAGTTGTTTAGTTTCACTTGTTTTCCAGATGTATACGACAGGTACCCGAACCAAAGACCCACGAGCTAGAGAAAGAAGAGGCACGCGCCATGCTACGCTCAGTAGACCACGACTGAAAGAGTCACGCCCCCTTAACCCCCCCCCCCCCCCAAGAACACAACAAGGGACTTCCGGCGCTCCTCCCGACAGGTCTAAACGACACCATTACTTCGCAACTCTTCAGAGGGACGCATTACAATTGGGCCACGTAAACATTACAGTTGGGCCACGTAAACATTACAGTTTTCCACGTAATCGTTCAGTTGATCCACGTAAACATTACAGTTGGGCCACGTAAACATTACAGTTTTCCACGTAACGTTTCAGTTGATCCACGTAAACGTTACAGTTGATCCACGTAAACATTACAGTTGTGGTGCCACGTAAACATTACAGTTATCCACGTAAACATTACAGTTGATCCACGTAAACATTACAGTTGGCCACGTAAACATTACAGTTGATCCACGTAAACATTACAGTTGATCACGTAAACATTACAGTGGGCCAGTAAACATTACAGTTATCCACGTAAAATACAGTTACACTTCGTTGATCCATGTAAACATTACAGTTGGGCTACATATACCAGTTTCTAAACAAAGTTGTGCATAGACATGTAAATACATACATCCTAACTATAGAAATCACTTCGTGTAGTGTTCCTCTGATTGGAACATGGAAGGTTTGTTTTTGTTGAGTGAAAGGGGCAGAAAATTGCTTGTCATAGAAAGTAACAAATTTTCAATGGCTCGTGCTGCTACCGATGGTAAAGTTTGCTGAAGATGTGCTAACAAAAAGTGTACACAGACAACATAAACATAGACAGTAATGTTATAACTGATGGTGATACAAATCATAATCACGAAAGGGTGAAAAATATAAATCGACAAGTTATAAGGAATGGTGTAAAGTTTAAGATCTAAGGAAAAAAACAAAATTTTACTAAAAGAGTGAGGAAAGAAATTAGGGCAGAACAATATTTCATAAGGTAGAAAATATTACTTTTAAATAATGGATTAATAACCAAGGAGCCCAAACATAAAAAAGTGGAATTTTTTATTCTGTCTGTACCAGGCTGTTTTTTTATTGTGACCGTACGTAGCCCGTAGTCCTAAAAGTAAGGGTAGTTACTTTATACTTACTTAATTACTATAGTTTGTAATTGTTTTATACGTCTGCACAACCTTGTCTCATGACAGTTATACGTGGTCCAACTGTATTGTTATTAAGTTTGATAGATCTATATCTTTTATCATCTTCCTGGTCAACGAATGTAGCCCAATCCACCTGTGAGCTTATGGGAGAAACTGGTCTCGTGGCCCAATCCACCTGTGAGCTTATGGGGAAACTGGTCTCGTGGCCCAATCCACCTGTGAGCTTATGGGAGAAACTGGTCTCGTGGCCCAATCCACCTGTGAGCTTATGGGAGAAACTGGTCTCGTGGCCCAATCCACCTGTGAGCTTATGGGGGAAACTGGTCTCGTGGCCCAATCCACCTGTGAGCTTATGGGAGAAACTGGTCTCGTGGCCCAATCCACCTGTGAGCTTATGGGGAAACTGGTCTCGTGGCCCAATCCACCTGTGATCTTATGGGAGAAACTGGTCTCGTGGCCCAATCCACCTGTGAGCTTATGGGAGAAACTGGTCTCGTGGCCCAATCCACCTGTGAGCTTATGGGAGAAACTGATCTCGTGGCCCAATCCACCTGTGAGCTTATGGGAGAAACTGGTCTCGTGGCCCAATCCACCTGTGAGCTAATGGGGGAAACTGGTCTCGTGGCACAATCCACCTGTGAGCTTATGGGGGAAACTGGTCTCGTGGCCCAATCCACCTGTGAGCTTATGGGAGAAACTGGTCTCGTGGCCCAATCCACCTGTGAGCTTATGGGAGAAACTGGTCTCGTGGCCCAATCCACCTGTGAGCTTATGGGGGAAACTGGTCTCGTGGCCCAATCCACCTGTGAGCTTATGGGAGAAACTGGTCTCGTGGCCCAATCCACCTGTGAGCTTATGGGGGAAACTGGTCTCGTGGCCCAATCCACATGTGAGCTAATGGGGAAACTGGTCTCGTGGCCCAATCCACCTGCGAGCTTATGGGGGAAATTGGTCTCGTGGCCCAATTGTAATGCTCAGACACAGGGTGTTGAATCGACCCCGGATTAAGATAGGATGGAAGTCATCACAAGGTTTTTTTTAATCGCCACATCTTACTACCCGTTCAGTAGACCCGACCGGGATTCTAACCCCGATCACCCCGTCATTGACAGTCTAGCCTACTGCGAGAGTAGCACGTTTGACCATGTGTCCACAGAAGCCGGTTATAAGTTGAGATGGAAGTTATAAGAAGTTAAAATGGGGTGTAAGCACCGTAAGTTAAGAAGAGATGGAAGTTATAAGAAGTTCAAGTGGATTAAGATGGTTCTTGCTATGAAAATTAGACTGTAGTTAAAGTTTAATTTGCTCTGAGCTGTCCGTGTGAACCATGCCGCGAGAAGAGAACAATGGTAACAAGAGAGAGAGAGGGGGGAGGGCACGACAGACAAGAGAGGGAAATTCGGATCCAGCCAGAAGATTCCTTGCCATACAGAGAGTTCCGTCCCTCGTCGTATAAGGGCAAGAGGAAAGTCGTTCACCTTCTATCAAGGCGAAACACAAAGAGACACGTCTACCTCGGCAGGTTTAATAACAGCTGCGCACGCAAATTACCGAGGAAACGAGAATTAGCACATTTTTGTCGTTGTAACAAGAGGTTGTAGGGATGTAATTATCTTGGGACATTAATTAATTTTTAACATCATTCTGATGAGATATTATATATGTTAATTACTGTTATAGTGGTGACTTTATTATTATTATTTATTACCGCGTCTTACTACCCATTCGGGTTATACGCACTTACGGTAATGTGTAGGGTGATTGAGAGACGAAATGGAGGACCTACAGTTTTAACGTGGGATCCGAACCACGGTGAGGCCTGTATTCGACACATTCACAAGTTGTGATTAATACACGTCTTGTCAGAGGTGAAGGAAGAGTTTGGTAATCAGATAAATCTGTGCCGTGACCGAGGATTGAGCCCCGGACCCCCAGCATAGAAGTCCGACACCTTACCCCTAGACCACCAGGTCACCATATATAGAGGCAACTAAATACCATATTATTTAGATTGAAAATTACACCTGACACGGGAATCGAGCCCGAAGCCTTTGGCTTAGTACGATCAATGCTTTTAACCACTGAGATATCGAGGAGTCGTCCCGTGTCGTTATTCAATCATAATGATGCTATTATTTCACTGATAAAAAATGTGATTTAGGAATTTAACAGGTAGTTAGTTATCTTTTAATGATCAATGTAAATACGTCGATACAATCACTTGTTACAACAGCAATTTAGGAAAAACCATTTCATTGGTCGAATGGTCTAAGGCATCACTCTCGAAGTATATTCACGATGACGGGAAGATCAGGGTTAAATCCCGGTCGGGTGTACAGAAGGGTGGGTTTTCCTAAATGGTTTCCCCGCTCCACTTCTATGTAAATGTTTCTATATTTCCTCTAGATCCAGCCTTGCTCATTTCTAACACGTTAGCTTGACTAATTATTACATATACGTATAACCCGAACGGTAGTACGACGCAATGATTTAAAAAAACGAAGAGTTTCCAATCGCGTAGGTGGCGCCCCGTTTTAAAACGCGAGATTGCACGTGGTATGTCTAGTTCAGCTCGTTAGCGCCCACCAACCAGTCACTTAGTCCACCAGCGCGGCGTCACTGTATGGCGGGTTGCTCGTATTGATAGGGGCTCTCCAGCAACAGGCGCTATCCTGCCCGACCCGTGTGAATTACTGCACACGAGTAGCCTAGATACAGTCGGTAAGTCGAGAATTACATTTAGAATAACATTCACTGTATGTATACTACACTTGAATATTCAAAACTGGGCACCGTGAAATTGCAGTGATTATATACCCATAAAACCATCTTTCAGATAGATCATAATGTCATGAGTAATAAGAAAACAACTTTCTATATCGTGTATATCTTCACAAATAAATTGTATTCGAGACGCAAATCAGCGCCTCAGGCCCTTATAAACAAGGATATTAATTTGAGACTTCTAATAATTATTATTGAGACTGTAATGACCATATTTTGTGAACGAATGGATAAAGGCAGTGGTTTACAAACTTTTGCAGGGTTTGGGCCCCATTTTTTTCTCCTAGACAATCGCGCGCGACCCCTTGATAACTAGCCAACGTTAAAAATCCTTGTTTTTAAATTACTTTTTCACCTAGTCTTACTACCCGACTATGCTCTCCACATTTAATTACACACGTGAGGTAGGTATAATTGATAAGAAATTACCCTTATTTGAATAGAGGGAAAGAAGAAAACCTTTATGGAAAATTACTCCCAGTACATTTGTCCCTCTTCAAATCTTGACTTGCCCGTCTCCGTCTTATTATTAAATATAATGATTATATGAACACGACAATGGATTGCCTCTGTGGCCTAGTGATCAGAATTTCTATCTACAGATCCAGAGGTCCCGGGTTCGACCCAGGCACTTCCAGAATTTGTCTGTGAACCAGTGTGTATGTAAGGAGGCCAAACTCAACCTCATGAGGACAAATGAGGAGTTACTCGAATAAAGAACTAGCAGCTCCGGTATAGAAAACTGAGATTAACAACCAGAGGGTTGTTGTTGTTGACCACATGACACCATATATCCGCAAATTTTGGCACTATCGTCACTAACGGTGGCGGCCAAGGCCTCAAGTCATGGAATATGAACGAGACTATGAGGTCGTAAAAAGATCAACGAGCCCGGGGTCGTCACAAAGACTATCTCAGTAAATTAAGTCAGCAATAACCGTAACAAAAAAAGGTGGGAGAGATAAAAGGAACCTAAGTAACTTGACAGTTTTTATAATTCTACCGCTTACATATTAAAACTTGAATTTCGCACCTCCCATAAACTCACTTGGAAAAGTAAATACAAAGCTAAAACCTCAACAGGAATCGCGATGTCACTCAAAACCCGAGACGACCCTCAGGTTCGAAACAACGGAATAAGGCGTCATTCTCGCAATACATTGGACTGCCATCGACAGTGAGATCGGGTTTCAAATCTCGATCGGGTATGATGAGGGTGGTTTTTAACTTAACTTTTTTTACTCTCACTCCACGCATATGCGGATACATTTCCATCATATTCAACCTTCCTCAACCCCAGCACATATATGCGTATCAAAACCTCAAATGGATAGTAAGACGCACCACTAAAAACAACTACAATGACCTATACCGATGGACAGGCGGGCAAGGGAGTTAGTCTCGTATAATCTGGAATAAGTAACGGGAAGATCTAGGTTCAAATATAAACAGGCTGCGAAGAGTTTTTTTACTTAAATGGTTTCCCTCTCCTCCAGGCAAATGAGGGTACCTTTCTTTTAAATTATTCTCTCCTCATCCCTAGCCCATTAGAGTAGTTAAATGCAGATAAACCAACCAGGTATTAACACACGGCGAGGAAAAATATTGTATGGTATCTATAATTTTCAGAAAAACTATTCCAATGTTTCTTCTTGACCTTATTTTAGTTCGAACAGCACTCAAGCACAGTGGCGGCCCCCCTTAACATGACTCAAGTGTAACCCGGACCATACACCACGACCCAGGGAGGGGTGGTATTTTTATCCCCGTGCACAAGAAGACGGTGGGCAAACAGGCTTCCATATGTAGCCACGCACTCACACACTCACACACGCTCGCTGATACATTGGCAAGCAGGCACGCCCAGAACACTGCTCAGTTCCACAAACAGGTCATATCTCGACACGACCAGTGACTAACTTAACCAAGAACTGCACTACCTGGAATCAAACCAGATACAAAGAGTCAGGGGTGGGCCCCTTTGATTTGGGCTACCGCAACTACTTTGAACTGAAAGTCAACCTCGAGACCCGATGTTCGTGGGTTCTCACCGAGACGGGATCGACGGATTTTTCTCGAGCGATAAACTTCCTTGGGAGGGGAAAGAGAAGCAGTCGGTCCTATGTCGATTGTGGCATGTTAAAATAACCCTGGGGAGGTTTGTGAAAATACCTGTCCCGGTAAAATTGGTAAGCCCTTTCCGTCTCGCTCGTAGAAATCCTCGTGTGCTGATAGAATCAGTCGGCTCAAAAAGTGCGCGTTAAATACCTCAAATAAATAATAAATAAGATAAAGTTATTCATACAATTGTAAATTGTTGTTTTTATTAAATTTTATTCAAAAGTTCTAGTGAGAAAGTCATAGGATGCCCGAAATAAATCATTCCGTGAAGTAATAGGAAGACATTAAATGTAAACGGTTCCTTTTAGTTGTTTGTAAAAAATTCTCAAGACAAAACGATTGGTGAATAATGACGGTTACTAGCTTGGTGAATAATGACTATACTAGCTTTGTAATCCATAGCTTCGGGTGGATGATCATTTGATTAACTTAAATATATTAAAAATATTCTCCCTAGTCCCAGCGAATGTCTAACAATCTAGAAGATTTTTTTGTTCTTGTCAGTAGAAAATTTGTAGTCAAAGGCTGCTGGGAACCCCTGCCAGTCCACCCCTGTAAACCATATCGGTGGGTGCGTGGGCTGAGATGTCGGTCTCATCTGGTTTGACTATATCGGGGTTCAAATCCAGACCTGATGTACCTAGGGTGTTTTTTTCTTAAATGGTTTTCTACTATCCCTCCACGAAAATGCGAGTACACTTCTTCAAAATTCAATATTTTCACCCCTAAAATACTAGCGTAATTAGTTAATACCCAATTTGATGGCAGCATGGTCTAAGGCGTCACTCTCGCAATAGACTAGACTGACCATGACGGAGGAGGGGAGGGAGGCTTCTAAGTCCGGTAAGGTATGCTTTGGGTGACTTTCCCCTAAATTGTTTTCCACTTCATCTCCACGCAAATACAGGTATCCTTTCCATAAATTCAACCTTTCTCATCCCTTACTCTTAATTTGTAAATAAGCGTATAATCTAAACCGGTAGTAAAAAAGGTGGTAAAGAACAACCATTTAAAACTTATAGAATATTAAGTTGACCACAAAAAAAGTGTATATTTTCTGAAAGTTTCTTCATAGCAATAATAATTGTACTAAGACATGAATTTAATGTACACGATTATAAAATAAAACGTGTTACCAATAACGTTTCGGATGCATTAAGGCGGTTTTCTTACGAAAAGTGCGCTATCCTTTCTCTGAGAAAACTAAGTGGCAGTTCATCTTAAACCATCCTCCAGGGATTAGAACAAGTAGTTAATAGGCTAACTACCCGCCTCGGTGGCGTAGTCGGCTAACGCGCTTGTCGTGTTGAGCTCGACTGCAGAGGACGGAGAGATCGAGGTTCGAATCTCGGTCGGGTGAACTGGTGGTGGTTTTCCCTAAATGGTTTTTCCACTTCCCACCACGCAAATGCGGGTTCACTTCAACTAAATTCAACCTTCCCAATTCCTAATCCATTAGCGTAATTAGTAATTTGACGTGTAACCCGAACGGTTAGTAAGACGCGGTGCTAAATAAATAGGCTAACTCTCTTAAGTGATTTTTATAAATATGTTGTATTTTCATGCTTCCGCAGACACATTAATAAGTTCGGGATGAGGAAGGTATGTTTTAGAATAAATGTATCCGTATTCGAGTGTAGGAAAAGTTGGAAACAACTTAGGTCTTAGAGGGTTTTAAAGAAAAACAGCTCGGTGTACCCGGCCGAGGTGAGAAACCTAAACTTTCCCGTTACCGCCAGACTAACCCGACAAGACGAGATTGACGCCTTTCTCCGTGTACCCGAACAATAAAGGTTTTTATTCTTTTCACCGCGTCTCACTATCTGTTCAGGTTATATGCATATATGAGGATTTCTACAATGGGGTAGGGATAAGGAAGTATTTTAGAGGTAAACTACCCGCATTTGCGTGGGAGTAGTGGGAAACCATTAAGGAAAAACTTAATTACACCCAACCAAATTCGAACCACGATATCCCATTCATCAGAAGGCCAGTATAACAAGTGACCACTAGAGCGGGTTTATATAATTAAATGTTAATCACGGTTTATCTCATTAGACACTCAATATTAATAAACAAAGACACGTGGAACAATAAGAGATTCAAGATGCGCAGAGAGGCTGCGCACGGTACAGATATTATCTCCATCAAGTATGACGCTCAATATCATTAATTAGTGATGTGCCTCCGCCTCGTTGATCGTTTCCGTGAGGCAATCAACGACGGAAAGCAGTTTCGCAGAATTTCTGATGACCTAGAGACGTGAGTGTTGTCTGCATTAAATCCCAACACGTTTATGATGGTTTGTCGCTTGTATGATTGTTGTATGTATAAGTATATGATGTATTATGAGATGATGTTAGTATGTTTGTTGTTTATGTTGTATGTATTGTATGTGTTTATGTTATGTATGTATGTATTATTTAGTATATATTGTGTATGTATATATATATCACCGCGTCTTGTTTACTACCCAACCGGGTTATACGCGTCGTCATTAATAGGGGGATCAAAATACAAATTGTATTATCAATACAGGTAACCTGGCGGTCAAGGGTAAGGTGTCAGACTTCTGTTTTAGGGGCCCGGGGTTCAATCCTCGGTCCCGCACAGAATTATCCGATTGCCAAACCCTTCCTTCACCTCTGACAAGACGTGTATTAATCACAACTTGTGAATGTGTGGAATGCCAGGCCTCCACCGTGGTTCGGATCCCACGTTAAACTGTAGGTCCTCCATTCATCTCACAATCACCATACCATTACACATTAGCGTAAGTGCGTATAACCCGAACGGTTAGTAAGACGCGGTGTTAATAATAATAATACTATCAATTGTATTTCCCCCCCCCCCTCCGCTGTATGCTCGCTTAGTGCCCGACATTATATACTCACTAGGTTTCTAGCGTTTATCAATCTGTGCTCGACTAATCTCGACTAAACTCGACTAAACAGTTCAGATCCGGGTACAGTGACTCTCGAACTTAAACCTAATGGACCGATTTGATCTGTCCGGTGCGTTCCCTCTCAACTTTCCACCCATTAGCGGCGAGACGGGAAAGTCCCGCCGGTGTGTGTGGCACTTATATATAATAAAATATGCGAGAGTGACGCGCATCGCCTCAGAGAGACCGACAGGTTCACAACTTGGCGGCGTGGCCATGGAACGTACTGTCCGGTTTTCACAGGAAGGGCCTTTATCTGGCAGCTAGGCCTAGATCAGATGTTTTATTAGCACCGCGTCTTACTAACCGTTAGAGTAATACCTTATGTACTTATTACACTAATGATATTTTATGGATTAGGAAGGTTATATTTAGAAGAAAAATACCCGCATTTGTGTGGGGGAAATTATAAAACAATTTAGGTAAAACCAGCCTCCTTAGGTTACCCACATTTGTGGGGGGAGGGTGAGACAGAGAGAGAGAGAGGGAAATCACTTAGGAAAACATCTGCGCACCCGACTGGGCTCGAACCCCGATCTCCTCGTCTCCGACAATCAAGTCTAATGAGAGAGTAGCGTAGTTAATGGGCCAGAAGAAATAAAATGAAGATTTTCTTATTTATGTCTGTGTGAAGCAAAGAGAAACGTTACATGGTTGCTTTGCTAGTGCACGATAAATAAAAGTTACAGTAGGATTTTGGTAGGAATAGACTTTTAGAAAACACGAACAATATATATATATATTTTTGCTGTCAACATTGACAACATTTTTATAATATTATTATTATTCTATGGGTATTGATAACCTCTATCAAAAGTGAAATCTGCAGATAACATGACCTCACTAGATATGAGCGACGGAAAATGTTCTGTCATAGTTTCCCCTGTAAGTGATTTATTCATGGGGGGGAGGGGGGAATCAGATATTTAAATGAATTGCAATAAAAGCTATGACAGATATTTTAGTTTTCTTCTCACACTTACATATTGACTACAGCGCTTGGTGGTTGAACATGTCACTAAAGGTATATGAGATATGTTAATACCTCAATATTATAAAACAACCTCTTCCCCCCCCCCTCCCCTTATTCCTCAGGATTTAACGATCTGAAAATTTTACAGATATTTTTTTATCTTTTATTACCAATGTTTTTTTGAATTTTATTTTCAGTATATCATCAATATGATAATTAAAATAATTTTAAGGTTAACTTAAGTATTTGTTAATAACATCACACCTTTTGCGCCTCAAACTATTTTATGCTATGTTATCGCACCCACCACCCCTACTACTTTATGTTCTAGGTATCGCACCCCCCAACCCAACCCCCTAACTACTTATGTTATGTTAGTGTTCGCACCCCCATCAACCCTAACTACTTTTGTTATATGCTAGTGGTATCGCACCCCCCAACCCAACCCCTAACCTACTTAGTAGACCGCAAGCCGCCACTGAGGAACATTTCCTTTTGAAGATTTTCCGGAAAATGTTCATCTCTAGACCTGACGTCTGTATTCGTGAAATTAGTTCCAGTAACTTTTCTAGCCCTTGATTTTTATAGGAAGTCTACTTTCAACCACCAATGAAAGTCACTCAATTGTGCCTTTATATAAATACAGTAGGCTTATGTCTTATTTGATTTAGTAATTATAAAGTTAATCTAAAAATGTTTCAAAAACTTCCAATAATATTTCTTTATGGATTGATACATGATTTATATGAACATTATTAATTAAAACGGAATGTATATAATTTTCCTTTATTTGAGTTATTTAACGTTCACTTTCTCAACTCACTGGTTATATCAGAACATGACTTATTAACTAACTTAAATCTAGAACAGACACAACATCGAGTCCCCTGGCCGTTAGTTCATTAATGTGGAAGGGGAAACCCACATTTTACCAATTATACTTTTTCGGCCATGACAGGAATCTAACCCGGATCCTTTAACTCAGTAGACACAATTTTTTTATTTTTTACCTTCGCCATTGTGGCAACATTAGTTCCCAGTTTTCAAATAACGGACTTCCTATTAAAATCAGACTATAGCTTTCAGAAAAGGCTTTCTATGAAAACCGGACTGTAGCTATCAGGAAAGGCTCTTTCTATGAAAATAGGATTGTAGCTACCAGAAAAGGCTCTTTCTATGAAAATCGGACTGTAGCTATCAGAAAAGGCTCTTTCTATGAAAACAGAATGTAGCGTTCATAAAAGGCTCGTACTATCAAAATCAGAATGTAGCTTTCAGAAAAGGTTCTTCTATGGAAATCAGATGTACTATCAGAAAAGGCTCTCCTATAAAGAAATTAGTTAGCTTCTCAGAAAAGGACTTGCATTCCATATGCGAGGAATCAAACTGAAGTTAAGGTTTCAGGAAATAGCGACTTCGGGCTTCCTATACAAAATTTGACAGTACATCCAGAGCCGCATCACGGAGTGGTTAAAGAGAAATACGGACGGGTCTTAGAGAGCACCGATTGTGTATCACTAACATGGTGGTGTAAATGCCACGTGCGCGCCCATCGGATCAGCTGTGGGCGACACAAACACGACCACCTGAGCGCGTGACGTCAGAGCAGAGCCACGTGGGTGCCCCAGGTCAGACAAAGACCCTCGCAACGTGTGACGTCAAGAGCTCACAGCAGCGTTATACAAGGACCGACCTGCTGGGGACATGTAGCCAGGCAAAAGGGGGGGGGGCACTTTATGAAGCATCGCGGGGAAAACATGTTTACGAGAGAAGTATTGGTAAGCACAGATTATGACCAAGGAGGTCGCGGTTCAATCCCCGACATAATAACAATTTATTTTTCATCGTAGTTTCCAGCGAAGTTAAGAAACTTTGTTTAGCGCCGTTTCTTACTACCCATTCGAGCTATACGCTTATGTGCTAATTGCGCTGATGATTTTTAAGAGATGAGGAAGGTTCTAGTTAGATGAAGTGACCCGCACACGCGTGAAGGAATTTGGGAAAAACCACTCTCATCACACCCGATCTAGATTCGAACCCTTAATCCACTAATCAGTGGCAATCCGAGAGTGACGCCGGTTTAGACCGCTCGCTAAAAATAACTACAGTATCAGAGACTCGCGGGTTGGTCGTGTCTGCCTCAGGACCACCACGAGCCAAGCAAGAGATCTCCCCTCGGGCCGCGCCGTGCTATTCCTGATGAATGAACCGCAAGGTCACGCGGAGAGGGTCAAAGGTCACGGACACACTGCCAATATCTGGGGCGGGACGGGGCACGCGCCAAAAACAACAAGAAACTGCATCAGGTTAAAACCAGGGCTGTGGAGTCGGTCAGCCAAGCCTTCGACTCTTGTATCTTTTTACTGCCCGACTCCGACTCTTATTGGTATTCTGTCCGGTTTCGACTCTTATTTGTCTTCTGTGCAATTTCGACTATTATTTGTCTTCTGTGCTGTTTCGACTCTTATTTGTCTTCTGTGCTGTTTCGACTCTTATTTGTCTTCTGTGCGGTTTCGACTCTTATTTGTCTTCTGTGCGTTTCGACTTTATTTGTCTTCTGTGCGGTTCGACTCTATTAATCTTCTGTGCGGTTTCGACTCTTATTGTCTTCTGTGCTGTTTCGACTTATTTTCTTGTGGGTTAGACTCTTATTTGTCTTCTGTGCGGTTTAGACTCTTATTTGTCTTCTGTGCGGTTTCGACTCCTTGTTTCCTGTCTGACTCCAACTATTCTAATCTTCTACCGCACGATTCCAACTCTTCTATTCTTCTATTGACCTACTCCAATTCTTCTATTTTTCTACTGTACAACTCCGAGATATTTTTATTTTTATTGAATACTGACTGTTACTAGCTTTGTAATCTACACACGCTGCGGTTGGAGGATAATTTTACAAACTTAAATATTTTAAAAATAGACTCCCAACTTAACAATTTAAAGGCATTTTTTCTCATGCCAGTAAAAAGACGCCGATGTGGACTGAATAGCAACGTAATCATTGATAAAGTAACTAAAATGGCCTCGGTAATTTTTTAAAAAGTATTTTTCAAGATGAAGTTGCTAAAAAAATATATATATGAGTGAAAATTCAATTGTTATTTTTGAATAGTTGAGAATAAATTTAAATTAGTTGAAAATGGCACTTGGACACGAGAATCGAGTCCGGGACTTTGACTTAGCACACTGAAGATCTACCACTGAGCTATTCATGATTCACCTCGTGCTGAATCATTCTTCCTTCATAGTTTGCGGCCGAGTCTGTGAGGGACGTGTGGAAATCATCACCTACGATCAATTAATATCCGAAGATTTCAGATACAACAACCATCTGCGACTCGAAACGGTTGTAATGCTGCCAAATACCCAATACAAGATTGTTGTTAAGAACGAATTCCAATCAATACCAACACACAAGTTGCAAATCATTGTAATCACGGGAATGTCCGTAAAAAGAGAACTACCAAATTAATTAATTAAATTGTCGTCTCACCCATAAGGACATTCCCGTAATTACAATGATTTGCAACTTGTGTGTTATTTTTAAAGCGTTATCCGAGGACCCTCACACACTTTCAGAAACTGGGCTAAATAACTAAGAGAACTTGATTGGGACATTGTATTCCAAGTGAGAACTAAAAAATAAATGTTAATGTTAGACAATTTATATTTTGTTTTAGAAGAAACTGAAAGACGCCTTTTTTCTGTCAAGAAATGACGGAGTAAGGTATCGTTAGTCGTACAACGACCGATAAATATGAAAGAGGGGGTGCTACGAATAATTCGGGAACATTCAGCAGTCGCAGGGTTACTTACTCTATGGAACTAGTAGGCTAACTCTGAAGTTCAATGCCGTACTCACAAAGTACGCCACCTATCTATATCTTGAGCTAGTTCTATCCAGTCCACCTCATCACACCATATCCCTATCTTGAGCTAGTTCTATCCAGTCCACCTCATTTCACCCTCTATTTTTCAGGTCCGTTCTAATGTTATCCTCCTATCTACGTCCAGGTCTTCCTAATGGTCTCTTTCCATTTGGTTTGACAGCCCACAACCTGTAAACGGTACTAGAGTCTCCCATTCACGCTTCATGTCCTGACCATCACAATCTACGATACTTGATTACCCTAAAATGTCTCGTGATGAGTAAGGGATATGTAACTCATCATTAAGTAACCTCCTCTACCCCCCGATATCTTTATGGCCCTAAATCAAGCACGTCAAAACTCTTTTTCCCACTCACCCTCCACGCAAATGCAGGGACACTTCTTTAAATACAACCCTCCTAAATCCTAAAACCTTTATCGGCAGTGTAATTAGTTCACAAGAGTATAATCCGAATGGGTAATAAAACACGGTGCTAAAACAATAATATTTGTTTAACAATATAATTTAAGATCTGTGTTACGTAACACTGTGATGTACCCATCTTCCCCCCTCCTCCACGTAACACCATGTACACTAGAGCTGCCCCCGCCTCGTAACAACAGCGTCACGTGGTTTATGGATGGCCCCTAATACCTCGACGAGCTATTTATCATATACCCCCGTCTCATAAGCTACGCCATGGTGAAACAATGCAGGCTAAGCTCACCGCCATTTCAGGGTGAACAAAGGGTACAGTCCTAATCAACAAAAGTGACCAGTTTTCTAAACCCACTGTAACTAAACCCAATATCATCGCCGAGGACTGCAGGTCTTATGGAGAAAAGCTCTTCGCTCTATCTCTCTCTTTGTCAACTGTTGCCAAATCTCCTCGCTCTCAGTTATGTCTGAAGGTTGTGTGCTGGGGTAAGAAGGAGCTACTGGCAACCTCTACTAACCAGCGTTGCAAAACTTGTCTTATATTTGAGGGGAGATTGACTACTCGTAAACTAGAAAATGACAACACTGTTTACCATGAGTAACGATGCTATCCAGTGCAGAGTTCATGTGAACAGAACTCTTGGCACGGGGTCGACCTGTTGTAAGATCGATAAAACAATGGAAGTATGTCGACCGCAGGGCGTTGACACCAGCCCACAATCAAAACACGCGGAAATGTTCACTACCAGTATGTTGGCCCGACAACACAGCCATGTGGGAGGGAGCCAGGTGGTGTGTTCGTGTGTGGCTTTGGCGTCTGAGAGTCTTTGAGCCTAAATAAACAAGGTGATAACATGTCACGTCAACGGTCATCAGCGATGGCAGCCACTGCAGTTTGATAACCTAGCCATCATCTGTGGCGGTCATGTAGTATGACTAGCCTATGGGCGTCAATGTATATGCAGCCATCATCTGTGGCGGTCAATGTAGTATGAGATAGCCATCATCTGTGGGGGTCAATGTAGTATGAGCTAGCCATCATCTGTGGCGGTCAATGTAGTATGACTAGCCATCATCTGTGGCGGCCAATGTAGTATGAGCTAGCCATCATCTGTGGCGGTCAATGTAGTATGACCTAACAATCGGTGTGGCTATCGTAGGTATAGCTACTTAGTGTTATAGCCCAATTTTCATAAGAATAATCTTATCTGACAGTTAAAACGTTACTAGATCATTGTTCACGTATTCATACGTCAGTCCAATTGAGTTACAGCTGACCAAAGTCCTACTGTACGTACAGTATTCTGTCCTTGGCTAGTTTATAAGTGGTATTGCCTATATAATTTTTTATTAAAAACTGCAGGTCAAGTCCTCCTCTTATTTATTTTTATTTTCCCCATGAGTATCCCGTAGAATTGCTTGCGCACGTTTTGGAAAAGCATCCTTCTACATATCCGCCATCTTGGGCGATATTGTAGTAAATATTTGTGGTTGATATTCCACGACAACACATTATTTTGAGAGCGGGTTATAGGATTTAGTAAAGGACGCGGTGGGGTGAACACAAAAACAAGTGCAAGGCGCGCACAATAGTTCACCCGAGAATAAATAGATGGCTCTACTCCTGTACGGATCCTGGCCAGCGGATTATAGTGGGATCGCCCTTTAGAAATAAACATTTAGAGAACAAAAATAACTGTGCAAAAGATTCTACATTTTATTAAATTCGTTAAAATATATTTACATATTTTTTTTAGTTTGTACGTTTTAACACAGATGTAACGATCTAACGATTTTTTTTATCAACCACGTTTTACAACCCGTTCGGGCTATACGCAATAAATTAGGTTAATATACAGTAGAGATGAGGAGGATACAATTTAAAGGAAGCGTACCCGCAATGTAATAGAGGGAAGTGGGAAACCATTTAGAAAATCCACCCTCGGTACAACTCGGCCGGGATTCGAACCTCAATCTCCCCGTCACAAGCCATAGTATATTGAGAGTCTAACACCTTAGATCACGTGCCCACCAATGTGGGGCCCCTATTATAACCATCAATGTGACCCGGCGTGAATGATAAGATTATTTATTGTGGATTGCCAGGGAGGGGTGGTCGGGGTGTTTTCCCCCTCTACGAATTTCTTTATATTTCACCTTTCTCACCTTTTCCCGAAGGTTTGATGTGATTTATATCCATCCGGATCTGGGCATGTACTCAGTCCTTCGGCTGATTATTGGTGCCTGCACCATCTGGTAGAAACCCCATGTACTAGAGGAGTTCAGGAAATGTGGTGGTTCCCTGTTACCTTCCACGCTGGATTTCTAAGAGCGAGCGCGTAAGAGCCTACAAATTTTGCCGGGAAATATATTCTCTCACATACCTTCCAGGCTTCTTTTACACGCCACAATCGACATGGTACCACGCTTTACTTCCCCTCCGAAGGAAGTTGTGTTAGTATTTTTATCACTCAAGATAAAAAATAATCGGTCGATCTAAGCTAGGTTTGAACCCACTATCATCGGGCACATCCCAAGGCCAACGAGGTCGACCATATCTAACTCATTAGCATGCAATATATAACTTATCTTTAAATGGGTATAGCCTGAACGGGTAGTAAGACGCGGTTGATTGTCGTCAAATGTATATTTTTGTCGAAAACACATGACTTGGCGCATGAATAGACAGTAGCTCCCGTAGCTAAGTGAACAGTCCTCCTCATGGTGACCCTACTATAACTACTTCCACAAAGCACACGGCGCGACGGAAGACTGTCGGAGAGGGCGGGTTATTCCCGTCCTGGTAGCTATTCACGGCGTCGCGACGATAAGAGCGTCTGGTGAATAGAAGCCTGCCCGGAGCCGTAGGGGTTGGCGGCCTGGCGTCTGCTAAAAGATACGTTTGTCCTTTTCCAACAAGGATCCAGAGGGTCCTGCCATCGCGGAGAGCGTCAAGACGAGAGAGGTTCGAGACCTTCCCAGTCTTCGGTAGCCAAATGATCTGACGCGCTACTTTCGCAGTAGACTAGACTGCCAATGACGGGGAGAACGAGGTTCGAATCTCGGTCGGGTGTACTGAGGATAGTTTTTCCAAAATAACTTCCCATAAATATAACCTTCCTAATCGCTCGAACCACAAGCGTATAACCCAACCTGGTAGTAATAGGCGGTGATAAAAACAAAGTAAGAGTACTTACCGTCTGCGGGCGCTGGTAATGAACGTGTGGAAAACATTAAAATACACGTTTGATATAACCTTTGTCTTGGAACATAAGTTTGCAAACAGTTTTAACAACAGTTTCCGTAAATACGGTCGCCAGAGGAGACTTAGCAAGCGGTTTGTTCGTTCAGTAAATACTATGGTTGGGTAACCTTTCACAAATATAATATAAAATACAAAGAGGGTGGGAAATCTTGCCTCTCATATAATCAACGACTCAAAACTTTCTCACCGCGTCTTACTAACCATTCTGGTTGCAAGCATGTATATTTAATTAAGCCAAAAAGTTTGATAAATGAACGAGCTTTGAGTTTGAACGCAGTATAAAACTAAAATGTTTATTTCAGAACAAGTGTTACTAACAAAATAATCTATCCGATAAGGATGAATAAGGCTAACTACAGGAAAAACATCCGTGTTAGCGTGGCTTTGGGATGGGGAAAACGAACCCCCAATACAACGGGGCAATCGGGGGTGTACTAGTGCTAACCCCAGAATTGAACCTCAGCCTTCTGAGCACATTACAATTTCGGTCAGCACTGCATTTTTTATTTTATTTGAGGTATTTAACGTGCATTTTCTGAACTGAATAGTTATCACCCTTCCGCCGTCAATTCATCACTGTGGAATAGTAAACCCGCATTTCAACAATTATATATGTTTTCAGCCATGCCGGGAATCGAACACGGGACCCTTGGTTCAGTAAGGTAAAACAAGCTACCGAATGAGTTAAGGTGTCGGACCTGTCAGTCAAGTTTGGTCAATATTAGCCCCATAGTTTAAAAGTAAGAGACAAACAAACACATGTCTAGAGAGAAGTGATCCAATAACCAAGAAGAGACAAACACGTGTCTAGAGAGAAGTGATCCAATAACCAAGAGACAAACACGTGTCTAGAGAAAAGTGACCCAATAACCAAGAAGAGACAAACACGTGTCTAGAGAAAAGTGATCCAATAACCAAGAGACAAACACGTGTCTAGAGAAAAGTGATCCAATAACCAAGAAGAGACAAACACGTGTCTAGAGAAAAGTGATCCAATAACCAAGAAGAGACAAACACGTGCCTAGAGAAAAGTGATCCAATAACCAAGAAGAGACAAACACGTGTCTAGAGAAAAGTGACCCAATAACCAAGAAGAGACAAACACATGTCTAGAGAAAAGTGATCCAATAACCAAGAAGAGACAAACACGTGTCTAGAGAAAAGTGATCCAATAACCAAGAAGAGACAAACACGTGTCTAGAGAAAAGTGATCCAATAACCAAGAAGAGACAAACACGTGTCTAGAGAAAAGTGATCCAATAACCAAGAAGAGACAAACACGTGTCTAGAGAAAAGTGACCCAATAACCAAGAAGAGACAAACACATGTCTAGAGAAAAGTGATCCAATAACCAAGAAGAGACAAACACGTGTCTAGAGAAAAGTGATCCAATAACCAAGAAGAGACAAACACGTGTCTAGAGAAAAGTGATCCAATAACCAAGAAGAGACAAACACGTGTCTAGAGAAAAGTGACCCAATAACCAAGAAGAGACAAACACGTGTCTAGAGAAAAGTGACCCAATAACCAAGAAGAGACAAACACGTGTCTAGAGAGAAGTGATCCAATAACCAAGAAGAGACAAACACATGTCTAGAGAGAAGTGATCCAATAACCAAGAAGAAAATGTGAATACACAAGAACGTGTAATTAGAACTCAAAAGTGCCCCAGAGCGCCAGGAACCAATATTCAATTTAACCAAGGACGCCATCAAGTGCTAACTCTTGATGAGGAAACGTGTTCACTATTACGAAAGGTGTACTTAAAAATGGATTATCCCCTCCTGACGAACCCGGATGAAAGATCACTGATGAGGATGGCTGCAGGCTAAACATTACAACTCGCATTTTCAAATCAATTAATATAATACCAGCAATGTTACCAAAGGAAGACTAAATCAAAGCAACAAAAACTATTTGTACTCTTGCCTAAGGTGAAATTTCGCTTTACAAAACATAAAAAATACACTATAGAATTAGACAACTCGTTATTTCAACTGTTGTTTTTATAATAGGGTCGATTTTTATAATACGTTATTATTATTATTATATTATTATTATTATTATTATTATTATTATTATTATTATTATTAGCATCGCGTCTTATTACCCGTTCGGGTTATACGCACTTACGCTAATGTGTAATGGTAGGGTGATTGCGAGATGAAATGTAGGACCTACAGTTTAACGTGGAATCCGAACCACGGTGGAGGCCTGGTATTCCCCACATTCACAAGATGTCTTGTCAGGGGTGAAGGAAGAATACGTTATTAAAATAAGTTTATCTATCCATACGTCAATCAAGGTGATTTGTAGCATTTTCCACAACGTACTCCGTCAACGTAAGAACGCTACCTTTCAGGGTAAACGGAGTGAAACGCACACACGCACGAAATTTACGTAGGACCAACCTTACCTGACAGCTAGAAACGTTACCAGCTTTACTTTCAAGTTTACATACGTACGATCATCTGATATGTTAAGGGTTTCTTTTAATAGCGAGTATCAAGATCCATAAAATATCACAAGTTTATTAATGTTGACCACAAAAAAACGGGTGCTTCTTTTCTAAAAATATATTCTTACCAAAATCCTATCATAAGTTTTCTATTTATTTGAGGTATTTAACGTGCACTTTCTAAAACAACTGACCATATCAGCACACGAGAATTTGCATGTGCGAGAGCGAAAGGCTCTATTAGTTTCGCCGGAATGGATTTTCCATATACATTCCAGGGTTCTTTTGCATGCTACTATCGACATGAGACAGAGGACTTTACTTCCCCTTCGAAGCATCCCCTTCCCCCTTCTATCAATACCTCTACTCCCCACTCACAGAGTTACTAGTCCCATCTCAGAATACCGCCTAGTGCACTTCTCTCCTGAGTGCTCTTTGACCCAGAATCCGCTCCGCTACGACCTGAATGGCGGCCGGAGACAACTCCTCCTCTGTTTGCCCCGAGACTTGAAACCCGACCCGCGCCAAATCTCCACTCGTTACATCCTTGATTCATTTAGCGGCAGAGCGAACCCCGAGATGTTACCAACACTGGATTGGCCAAGGCACGAGACAAAATAGAGCAGGCGTGAATATGTATAGCCACGATATCTCGATATAAAGAATCGATACATCGATGTCAGTTAAATTGATCAAAGTATCGATGTTATACGCATATGTACTAATTACGGTAATGTGTTAGGGATGAGGAAGGTTGAATTTAGAGGAATTGTGTCCATATATGCGAGGAGGAAACGTGGAAAATCATCTTGGGAAAACAATCCTCAAAGCCCTCAACCGGGATTCGTACCACAATCTCCCTGTCATCGGCAGTCCAAACTAACACGTGACGCCTTAGACCATCGGCCACCGAAGTAGTCTATATTTTTATTAACCGAGTCTATTTTTTTTCCTACTCTTACTAAACTTGTCTGCTATTTTCAAAAGTTAAATAAAACATTAAAAAGTTAAAACGTGGCGAAGAATATCATCAATCAACCATCTTATTATCGCCATTAAAGATCGCCCAGACCAATGCAATAACAATAAATCGAAAACAAACGATATAATTTGATCGATATATCGTAGCTTTCGAGGTATATCAAATGATAAATACATCAATATATTATGGTAAAATGCCATATTTCACATGGTGTCTACCATATTGTTTCTGGAAGAAAGAACATTCTTTATTTAAACTTTGTTATTCGGGAAAAGTGAAGAGTAAGTATTGCAGGAATTCATCTGGAGAGTGTGTTATTGCGAAATAAAAAGTTATCCCAAGTGCAGTTGTTTGAGATTGAACCCCCAACCTTGTGAGGTGTGATAATTGATCACCTTACCCTGCCGATATAAAGGTTGCCAAGCGGCGTGTCGATGATTAAAGGTAGTTATCTCCATGTTTGGAAGGTTTGGCAAAGGGAAATGAGACGGATGTTTCCCAGACTCGTCAAAACCAGATCGCGAGGTGCAAAGTGGGACGTTCTCCCGTCGCTTGTGAAACATCAACTTTAATACACGATCGATAACCGCCATTTTATTGTGAAAGTTACTCCCGAGATATTGGTAAGGATTTACCGGGAAGGGTAATATGATGGCCTACAAATGGTGAAGTTGTCAACGGCGAGGGAGTAAGGACAGGGGGGTGGGGTGTTAGGGGGGAGAGAAGGTTCTTCCAAATGTCAGTAACACCCTTGACACGACGCATTGTCAAAAACTATGACCAAACACATTCATCGCTTTGCGAAACGTCCTTGAGTGTATTAGTCCCAATTTCCATTGGGAGAGTCATTTTTATATGACAGAAAAATCTCCTTTTCACGTTTTCATACGTCAAGTCATGTAATCTGCAGATGTCATTGTTGATTTATAATCTCAATACCTATAAATAATAATAATAATAATAATAATAAATAATATAGTAAAATGTTATCAATGTTTCAGCGCCAAAAAAAGTTTGTATTTTATATTAGTTTCTTCCTAGCAAAATTCTAGTCTACTTTCCCTTACAGATCAGATTCCTTTTAAATGGGTCATGAGAGTGTATTTCTTAATGGCCCTGCTATGGCGGAGCAGAAACTTGGACTCAGGAAGATGGAAGAATAATTGGAAAGCTTTTAATTGTGGAGCTGGAGAAGATTTGAGAAGATCAGGTGGACAGACATGAAGACGAATGAAGAAATCTAATGAAGAGTGGGTGAGAAGAGATTCATTTTGGATGCGATTCTTCGGTACGAAGTAAACTGGATCCGACACACGCTTAGGAGGAACTGTCTTCTACACGATGTCGGTTGAGGGAAAGAGGAGCTTAAGAAGAAGGATTCAAATATTGGATTACTTGAAGGAAAAAGAAGAAAATTCTAGGAGCTGAAGGAGGCAGAAGACATGGCACATTGGCGGTCTAAGTTAAAGATAAAAGGAATGAAGCTGTCTTAGTAGAACACCTAATAATAATAAGGTAAGAGAGTGTCGAGAGGATATTTATCTCTATATGAGAATCACTATGCCTACTATGATTAAATTGGTAGTTCAATATGACCAGAAAGAAGGTGCATACATATTGAAGCGACTTTAAGCAAATTGCCTATAAATTTACTATTTGAAAATACCTACAGTATGTTAAATCCAATATATAATCAGTTTTATTACAACTAGATAAAACCATTTAAAGGCTGAACTTAGCTACAAAAATAGTGTGGTGGATTCAATTTTATTAAAAAATATTTTTATTTCAATTATAATTTTCACAAGAAAATGGATGATACTTATTGTATCTCTTCTATAGCCAATGAGCTCTTTTGTGAATGTCACACAAGCTGGTTGAAGAGCATTTTCTTCTTGTAATTATGGTGTATTTGAATTGTCCTGGTTTAGGAACTAATTGATGAGTTGTGAACCAAAGTAGTTTGATTGCCACGCGATTGGAAGCCTTTTTATAAGGTTTATAAAAAATGAGGTTTATTTATCTCACTTTTTATATCACTCGACCCTTGTTGGGCCACGCTTTACAATATTATGTAATAAATACACTTTTATAAAGTTGACACTTCTGTATAGAAAAATAAAATAAAATATAAAATATAACATATGGATGGAGGTAGAATGTTCGAGAACAGGAAGCTGGCTCAAATTACCGTTTAGAAATGCATATTGTTCTTTTTAGGAAAGGAAGTAAATTTATTTTCCTTATAAAAAATTAAGTTGTCCTTCTGACTCTACAGGTCCTACGTCATGCACTCTGACGACATTGACAGTGGCTCTTGTGCCCTCTTAGAAGAAGAAGTGCCTTAAGCGCCATGTAAGAGATTATATAATTTAAATAAAATAAGATACGTTTATAAAATTAGGACGATATTATTGTCAATGCTCTCACATATTCTTTAGGGGCAGGTCAGTAACATTACATGGTTTATTGCCATAAAACTTCAAGGCGTTTAATGACATTCAATTGTGCTTTCATATCAACTGTTTTCCGTGTGATAACATGTCCAGATGTTGAAAAGCCTCTCTCAAAATCAGAATTACCATGTGGCAATGAAAGACAGGCTTTAATTACTTTTTGTTACTTCCTTGTATTTTGTGGCATTTGTTACATTCTTTATTTCAAAAACTTCTTTCCGAAATGTTTTTCAAGGTTATCGTCAATTCCTATGAGTGTTTCTGCTTTAACCATCTTCCTTTCATAAATCAAACGGTCTGTATGGACATCAAAAGGCATCATCCTTGCAATTTTCAGAAGTTTTCTTTACTGCTGGTAGCTTTGAGAGTTTTCGAATTTAAAAAAGTAATATCATGAAGGATAGAGTCTCTTTTTATGTCGCATTTCTTCTGGGTGTATTTCTCAGATACAATTAAGTGTTTCTGAACTTTTGACTTAAAGCTAAGGGCTTACAATCCTTTAACTTTTTTAGCTCACTCTGGACTCCTTCACTTATACAAATATTGTGAGTTTTTTTTTTAATAACTGCTATCAAGTCTCGAAATGGAAAAAAATACAAGACATGCTCAAAAGAGAGACCTCTAGAAAGAAGGCAGAGATACCACAAGAAATGGTATAAATACGAACCAAAGAGGAAATATTCCAGGAAAAACAAAAAGTGACCAGGAGAAAGGGTCCTCATAAGACAGTTTAACGTCGTACCCAAGACGAAAGTTTGAAACCTACCAATTTTTAAAGACACCAGGCCAGGATTTCTTCAACTTGCCTAAAAAATTTATAATAAATATCATACAAATTTATATTAAGTATCCATAAACATTTCATATACTCATTTTTAGGGACTTTAGGAACCTAAAGATAAAAAAAGAAACTTTTAGGGACTTTATTTTAGTTTAAGGACTTTTAGGGACCGAGTATGAGCCCTGGGTTAAGTCCTAAGTGCTGTAACCTTGCCTCTCAACTATTACGCAAGAAGACCAAGGTCACTCCCAAACAGATGTACTAATGGTCTAATGAGGTAGTGATTTTACGTCCTTTCTTCATGCGAATGTCGATGCAGATGCCTTTCCTTACAGTATGACCTCATCTTGTATATAGTTAGAATAGTTAGGTTGTTAATCGCCCTTAGATCAGCTTCAGGCCCGAATATTTAAGCTAAGGCATCATTCTCATGTTAGACTGCCCCACTGAAGATGGGGATATCAGGGTTCTAAAACCCCACTAGGGTCTACTGATGGTGGATTTTCCAATTGATCTCCCACTTTCCTTCAAGCAAATGCTTCGATCCTCATCCCTACTCCATTGAAGTAATTATCGTATATGCGTATAGCCTAAAGAGGCAATGAAATAAATAAAATAGCCCTAAGGTGCAGCAAGACTCGCACAGCAAAAAAAAGTAAACCTAATGAGATAGTTTAAACGGTTATTTATAACCTCACATTATAATCCACTGAGCCTACCTAATAATTAATTATTAACTACACGCACGCAGGTACACATATGCAAAAGATATTTAAATAAGTTATATTAAATATATGCATGATAGGTATACAGCGCTTTTTTTGTGTGTGTTTTTTTTCCCCCAAAATTTTTTTAACAGCTCGATAGAATACCCGAAAATATGTAACAATTTAGTTTAAAATATTTACCGGACATTCATGGACGCGTCTGATGTATAGAATGTTCAATTTAGACGACCAATGAACACAGTAATTATCTCCAAACTAGAAAAATCGTAAAATAATTATTTATTTTAAATACACGAGATCAATGGCAATTTAGATAATAATTTCCCAACCCAGAACTTGGTTGAATATTGACAAGCCACAGGCGGATATGGTTTCCTCAACTTTAAGACGATTAAATCTAGCTGACAGACTGAAGATTGATCGACCGCTTCCACTCTCCGTCAACAAAGAATGAACCCGTGGTCGGTGAAGGGGTTGGGGGGGGATACGGGAGGGGCTCGGTTGAGGAGGGGGAGGGGAACTATACGAGGCGTTTAACCGGCGAGCATTACTTTAATTGAACAACGAGAGCATGACGACAGAATTTAGTAGAAAAGGAGTTGACCATTTAAAATGTAAATCACCCTTTTAACAGTAGGGTGTACACCGCACTGGTCTATAATCCGAGAGAGAGAGAGAGTTCGCCTGAATGTATGCCAACACGGTGAGAACAAAAAAAAAAGATTTAAAGGAAAAGCCTTCCGGTGTTTTTTAAATTCGTACGTACTACAACTGATATCATCTTTGAGGTAACTGCACGGCTGCTATTGGGAAACAGCGTCGTCATTTCATTGTCCCTTAAATATAAGACATCTTGCAACACTGGTTAGTCGATGTTGCCAGTGGTACCCTTTACTGGGTGAAGCTGCCCGTTATTAGGAGAAGCCACAATTTCACAAAACAATTTCTATCGGCAGCAATAATTATTGAGCTATACCAAAACGAGTTTATTTACTTCTTGAATAAAACCCATTTACTTCTAGGATTATACAATCAAAGTTTACAAATGCTCAATAGTGATGTCTCCATCTTTTATCAAATTTACGCTAGTAGGGGAATGCAATGACGGTGTTATTTAGGGTTGCCCTTATTTTATTATAACCAGATTCTTTGTCTTCCAGGTATTTAAGAGAATCCCCATTCGGATTATACGCTTATGTAGCCTACTAATTACGCTAATGGGCTAGGGATGAGGAAGGTTGAATTTAGATTAAGTGTACCCGCATTATCGTAGAGTGGGAAACACTTTAAGAACCATCACTCTCAGTGCACCCGACCGGGGTTCAAACCTTGATCTCCCCGTCATCGGCAGTATAGTCTATTGCGAGAGTAGCGCCTTAGGCCATGCGGCCACCGAAGTGGATCAATCGAAATCAAAATTCGAAAGTCAGGAATATTAACCACTCACCTAACAATGCATAGTGTCATATTCACATTAATGGTAGTAAGGGAGAGTAAGGTAAAATTTAGAAATGTACCAGCATTTGTCTGGAGGTAGGAGTTGGAAAATCAAATCACTTAGGGGGAAAACCACTACAAGACACTCGACCAGGATTCGAACTTCTGTCTCCGGCGAACTAGATAAGATGAGAAGTATGCCTTATGGCAGCGTGATCACCACCGAGGATGCTTTGTTATAATTATATATTAATTACCAGAAGTAGCCGGCATTGCCCGGGGTAATCACGTAATGAAACGCTTTTATTTGCTTCATACAAACAGAAAAAAATCTTAATTTTACTAATTTCAAACCAGTTTTTAATACATTTATAAAAATCTTATCAAAAATTTATAATTCCAGCTTCTAGGTGCACATGTTTGTGCACAGGGGCTACTAATTTTAAAATCCCAGCCCTCTGCGTGCTGTAGTTTTTTTTAGCACCACGTCTTACTACCCGTTCGGGTTATACGCTTAAGTATTACAATTGCGCTAATGGGTTAGGAATTGGGAAGGTTGAATTTAGAGGAAGTGAACACGAATTTGAGTGGAGGGAGAGTGGAAAACCATTTCGGAAAAACCTTCCCCATTTCACCAGAAGCGAGATTCTAACCTCGATCTCCCCATCCTCAGCAGTCTAGCTCAACACTAATCTAGCGCGTTAGCTAACTACGCCAGCGAGGCGGGTCTGTGCGTGCTGTATAGCTATCGCGAAATGCTCATCACAGACTCGCAATCTCTTCATCCCTTCGTTTAGGGATGCAATCACCTCTGTACCCGTCATGAAGGACTGACTTGGCCTAACAACCAACACCTGATCTCGGCCAGGATTCGAATAAACTCAATTTATAATTAGGAGCTCGCAACTAAATCGTGAATTAAATCCGGTTATTTTCAATATTGAAACACAAAATGTGTTAATTTTTAGTAAAATAAGTAAAACTTGAAACAAACAAGTAGTGTATAGATTAGTGTTATCAACAGTTATAAAAACTCAACAAAAGGTTTAAATTTAAAGAAAAAAACGATAGTCGAGATTTTAGTGATAATATATTTAACCATGATTTTATAAAAAATTATTATTATTTACAACCCACCTCGGTGGCCGCATGGTCTAACGCATGGTCTCGTGTTGGACTAGACTGCCGAAGACGGGGAGAACCGGGTTCGATCCCAATCGGGTGCAATGGGGTGCTTTTTTCCTGGATGATTTTCCACTCTCCCTTCGCGCTGATGCGGGCACACTACCTCTAAATTAAACCTTCCTAATCCATAAAAGATTAGTGTAATTAGTACATAGGCATATAACCCGAACGGTACTAAGACGCGGTGCTAAAAAAAATTGTACTGATGTGCTTTTTCAGTTTACAAAATCTCTTTCAAACGAGTTTTTTTTATCAAATAAAATATGAAGCCCATCTGCTGAAGTGTGTCGTTCAAAAAGGGGAGAGAAAGAATTAAAAGGTTGCTGTAAACATGGAGATGACGCTGTTCCTGTTAGCTCGCATGACGTCATTGAATTGAAAGGACCATAAATAGACGATTACCCGTACCTGTGACACAGAGAGCGCGCGGTCAAGTTCTTTATCTCCGGCGGCATCGCGCACATTTCTAACAGCTCGAGTCTTCAGATACACAGAAACGTTTGAAAGCATCATGTGACAAACACTCCACGGCTAACCAGTAAGAAGTTATAATTCATTCATGACCATAGTTTACTTGGACGACAGCTCGAAAAGTTACTAGAAATAGTCCCTAATATATCACTAGGCCATCAGTTGAAATCTATCACTTTGGATCACGGTAATGAAAACAGATGGTAATAAAGTCCGTTCACGATAGATTTTTACCTGGATGACAGTTCGAAAATCTATGTTTAGGTTTTGGGTTGCCAATACTTGTAAATGATCACTGTTTTGTTATAAATGTAACGATCTTTAATTACCTGTTATAAATTACATTTAAAATAACGCAAACTTAAGTTTTCTCATACTATTTCATTTTTTTAAATAATTTCTTTTTATCAAACTCGAAAAAATATTTTAAATATAATTAAAAGTACTTATTCTTCGTTTTGGAACGTTATTGATTATGTTTAATATAGTGCACACATCAATACCTTTTAATACAGGCATCGTATTTACTTGGAAAAGAAAAAATTATTGTCTTTTTTTTTTAAATACAATAAATGATTTTATGATTATTTTATCGTATTTGGAAATATTTAACTGAATAAAATATTTTAATCAACTGCATGGCTGCATCATTGTAAAAAACTTGTTTACCGTCATGTTCAATAATATGATTTAAATTCGTCATCGCCATTTTGAAGCTATGTTCGTTAGAAGTTTTTGTGAAAGTGGTGTATTTTTTTAAGTGGAATAAAACGATAAATAAACTTTGTGTCCGTCCTCAAATAAATATATAAATAATATTGGCCTAAATTACTGTGGTTAACTATCACATTCATATAATACCATCTGTTTCCATTAGAGTCATACAAAGTGATAGATGTCAATTGTTGACGTAGTGATATAATAGGGACTACTTCTAGTAACATTTTGAGCTGTCATCCAAATAAACTTAGGTCGTGAATGAATGTGATAGTTAACCACAGTAATTTTGGCCAATATTATTTATATATTTATTTGAGGTCGAAAACAAGGCTTATTTATCGTTTTATTCCACTTAAAAAAAATATTCACAGCGCTTCCACAAAAGGTCTAACGAACATAGATTCAAAATGGCGACCGACGAATTTAAACCATGTGTTTGAACATGACGGAAACAATTTTTTACAATGATACACCCACGCAGTGGATACAAATATTTTATTCAGCTAAATATTTCGAAATACGATAAAATAATGAATTATATATAAAAAGAAAAAGTATTTTCTCTTTTATAAGTAAATACGATGCTTGTATTAAAAGGTATTAATATATGCACTATATTACACATAGTCAATAACGTTCCAACACGAAGAATAAGTAATTTTAATTATGTTTAAAATATTGTTTCGAGTTGGATAAAAAGAAATTAATAAAAGTAATGAAATAGTATGAAAAAACTTAAGTTTACGTTATTTTAAATGTAAAATATAATAGGTAATTAAATAACTTAACATTCATAACAAAACAATGATCTTTTACAAGTGTTGGCAACCCAAAACCTAAACATATGATATTTGAACTGTCGTCTAGGTAAAAACCTATCGTGAACGGACTCTACAGCCATTGTAATACCTCGATGTAAATATGATACGGCGGCCATATTAATGACGTCATATTTCATCTCCCCCCACCACTGATTTTTTTTACTAAGACTGACATATTTTGAGTATATAAGTGGGTATGCTTTCCAAAAATTACAACCGCACTTTAGGCATTTCTAGAGTAAATAAATCAGGTCTATCTATCTCTTGGGACTCTAATGCCTTGTTCCCACCACCGCGTGAACACACAGGAAGACACGATACTGTGTCGGCAAGCTGCATCGCTCAAAAGTCTAACTAAAGGACGTGAATGCAGTAAAAGTTCCTTCGCCTGTCACGTGATTCCCAAATTGGTCGGCAGTGCAGACAGCCTTATTACCGAGCAGTAGCTGTTCATTACCACCAACACGACAAAGAGCAACACACAGGAAAAACAGTTCAATGTTCACAAGAAGACTTTTTGAAACATTTCTGGGTTTTTTCCAGCCAACTTTAGTAACATTTTACTATATTATTAATGTTTAACACCGTGGCTTATTTTGGATTCACACGCTAAGCTACGCTGTGCGACATTTTATCTCGTGGGTTTCACACAGTGAGCTATACTACCTTATTATTTTGGAAGGTTTAGTATAGTATTTGAAGTCTTCAAGACAACATGGCCTTTTGTGGGGTCTGTCCGTTGTGCTCATGCGCAGCTCAAACGCAGCGCGAGTGAGATGTTAAAATCGCCCGGTCCACAATTTCGCTTGCATAGAGTAGCTTATAGCATGGCATAGCATATCATATCATAGCGTAGCTTAATGTGTGAATCCGACATTATTACCTGTCCAAGTTATAGGCATATGTACTAATAACGTTGTGTTAAGGGTGAGTAAGGTTGAATTTATCGAAAGTGTACCCACATTTGCACGAAGGGAATAGTGGGAAACCACCGCGGAAAAAAACCAACCTCAATATACCCAACCGGGATTCGAACCCTAATCTACCCGTTATGGCAACTCAAGGCTTGTTAATCCTGTACAATTTACGATTGCACGCATAACATAAAGACAACCCGGCGCGAATACAAAGGTCCAGGCTTCTATTCCCGTGCCCAGGTGTCATTTGTAAACTAGGTAATATATGATGTCATCCAAAGACGTACCGAGATACGGCTGAATCCGTAACAAAAGCACATTTCCATCGCCGTAACATATTACATAGAGTATTTACATATTGTGGACCGACGTTACAGTGTCACCCTCAGGTGCATTGTGTGCAACGAGTGCAAGAAATCAAACACGGGGTTGGTAGGGAGAGGGGTGTCGACGCTGGATGACCCTGAAACCCTTCCAAATGACAAGGTCGCACCGAGCTACACTGCGTCCATTTAAACCCCCGCATGGAGCAGCTTCATGACCTTGCCAGGAGAATAGTGGAGATACCAAGACTACCGACATTTCGTAACAGTGTAGTTGAGACACTCAAACCACTGACATTTCGTAGCCGGTATTTCTACAAACCATCCAGTGTTATTTTACATACCACAATCGACCTGGGACCGACGGCTTTACTTCCCCTCCGTAGGAAGTTGTGTTACGGATTTTTATCGCTCAAGAAACATCCGTGTACCCCTGCTGGATTTGAACCCACGCTCATCGGGCAAGCACTTTGCCCCAAGACCACCGAGGTTGAAAATATAATATTGATATTTTGGCCACGTGCCCAAACAGCGCGGGTATCCTTATTAAATGTACACATTCACACACGGTGTAAAGGTAGCCGACGATGGGCGTTGGAAGGGGGAGAGAAGGAGGGTAGAGGTGTTTTAAATTTAACTACAACCCCCACCTACCCCGTTCGCTTAGTTAACAGTGACAATGCAGGCTGGCACCCACATGTCATACCCGGAGCTTCTATTCTGGGCGCCAGATCCACACAGGTACAGTCACGAACAAAACACCATATTGTGCTTTTAGTTGGCCCAAAGAGCCACTTCCTCTGTGTGGTTAGATGGGCCGGAGGGAAGGGGGTGTAATTTCTAGACACACGCTATTTATAAGAGGACCCCTAACACTATCAGTCAAATTGTCAGTATTAATAGAGTAATAACTGATACTGACAGTCTGACTGATCGTGTAGGAGCAGTACTGATTGATAGACTTACAAAAATACTGACGTGATCCGAGTTATTAAACTGTAGGTCCTCCATTTCATCTCACAATCACCCTACCATTACACATTAGCGTAAGTGCGTATAACCCGAATGGGTAGTAAGACGCGGTAATAATAATAATAATAATAATTAGGTCTTCAAGTCTTTAATCCTAAATGATGATGATGATGATATATATTATTTTCACGCATTCCCTTTCATAACATGAGTTGTGATGATGTAAGAGGATTGTAGAGCTGGTTGCAGCTGATTGTTGTCGGGCTGAGGAGACTCCTCAAGGTTGATCCTGCGCTAATTGGGTGTCTTAGGGAGTTAACACACTTCCGGCGTCGAAGACCATCTCTAGATGAGGCGCCTATTCTTGTAAGGGCTTGGGCATAGTTATCGTGAAGTAGGAACATGTTTTAAGAAAACAAAAAAAGAGGGGATATGAGGTAAAGAAAGCACCCATAATAGTCGGGGGAGACAGGCTCATTCGTTACATCAGTCATTTTATCTATTACTCAATAAATGTATTATTATTATCAGCAGTGCGTCTTACTACCCATTCGGGTTATACGAACTTACGATAATGTATAGTGGTAGGGTGATTGTGAGATGAAATGGAGGACCTACAGTTTAACGTGGGATCCGAACCACGGTGGAGGCCTGGCATTCCACACATTCACAAGATGTCTTGTCAGAGGTGAAGGAAGGTTTGTTCCTCAATAAAACGTACTATAACTTGATATACAATATGAAATAAAACATGGTTTTGATTTATTCTGCTCAAGTTATATAATTTTTATACTGTAATTAAAATTGTAAAATTATTTGTATTTACTTATTTTATTATTGTAAATTTAATTATATATATATATATATATTAAAAGGCCTGAATCGCTGACTGACTCATCAACGCTCAACCCAAACCCTTGGATCTAGAAAGCTGAAATTTTGCATAGAGGTTCGTTCCCTTTACGTTGACAAGGAATAAGGCCGGATTTTTCGAAATTCCTACGGGATAGGGAATAAAGAGGATTTATATTTTCACTTTAAAGTTGCCTCATTTCTGTAACTATAATTATTAGAGACTTCAAATTTGGCATGTAAGTAGGTAATTATAATATTCTATAGTAATAAAAGGAAGTGTTTGTCTGTGTGTTTGTATGCGATGCCCAGCCAAATCTACGGTACACAGAGATCTGAAATTTTTTAACATAGGTGGACGGAAGGGGGTCCGAATGCACCTCGAAGCCGGATGTTTAGATTTTTAACTAAGCTATTTTTAACCATTTTTTAAGAAAATATGTTTTATCTGGCTTAGAAGTAAATTTTAAGAAATACGGGCACCATTGGGCGAAGGGGAGGAGCTTATATAATTATTATACCCCAGTGGGTCACGGGCAACGCCGTGCGGGATTTATAGTAACCGATAAAATAATAATAATAGTAAAATGTTATCAATGTTGCCAGCAAAACATGCGTTTGTATTTTCTAAATAATGTTCCAAATATCCATTAGTAAGAAAATCACTTGTATACTAACAATGGTATTAATGTATATTTATTTGACAGCTTTCAGAATCGAGGACAAAGCCCAAAAGTGACAACTGCAGAACGCATGGCTTCTGTATAAATAAATTAATAAAAGTTTATTATATTTTGAGGTGCGATTAGATTTTTTTTTTTTAATTTATTATCACCGCGTCTTACTACCTTACCTATTCAGGTCATACACATATATAATTACTCTAATGGGGTACGGATGAGGAAGAAAACATTTTAGAGGTAATCTACGCGCATTAGCGTGGAAGGAGAGTGGGAAACAATGCCGGCAAATAAAAATCACCCTCAGTAGATCCAGCCGGGGTTCGAACCCCAATCTCTCAGTAATCAGCATGTCAGTATAACACGAAAGTGACGACTTAGACCATTCGGCCATTGAAGAGGGTCAATCAGACTATACATATAATGACTAAAGAAACAAATAAATTCGCCAAATGTTCGTCATTTGAACTTTGACAAAAGTTGTTTTGCTTTTTTTATGCTTCTTTTAGCACGAAAATTATTCCGGACTTGGAAATTATCACCGCAGCAGAAATATACCCGTTAATATATTTTTTAACCTGAACACAAGACCTAGATTAAAAAAGCACGTGGGTAAAATTAAGAAAAACATCAAACATGGCGGCTGTTAGTCATGTGTGTGTCAAAACAGATTTCTTCTTATTCTTGTACTTTAATTGGATGGATCCCCCTTCTCGTAACCTCGTCACGCGTTGTGCACGCACAAACTGACGGCTAAAACTCATGAGGTACGCCTTGACTACACTCGGTTCTCGTAAAACATAGACCCTTGTAGCTCATTTGCCAGCGACACGCGCCAGTAGGCGCTGCTGTAATTCAAGCTGTCACAAAGATGAAGTGACCAATTTTCTTTCCTTTGTATTTACAGGGACAGTCACTCTAAAATCACTGTTAACGGACAAGGTTGTTGTCATTTAAGGTCATTCGACAATAGAAAAATGTATTGCACAATTTTAAGAAGTCATATAATTATAACTAGGTATTCATGTGAGGTGTACACAATGAAATGTTTATGATATATTAAAGAAAAATAATTTTAAAGTATAAGCAGTTTAAAAGTGGTAAAATCACATAATTCTCATCATACATAAATATTGTTCTTTCTATAATCTGATAATACATAATGTTGTTACTAAGAATTATTTTTCTAGCCTGACACTAGTCATTAATATGTGTCCGAAATGATCATTGAAAATATATATTTGAGAAGATCATTTCATAAAATTGCTTTTTTTGACCATACCGATTGTAGACAACACCTGCTAGCATAACATATATTCCATTCACGGTCAGAATTACTCTTTGAAAGGTCTTTTATCGTACCAATATCCTAATATATAATAGATTTCTGGTAGGGGAAAAGGCCTTTCAGAAAACAATTCCTACGCTGAACGGACTTTAGTAAGCCCAGACTGAGGGTCAGCTAGTCCCAACTAATTATTGACACACCTAGTCCCTCCGTTCATAAAATGCTGAGTATGTCATGTTAAGAATTATGTCATGCTCTTATCGCTAAGATTTCTCTTTGGATTTCAAGTCAAAATTTCTCCTTGTATTAGAAGTAAATAATCATTTCTCCTTGGTGATCAAGTTAGACAAAAACAAACAACCGGTTACTATATTTATAGCGAATAGCCACTGTTCACACGGTTTATGAAGTCGGTCGCGCAATATAGGTTATGTCAAAATTTACAAAAACATGACCTAGATACTAGATTGATTGCTTAGAAATATGAATTACTCAAATTACATGAGCTTAGCAATTAAACGAAAGCCCTTTTGAAAGAGCGTCATATTGAAATGAATAACTACATCATAAAATAATGTACATAGGGCCTAGGTCACAGACGAGGAAGAAACATATGCTCAACCTTACGAGGGAGTTTGCTGCGCTCCTTTTGGCAGCTTAAGTCCGTCAACACTGGGCTTCGCTAGTGTCACTGCTGGGCGATAATAGGACTAACCGCAGCGATCCTAGCGGTGAAGTACTAAAGATGCCAAAAGGAGCGCAACAATTTTAACCTGTAGGTTGAGTCTCTGGGTATTATTTGTCTGTGGCCTAGGTCTACATCGCTCGGTCTAGGTTCAAAGAATACCCCTGCCCAATTTAGTTAGAATTGGTCCACGCATTCGGTAGTTTTATCTCGGAACAAACATTCGGACATACAAAATGCCAAATGGTCAGATTAAAATAGAACCTAACTACTCTCGGTCAATAATAGTGATTCTTACATACGTGCTATTGGACAGTCAATGAATTGGGCATGTGAATCATAAAAATATAAATTAGGAACGCGATAGGATGAGAATAGTGAACTAGGCTTCACAAGTTTGAGAGTAATGAAAAATACTCGTCGCTGGATAAGTCTCTGATGTACATTGATGCCAGATTTCACATTTAAACCTTTTGATCAATTTTTTTTTACTAGCACCGCGTCTTACACCACGTTCAGATTTTACGCATATGTTCTAATTACTCTAATGTGTTAAGGATGACTAAGGTTGAATTTATAGGCAGTGTACCCGCATTTGCGTGAAGAGTGGAAAACCCTCTCAGTAGGCTACACTCGACAGGGAGTGAACCTCGATCTCCTCTTAAATCAGTCTATTGCGAGAATGACGTCTTAAGAGTTAGATCATTCGACCACAAAAGCGTTGTTTTTTTTGCCAAAATATATTCTTTCATATAACTTCAATAATAATAATAATAATAATAATAATAATAATCCCAACAGATTTTCTCAAATTATTACCAAACGGACGTCAGAACGGTATGTCTGTAACAATTCTGGAACATAACATGTTGCAACGTCCGCTCCAACATGTTTCAAGAGCGTTGTTCGTGTTAACGGTTGCGTTTATTCCAATACTTTACAACCGGCGTTGTTATAACACTCGTGTAACCCCGGCCTAAGAGAAAAAAGGAGTTCTAGATTGTGTCACGTGACCGCTTCATCTCGCAACATCTCGGAAAGTTGTCCGTGTGTCGTGTGGAGATTTTCGTGGTGACGTCACGCCCCGGCAAGGACGCGTTGACTCTAGTCGGTGAGTAAAGGTCGAGTGAACTACAGTCTGTCCAGCGTAGGAGTGTTGGTAACTGACAGCTAACAAAAGGTTACCAGACTTCGCTCATGTATCCAATCGCCAAACCATCTGATCCGCCAGACACTGTATTGAGCTGCTGCCACGTTTGGGTGACAAAACTTTCAAAATAAACAATGTTTTATTACCTATTTTTTTAAGAGTTTTAACATTCATGATATATGAACTTATAAAATTGGCCGTTTGGATGTTTATTTTTTTGTGGAACCGACATCTTTAGTTCAATTAAAATGCTTGACAAACGAGAGGTTCTAAAAGGTTGCTTTCTCTTCATAAGTTAAGATGGTGAACCAGCCGGAGTAAGGGCGGTTGATGACGTCATATATAGTGTTCGGTTGTTTTTGTGGGCATGTGTTAACATAGTAAAAACATTGACCGCCTTCATTTTGTCTGGTTCACCATATTAATTTATGAAGAGAATGCAGCCTTTTAAAATAAGCTTTAGTGTGTACATTCTTTTAAGTGAGCCACAGATGCCACTTTAACAAACAAAAAAAATCAAATGATTATTTTCATAAATTTGTAATCCGATAATGTAAACACGCTTAAAATAAAAAAATAATCAAAACACAAAGTGCATGTTGTGAAAGCTACGACTGCCTAGACTCTAAACTAAGAGTGACAACAAATTAATATACATAATATAGTCTTGCAGGTCATATGGTTTGGCGAATGGATACATGAGAGTTAATCTGGCAATGTTTGCTACACTGAATATCATCTCTGAGGCAACTGCGTCCCTACTATTGGGAAAAAAGCGTTGTCATATTCTTGTTTTCATGTGGTCACAATATTCCCTTATATATAAGACAAGTTTCGCAATGCTGGTTAGTCGAGGCTGCCAGTAGATGAAAAATGTTCGGGAAATTTTCCCAAGTGGCGGCTTGTGGTTGAGAGGTTAATTTGTATAGGTGACACTTTGAGCCTATTATACTTCAAAATATAGTGTGTTAGGAGTCGAGTGTGTTATAAGGAGGGAGGGGTGGTGAGGGTTAAATAAGAAGCACAGAGGATAAGGGGAGAGCGGGAGGGGGGAAGTAGACATGTTTGGTCAACCTTAACATTATTTTAATTAACTTATTGATGACTAAAAGTTGTATGATTTATGAACATAACCTGTCTACAAAGACATTCATTTGTTTCCTCACTACATTTTTTTAGCACCGCGTCTTACTACCCGTTCTGCTTATACGATTATGTACTAACTAAGCCAATGTGTTAGGGATGAGGAAGGTTGAATTTAGAGGAATTGCACCCGCATGTGCGTGAGTGTAAAACCATTTAGTAAAAACCTGCCTCAGTATATCCAGCCGGGATCAACTCCGATTTCCCTGTCATCAGCAGTTTAGTCTATTGCGAGAGTAGCGCGTTAGACCACGCGGCCACCGAAGAGGGCGGGTGTTTCTTACTACTACTACTACTACTACTACCACTACTAATTATTATTACTGTTATTATCCATTTAATCAGTTGAAATTGTGTTAGAGAAACAATTAAAAAAATTCCGGCAAAAATATAAAGAAAATTTTTCAAAATATAAAACGTTCCATTTCACATCTCTAGTTGCCAGAAGCTCCTTCTTACGCCAGCACACCACCTTTCAGACATGACTGAGAGCGAGGAGATTTGGCAACAATTAACTGAGAGAATAAGTAAAGCTCTTCTCCTTAAGGGTGACCTGGTGGTCCGGGGTTCAATCCTCAGTCACGGCACAGATTTATCTGATTACCAAACCCTTTCTTCACCTCTGACAAGACGTGTAGTAATCACAACTTGTGAATGTGGGGGAATACCAGGCCTCCGCCGTGGTTCGGATCCCACGTTAAACTGTAGGTCCTCCATTTCATCTCACAATCACCCTACCATTACACATTAGCGTAAGTGCGTATAACCTGAACGGGTAGTAAGACGCAGTGCTCGTAATAATAATAATATTCTCCATAAGACCTGCAGTTTCCTTAGCGATGATATCGGGTATACCTATGATGACTGGACAGTATATTACTAAACCACCTGCACACCTTGACCGTACACTCCGTTTACCCTGAAAAGTAGCACTCTTAATTTGACACACTATACTATAACCATAACTCATGAGTTATACCGTGTGGAACCGAATGTGGTAAGGTTGTTGCTAACTTTAACGTTGTTTATATGTGAAAAGTTAAGATTGGTAGAAAATACAAATTTTTGTTGTTGCAATCAACATTAATAACATTCTACTATAATTGTTATCAGTGTTATTTTATAGGTAACCAAATGACAATATCTATCAAAAATGGCAGCTGCAGATTACAGGGCTTGAGGTATGAACATATTAAACATAGTCTTCTTAGTTGTGTTAACTAATGAATATGGTCTTTCCTTAACTATAAGTTTCATAGAAAGAATCTTATAGTCTCACAGCTACATACTTTAAAGTATGTCAACTGTCGAGTCATGTTATTTATGGCTGTTAATTTTGATAGATACTGTGATACCTGTTTAATAGCACCATTAAAATAGTAAAACGTTATCAGTTTTGGCCATAAATAGATTCGTTTGTATTTTCAAAAAGGCCATTGTGGACTGTAGGCAAACATTTCCACAGGAAACCCCATGACCTTGAGTGGTAGATAACTCGCATGTAATTAAACATTGGCTTGAAGCTCGGATACTAATTAAATATTTCACTATGGTCACAAGGACACAATGAAAAGTAGCAATAAACAAATAGGATAGTGCTTAATGGAGCTTTCTCTTTTGTTGACTGACACACCACCCAGTGATAAACATCCTATCATACATTACACATACTTATTAGCAACACCTGAGATCTGCAACTGGTCAGTCAATCTCAGGGCATCTTTCAGTCAATCATGTATGAAAACTACATTGTCATTAAAAGTCAATCTGTGATTTTTTTTAAAACCCATAACCAGTATTGATAAATGAAATTAAAATAGTTCAGTATAAAAATGTACATTTTATTTATTACTACACATTTTGTTCTATAAAGCAGAGTTGGGGAGTCGGTAAGCCAACCTTCGACTTTCTAATGTCAGACTTTGACTCCTTCATAAATGACTAAAAATATACTATTTACTAATACCGTAAAAAATTACTGTGCAGTAAAATATTCCAATACAGATTACTTCATGGGAAGCTTCTTTGACATTGTGAATTTATATTTAAATACAGTGGTCAATCCAAATTACGATCAACATAATAACAACTTACGTCGGTGTCCGCATTGTCTAAGGTGTAAATCTCGTATTAGACTAGAGTGTCGACCGAGAGATCGAGGTTTGAATCCCCATCAGGTTTAGGCCTACTGAAGGTGATTTTTTACTTTAAAATAAAAAGTTTTTCACTCTCCCTCCATGCAAATGTAAATAGGCCTACACAATTCTCATAATCCTAACTCATTAATTAAGTACTGCTACTGTTTAGGTTATATGCATATATATGTATATATGCATATAACCTAAACAGTAACATGAGGCGCTAAAAAAATATGGCCGGGCTGAAATTCATCGATATTTAAATGTCCTTGTGGCTATAAAAGTTAAAGCTAGGGGCCTGACTTTTTTTTAGAACTGTTTTATACTAACTGTCAAGTTATGTGCATATATATTAGTTATACTAATGTGTTAGGGATGAGGAAGGTTGAATTCAGAGGAGGTGTACTCACATTTGTATGAACGACAGAATATAAAACCACTTAGGGAAAACCAACCATGATCTAACCTCAATCTCTCTGTCATCGGCCGTTCAATTTATTTAAAAAAATGGCGGCTAAGACCATTCGGCCACCAAAGCGAGTAAAGGTAACTTATATTCTGATTTGAGCGGGATTTGGACGGGCAAACTACGGAGCAGCCGATGTGTTCAATCCAACCTGGAGGATGCATGATTAAAATATGTTGCATCGTGAAGTAGCTTTTTTTTTAAACCCGACAAAGCTGGAGTTTTAGATAACTATGCCAGAATCAACATTCCAAACTTGGTAATTCATGCCCAAACATATATGGCAATGTTTGCATCCTCAGATTCATGCAAACCATATTTTTTAGCCATAAAACTTAGAAAAATGATCTTAGAAACAGCCTTACCTACAGATGAGCTGCTAATAAAATGTGTTTAAATGAAGTAAAATTTAAAACATAATGTGTTAAAAAGTGCCCACATAACATAAAAAAATAGTTGTTTTTTGTTTAATTCATTCTGTGAATCTAGTTTCAAATGAGGTGTTGTTTGAATCAAACTAGGCTAGAGAATAACTTAAAATTTGTTATAAAAATTTCCATGTCTTAGAACTTGATTTTCTTATGAATGGACATTTTGAGAACCATTTAAAAAATACAATTTTTCTTTGCCGTCAACACGGATAACATATTTTTACTAGGCTAAATTATTAGCGTTATTTTATAGCTATTCATAATAGGCTATCTATCAAAAGTGACAGTGGCTGATTACATGGCATGACCTATTAATACATAAAGACAGAGATGTGGAGTTGGAAACGTAACCAATTTTGGGTGGTCATAAAGTCGAGTTGGTAAAAATTTAGTCTCAGACTTCAAAATTAAAACTTAAATATTATAAGAATATAATGGTAGGTTATATGATTATATATAAATAATTTTAACTTTATAGGGTACTCTTTAAATTTTAGAACTAATTTTGTTAACAAATTTTTTTCTAAATATAAATTCACAATGTCAAAGAGGCTTACCATGAAGTAATCTGTACTAAGCCTACCGTTTAAAAATTAATATAGGCCCACTTTAGTCATTTCTGAAGTAGGTAAGTCGAACGGTAGAAAAATAGAGGAGTGTGAGTTGAAGGCTTGGCTAACGACTCCACAGCACTACATAAAAGTAGATCTAACCTGGTAACTTTTTCTAGGTCTCATATATGTACTTTCGTAAGAAAATTGGGGTATAGTTCATGGGTGTATGTATTTATATTTAGCACCGCGTCTTACTACCCGTTCGGGTTATACGCTTTAAGTACTAATTACGCTAATGGATTAGGAATTGGGAAGGTTTAATTAGAGGAAGAGAAACCCGCATTTGCGTGGAGGTAGAGTGGAAATCCATTTAGGAAAAACCACCCCCAGTTCACCCGACCGAGATTCAAACCTCGATCTCCCCATCCTCAGCAATCGGGCTAAACACAACAAGCGCGTTAGCCAACTACGCCACTGAGGGGGTGGGTGTATGTAATATAATTTTATATTACCAGTACTTTTAAATGTCGAGGTAGCTTGAGTTACTATAAAATTTTCTATTTGAAATGAACAGTAAAGGTTTGAAAATATTTGTGTTTAGTACACCATTTTGAGCTGTGTTTATAAGTGTACATAGATTAGACTTTTTTTTATGAAACTAAAAAGTTTAGATTTATATATTAACAGTGACGGAAATGTTTATTACCTTGTTGTTGCTACTATTCATCCATGGAATGAGACTATCGATGAATTGGCCGATATCCGCACACTCAAAGGAGTTATCCGGATCCGCGAGAAAGTTTATTAGGTTGTTGGCGATCGTCAACTTTGCCTTTGTATCCGTACTGCCAAGCAGTTTTAAGAAACCGTCCATGTCCCTAGCATTGAAGGCAGACATTTTTCTATTATACTTTTTTGAAAATTTAAGTTAAAAAAAAAATCTCAAACTTGTGATTAATTAATCCACGTCAAACTCATGAAACACTTGATTCACCTTCAATCACACGACAGTATTTTTTTTAAGGGTATCCCCCTTACAACACAAATTTTTAAAACAACCACTTTCAGTTCCACTTCTTTTCAAAATTGTTTGCCATGGATTTTTTTTTTATGGAAATGTTAAATATACTATGGAAACATTAAATGTATTGACATAGAATCTTATGTTACTTCAGTACACATTTCATATCCATAAAGTCTAACATTTTCTCGGTTACACCATAGCGTTTTCCTTCGCTGTCAGTTTCAATCATTTTCAAACACACGATTTTTGGTCACCACAACACTAAAACGAAGGACAAAACAATTAGATTAAATACAAAATTAGATTAATTATATCATATTAGGTTAATTATAATTTAATTAATTTAATAAAATAAAGTCATGTCAACTAATACAAATTGCGATTTACAATACTTATCAATTAAGCCTATTTTTACCCTCATTGTGTCTTATTAGCTGTTCAGAAGGCATATGTGTAACTGACTATGATTTGCTCTAATGGAGTAGGGATGAATTAGAAAGCATTTTAGAATTAATCTACCCGCATTTGTGCGGAAGGAGAGTTGAAAACCATTTAGGAAGAACCCGGCTGTATCCGAATAGTATACTTCAGCACCGTCGACCCTTGACATTCACTAGATAGTTGCATTAGCAATCACGTGATTAAGTGCAGATCCGTCCGATTAGTCACAAAGTGTGCTAATGCACCGCTCACACGCCCTTGAGTCCAAGGGTGACAGCAAGTTAACCTTAACACACCAATGATGGGGTGTTTCATCGGCAATTGTTAAGTTTTTCGTCTGCTAGAAAGAGCGCTCGTAGAGTAATGTGATCTTTGATTACGTATGTTATACTGGCTGTTTTATAGTGTTGTAGAGTTGTGTTGTGTTGGAAAATTTGTCATGTGCAGTGAAAATAAGTCCCCCACAAATATGTATGTGTCTTACGTTAATTTGGGCTAATAGATGATGTTTAAAATAGTTTCTAAGAGCAGTGGTAGGAAGCAGCACTGCAGACTCAAGGGTGTGAAAAGGCTATTTTACCGCTCGAATAGTCTGTTGCAGTCTTTGATCTCAAGTGTGTGTTAAGTGTAAAGTTGTCAAGTGTTCTTGACTATTCGGATACAGCCGTCTCAGTAGACCTGACCGGGATCCAAACCTCAATCTCCCTTTCATTAGTTGGCAAGTCTAACATGAGTGTGACGACTTAGGCTATTTAATGAGTGAAGTGTTTTTTTTTTTTTTTTCAATATTTAACTACCTGATAATACCGGTATCTTAAGAAATTGGTGCTCAATAATACCCTCTTTTTTTTTGCTGCACACAAAATACAATAAAATAATATTATCAGTAATTATTTATTCTGTTTATAAAAGAGGCCCCTAATCAGCGAGTGAAATGTGTATGCCCTACTTGTTATTTGTAAGTGCACGTGTGTAAGTAAACTAAATACAAAGGTTAAGTAGGTCTGTCGATTAAAAATTGTCCGGGATGAATTGAATTCAAAACTTCAAACCGGGGTTGCATTAGGCCTAATTCAAATGAACTAATACTGTAACACAAATTTGTAAGGAATGAGACTAGGTTTAATTCAGAAGAAGTGTACCCGCATTTGTGTGAAAGTAGAGTGAAAAAATCATCCTCAGTGCACTCGACTGGTACCTATTCAAACTCCGATCTCGTCTAGCTCAAGAGTGACGCCTTGGACCATGCGTCCACCGAAAAAGGGTAATCTTGAGTTAATTGATGGTTACTAGCCAATGTGACTGAATGTAAACAAACAGGGTCAACAATAATAATATTTTACTGTAGGCCTATTTTATAGGTATTAGTATGATATATCGAAAGTGATAGCTGTAGATCACATGACTTCAGGTAGAAATGTATAAACAATGTTTTAGTAAAAAAAAAAATTAAACATCAAAAAGTATTTTCATATTTGAATCTGATGCTAGTTATAGGCTAGGACCTACACGGAACAAGATGAATACAAATTTGGTAGAAGATAACTATAATGACTTACCTAGAAAAGATAGGCCTACTTATGACAAAAAGTCCACAACAAGATTCAAGTTAAGAAAAATTTTCTGTTATCTGTCGAAATCCAATATTTACACATCCCTCCCTCTCTCTACTTTCCTAGAAATTATTATTATTAGCACCGCGTCTTACTACCCGTTCAGGTTGTACACACTTACGCTAATGTGTAATGGTAGGGTGATTGTGAGATGAAATGGAGGACCTACAGTTTAACGTGGGATTCGAACCACGGTGGAGGCCTGACATTCCACACATTCACAAGTTGAGATTAATACACGTCTTGTCAGAGGTGAAGGAAGGGTTTGGCAATCAGATAAATCTGTACAGAGAGCAAGGATTGAACCTCGGACCCCTAGCACAGAAGTCCGACACCTTACCCCTAGACCACCAGGTCACTAATTTCTTAGAAATATATGATATGATTATGTGTTTTATTTTATCTGAAATGAGTCTTGTGTTTGTTTGCAACTACTATAAAGAAGAAAAAAGAAACAGGGATAAAAATGCATTTTTAATATATGCTAGCTACATTAGACACTTAATGATCTTTTGTTTGTTTACCAATCTATAGTGAAATAGACCTGCACTTGTATAAAGCAAGTGTCCAGTAGGCCTATATAATTGCCATCACATAATATTATAACAATAGTTGAGGATAATCAACTAAGATTAATAAAAATAAGTTGCCAGGTAAATACTAAATAGACCTCCCTAGGAGTAAAAAAGTTTGCAGTCCAACAAAAATGGCTATAGGTGAGGAAAGGGAATAAGTTCGTAGTGTTGTCATAAGAATACTATAACCCTAAGCTATCATAATCTGAAAATTGTCACACCAGAGTCAATATACTTAATATTAAAAATTAGCAAAAAATGATTTAGTCTAAGTAGTTCCCTCTTCAATAAACGAAAGAAACGCAATGTTACCATAGTTGCATGCAACGGTGGTTAATTAAAATCATTAATGAATGCATTGTAATTAATCTATTATATATATTTATGGTTAATCTGAATACAAAATTGTGTTATACTTTGTAAAAGGGACTTGTTTAAATATGAATGTCATGAACTCTTCCATTTATAATCAATACTTGTTTGGAACAAGTTGGTTAAGTTTATACTTAATAGATATGTACATAGCAAATTAAATTAAAACTACTATTACATACTTGGTCACTATCCTTTCTGTTTATTTATTGGCATAAAACACATTTCAATAAAAACACTTCACTGCCGTCACCTAACGAACCGTTCCGCCATGTTAGAAAACGATTTCTAGTTAATAAATAAAATGAAAAAGCACGAAAGCCAGGGTTACCAACTGTAAACTCTTTAGTTAGCGATAAAGACTAGGTTGTATTTTGTCTGGTAGGATTTTACTAGTTTCTAGATTAGAATCAACTATATTTTGTGAGAAAAAATTAAAAAGGCACAACAAAAAGTGCCGATACTAGCTTATAGGGTTGCAATATTGATCAATCTACCTATTTATATAGTAAACTTATAATTAGTGTATTATTAATTGTATTGTTGCTTTATAGCAGAGTTCTGGATTTTTTGATACTATTTTTAAGAAGCACAGATCTTTTGTACAGATCACATTACTCTATAAGTATCCCAATATTTGATATATTTTACAGGAATAGGATACAGAAATAAAAGTAAATTGCACTGTTGGCCCAACTGAAGTAATATCAAAAATATCAAAATACAAGTAAAAAAAGTTTGAATTATTTAATACTTTGCAAATAAATTATATATCAATAAATATACTTACAATTCTTTATAAACCCAAACAAGATGTTAAACCAAAATTAACAACCGATTTGATGGTATATTTTCTTACTATAACTCCTCTATGAATTGGTCCATTGGTTTACCAATATAAACATGTCTGCTATCTAGTGAGTATAAAATAAACCTTTACTGTAAACTTATTGATATGTGCTGCTACCTTCTAGCCACTATAAATACTATTTGTAGTAATGACGTCAAAAGCGATAATAAACGGCACTGATTAGAACAGAACAGAAAAACATTGACCTTTTATTATTCAAATATAAAAAGCAAGAATTTAGGGAACGTATTTTTTTAAACATATTAAAACGCAATTAAAAATATTGTCCTATAGTTATTCTTTTACATCAAAACCAAAACTTAAATACAATATAATACTTTATAGGCTTGCAATTAAATTAGAATTCCTACAAGTTTAATTTAGTTTAATTCGAACTGAAACTTGTTAAATTAAAAGAAAAGTTCCTGGTCAAATTACGAAGTGACCACGAAAGATTTGTCAAAAACTGATTAGCATACAAAATGTAAAAAATTAAACTAAATCCATCTATTGAATCAATATTTGATTTATTTAGGCAAAAAAATAAATGTTTTTATTACTTTCATAAAAAACTGATCATACGGTCCTTGACTCGACTTCTTTTCCATCCCACAAAGACCAATCAGAGAAAGTATGGGACCGTCTAAGGGCGTTTATGTTTTCGTTGCCGCAACACTGCCCCTAAATCACATTGTTGTAGTTCTCCGAGATACTAAAATCGAGTCTAAGATACCTGTGTCCACAAAAGGCTTGTTGTATTCAGCGCTTGAAACTTACTATTAACTGAACACTTTAAAGGCTGTGTTTGTTCCTATCAACTACTTTATTTTGTTTCCCTATTATATATATTTAAAACATTCTTTGTTAACCTGCTCACACCTCCCGGATATATTGTATTGTACCGCAGTTGCTCCTATTTTGAGTCACACGCAGCTCGAGGACCGCGAGGGGAGCGGTTAGAAGGATGGAGTTTTTCGGCGCCAGCCGGCTAGGGTACGCGAACCCCGTGAAGGAGACACTCCGTTGCGACTACAAGGAACCTTCGAGCGACGAGGCGAAGTTCCGAACCCCAGTGCCCTCACCTGAGCTAGACGTCTACCACGGCCAGTACGACGGCCGTGCTTACAGCTCGTACGATAAGCTGAAACGTTTGAGGCGCAAGGGTAGCTGGCACCCACAAGGTACAGTTTCCGGCACGAAAACAAACCGGTCTCTCAGTTTGTTTGTCTGACACTCTTTATTATCAATACTGTACATTCAATTCTGGGTGTTTTAATTTATTATTGCGTGTTTAATGCAACTTAGGTTATAGAAATATAAAGGGAACATAAATATCCTCATTAAAAGAGAGAAAATGTACCAACATTTGCCTGGAAAGATAATGAAAACTATGGTTTTTAAATTTCCCAGCGTAACTGGTCATTATTCGAATCATTAAAACCACCATGGCCCAGCACATTACTATTGAGCTAGTCCTACCAACAGTGGCGGCTCGGAGCTAAAATTAGTGGGGGTGCTGCTAACACGGGAAGTAAAACGGGGTATTTTTTTACTTCACAGCCGCAAAGCCAACATTTCCGTTGGTATCATTCAGAATTAAAGCTACGAATATATTTCTTGTTGTTGCTTTTGCCTGACTGAGGTATTAGAGTATCAGGTGATGAACGACCTCTTTTCTTAACTGTAATTTTCTCGTGGAGATATAGTTATGAAAACTTAAGCTGTTGAAGTTCACACAGAACACAAAGAAGACACAGAACTTATTTCTTAGGGATGCAAGGCCATGGTTAAAGTTTTCTGTTAAATAAAAGAACTGAACAAAAATTGAATCAAATAGAATATCTGGAAGCAGATATAATACACTTTATCACATTCAAGAATATGGTACATGTTTTTTAAGCACAACACACGTTGAGTAAAAAGAGACGTCCTTCCATCATCACGCCAGAGCCGGCACTGCGAGAGCAACAGTGCTCGCTCTACCTGGCAGTTTCGCCTTCCTTCCCCCCCCTCCTATGTAGGCATGCGCACAACAGTCAAATACCACGTCGCTGGCACTGTGAAGCGCACAGTTTCCATACATTTTTTTTGTATCTTTTTCATAAACTGGGGAATGGCTACTGAAGTACTGACATTAAGCTTAAGAAATAAATATTGTACTATAAAAATAAAGAAAGAATTAAAGAAAAAAGGACTAATTATACTAAATGTTATCGATAATATCAAGTAGAAATAGGGGGGGCTGCAGTTCCGAAGTGCCTATACACGAGCCGCCACTGCATACCATTATCGGGGTGTTTATTGATTTGCGCTGTCTTAGGTTAAGATAAGGATGTAGGGAGCGCGAGAAAAAGAAAGTGTTTTTTACAGTTTTCTTAGCAAAAGCGTTTTTGGTCTAAATAAATAAAATATTGCTTCAGTACAAACATAAGTTTAATTTTCTTCATATGGTGATATCAACAGTTGTTGAATATATATCATGAGCATAGCGGCATTAGATGAGACACTTTTTAGATTAAGAGGAAAGTTGTCATTAAATTCCAGGACACCTTTGACAGATATTCAACAACAATTGATATAACCGAATGAAGAAAATTAGACTATACGTTTGTACGGGGCAAATATTTGTTTATTTTGGTCAAAAAAGTTTTGAAAAGTGAAAAAAAAACACTTATCTATTCTCGCGTCCCTTACACTCCTTCTTTAAGGTAAGTTTTAAGTTCTATCTCTTTATTATAAAGTGCAAGTTGCGAAGGTAGACCTATTTCACTTAAAGTTAAATGTATCTCATTCTCCGCTTACAGTCCAATTTTTATATAAATAACCTTAGCTGACAACTGGAAAAACTTTACTTTCACGTATTCAAACGTCAAGTCATATGATATGTAAATATCACCTGTGATTAAAAAAATCAATACCTATAAATAAAATTATTAAAAAAGTTATCAATTTTGGCCGCAAAAATAAGTTCATTTTTCTAAAAGCTTCTTCCTAGCATAATCCTACTATAGCTATGTACTGTCGGAACACTGTAGCTGATGTATTGTTACGTCACATTACGAACAAGAAGTCAATTCCTAATGAGTGATCAAGCTGAACTGTAGCAAATAAGGCGATTAACACAAATTTATTTGAGTATTTCGCATTTTACTGTGATTCACACTAGATTCACAATATAAGACGAGGAAGGTAAATCTAAAATAAATGCGCCAGGATTCACGTGGTGAGAGGATGAAAAAATTATTAGTGTAGTAAGATACAACCAGTGCACCCAAGCGGGGCTCAAACTAAACTAACTTTTCCCCTCCTAGGTGTGATGCAACGTTAATGACACAGGCGTGTAAAGAGCTTATGAAAACAACAATAAAAATCGTGATTAGAGCCGATATATATTTTCCGGTGATGTCTGTCGTATTAAATAAAACGACGAGTAGATAACTCTTTTGCAAAACATCAAGAATTACATATTTACATTTTAAATCCTCTCGTTCTACTAATAACAATGAAAAAAAAGGCATCCCTGCCTCCTATCATAATACCAACCTTGCAAACAGCATGATGTTGACAAAAAGCGTGCCAAATCACTCCGGAACAACAGATGAGCAACGATATTCCTGTAATTTATAGCAATAAAACAAACATACCACACCGCCATAAATCAATCGTAAAGTTTTAATGCGCGTTATTCAAACTCTTTGTCATCATATTTAACTTCAGAGGGAACTCATATATCACTTTGCGCGCGTTTGTCATATTAGCAGACAAGTACGTGGAAAAAAATGGGGAAAAAAAGAGATTTAATTCTTTTTCTCCTGTATGCATGTTTTGTTTGTTTACTAAAAAATTTTGAACTCATATCGCTAGTGGCTGACTTGTGGAAGGGTGGACTACACAATATATACTTTTTTTTTTAATTCATGCTCTCATTTCAAAAATGAAATTCAATACTTTTAGAATTTCAATGATATTTAAAACAATAGCTGATAAACCCGCTTCGATGGCCACATGGTATAGCACGCTAGTCGCACAGTAGACAAGACTACTGATGACGAGGAGATCGAGGTTCGAATCTCGGTCGGGTGAACTGGGGGTGATTTACTAAAATAGTTTTCCAGTCTCCTTCCACGAAAATGCGGGTACACTTCCTCCAATATTCCTGAATCCACTAGCGTAATTAGTACTTAAGCGTATAACCCGAACGGATAGTAAGACGCAGTGCTACAAAAACAGCAGATACGAATATATTGTTTTGAAAGGAGTATTTACAAGAATGATACAAAATACTAGAGGTTATTTGCAGCGAGCACTGAATATTATTGAGCTAAAATTTATTCCAAACCTTTTATTGAGAAAAGTTTTATAGAACGAGGCCTCACTCCACTTTAAAGTTAAAGGTTTACACGTCAAATCCATAAATTTTGAGCTTTCGATGTTTAATTTTAAGCGAAACTTATATTTTTATTGCTTTCGCACCACTCTGATAACTTTAAAACGACCCTTCGACCAGCTCTCTAGCTATTTCTTGCATACCATTCTAATCATGTTATTATTTTTAACAAAAAATAAATATTTTATTTACAGACGTACAAATCATAGTTTTCATGAAGATGTAAACAAAGAATGATTATCCTAATGAACCCGTGGGCACAAAGTAGAAAAGATGGAAATTCGTTAGAAAAGCGGATTATTGTTGGAATATACTTTTTTTCTCTCGATATAATGGACCCCAAACCTTTAAAATCAGCTATCATTTGTCAAAATCGTTTCAGCCGTTTTTCATTATTTCAATTACTGGAAATGGGCGTATCAAATTATGTAATATATAGAGGATTAGCAAAAGTTCCCGGAATTTCTCGAACTAACACGTAATACACTGCATGGTTACCCCGGGAAACGCTTTAATTTGATTCAAACAGACCGAAAAAAATTCTCATTTTACTCCTTCCGACCCTATTTTTTTTTATAGATTTAAAAAAAATTCTAGGCCTAATACATTTTTTAAAAAATTCCAGTACATCTGGTTGAGATTCAAGTCCAGATATTTCTGTCAACAGCAAACCAGACAAGACGAGACGCATGCCTTTTCTACGCGTACCAACCGATGTGGGTTGACAATATCTTTATTTCTCTGTGGATAATTTATACAAAAAATGTACTGTTAGACTTTTTAATGTTAGGTTAGGTTAGGTTAGGTTAGGATTTTGTTGTATTACTATCCATCACTTACTGTTTTCGGTCAGTTTGAGAAAACATTTACCAACATCCTACATGGAGCGCCACAACAGCCGTGACCAAGTTATTACACTAGAAGGAACTCGTGATCCAAATGTACTGTTAGACTTTTTAATGTTAGGTTAGGTTAGGTTAGGATTTTGTTGTCTTACTATCCATCACTTACTGTTTTCGGTCAGTTTGAGAAAACATTTACCAACATCCTACATGGAGCGCAACAACAGCCGTGACCAAGTTATTACACTAGAAGGAACTCGTGATCTAAATGTACTGTTAGACTTTTTAATGTTAGGTTAGGTTAGGTTAGGTTAGGTTAGGATTTTGTTGTCTTACTATCCATCACTTACTGTTTTCGGTCAGTTTGAGAAAACATTTACCAACATCCTACATGGAGCGCCACAACAGCCGTGACCAAGTTATTACACTAGAAGGAACTCGTGATCCAAATGTACTGTTAGACTTTTTAATGTTAGGTTAGGTTAGGTTAGGTTAGGATTTTGTTGTCTTACTATCCATCACTTACTGTTTTCGGTCAGTTTGAGAAAACATTTACCAACATCCTACATGGAGCGCCACAACAGCCGTGACCAAGTTATTACACTAGAAGGAACTCGTGATCCAAATGTACTGTTAGACTTTTTAATGTTAGGTTAGGTTAGGTTAGGTTAGGTTTAGGTTATGGTTAGGATTTTGTTGTCTTACTATCCATCACTTACTGTTTTCGGTCAGTTTGAGAAAACATTTACCAAAACTACATGGAGCGCCACAACAGCCGTGACCAAGTTATTACACTAGAAGGAACTCGTGATCCAAATGTACTGTTAGACTTTTAAGGTTAGGTTAGTTAGTTAGGTTAGGTTAGGTTAGGTTAGGTAGTATTTTGTTGTCTTACTATCCATCACTTACTGTTTTCGGTCAGTTTGAGAAAACATTTACCAACATCCTACATGGAGCGCCACAACAGCCGTGACCAAGTTATTACACTAGAAGGAACTCGTGATCCAAATGTATGTTAGACTTTTTAATGTAGTAGTTGGATTAGGTTAGGATTTTGTGTCTTATATCCTCACTTACTGTTTCGGTCAGTTTGAAAAACATTTACCAACATCTACTGGAGCGCCAAACAGCCGTGACCAAGTTATTCACTAGAAGAACTCGTGATCAAATGTACTGTTAGATTTTTAAGTAGTTGTAGGTTAGTTAGTTAGATTTTGTTGTCTTACTATCCATCACTTACGTTTTCGTCAGTTTGAGAAAATTTACACATCTAATGGACGCACAACAGCCGTGACAAGTTATTACACTAGAAGGAACTCGTGATCCAAATGTATGTTGATTTTTAATGTTAGGTTAGGTAGGTAGTTAGGTTTTGTTGTCTTATATCAACTTACTGTTTTCGGTCAGTTGAGAAAACATTTACAAATTACATGGAGCGCACAACAGCCGTGACCAAGTTATACTAGAGGAACTCGTGATCCAATGTACTGTAGATTTTTAGTTAGGTTAGTTAGGTTAGGATTTTGTTGTCTTATATCCTCACTTACTGTTTTCGGTCAGTTGAGAAAACATTTCAACATCCTACATGGAGCCCAACAGCCGTGACCAAGTTATACTAAAGGAACTCGTGATCCAAATGTACTGTTAGACTTTTTAATGTTAGGTTAGGTGGGTTGATTTTGTTGTCTTACTATCCATCACTTATGTTTCGGTCATTTGAGAAAAATTTACCAACATCCTACATGGAGGCACAACAGCCGTACCAAGTTATTACACTAGAAGGAACTCGTGATCCAAATGTATGTTAACTTTTTAATGTAGGTTAGGTTAGGTTAGATTTTGTTGTCTTATATCCATCACTACTGTTTCGTCAGTTTGAGAAAACATTTACCAACATCCTACATGGAGGCAAACAGCCGTGACAAGTTATTACACTAGAAGAACTCGTGATCCAAATGTATGTTAGACTTTTTAATGTTTAGGTTAGTGGTTAGGATTTTGTTGTCTTACTATCCATCACTTCTGTTTTCGGTCAGTTTGAGAAAACATTACCAACATCCTACATGAGCGCCACAACAGCGTGACCAAGTTATTACACTAGAAGGAACTCGTGATCCAAATGTACTGTAGACTTTTTAAGTTAGGTTAGTTAGTTTAGGTTAGGTAGATTTTGTTGTCTTACTATCCATCACTTACTGTTTTCGGTCAGTTTGAGAAAACATTTACAACATCCTACATGGAGCGCCACAACAGCGTGACCAAGTTATTACACTAGAAGGAACTCGTGATCCAAATGTACTGTTAGACTTTTTAATGTTAGTGTTAGGTTAGGTTAGGTTTTGTTGTTTACTATCCATCACTTACTGTTTTCGGTCAGTTTGAGAAACATTTACCAATACCAACATCCTACATGGAGCCCACAACAGCCGTGACCAAGTTTTACACTAGAAGGAACTCGTGATCCAAATGTACTGTTAGACTTTTTAATGTTAGGTTAGGTTAGGTTAGTTAGTTAGATTTTGTTGTCTTACTACCATCACTTACTGTTTTCGGTCAGTTGAGAAAAATTTACCAACATCCTACATGACGCCACAACAGCCGACCAATTATTACACTAGAAGGAACTCGTGATCCAAATGTACTGTTAGACTTTTTAATGTTAGGTAGGTTAGGTTATAGGTAGTTAGGATTTTGTTGTCTTACTATCCATCACTTACTGTTTTCGGTCAGTTTGAGAAACATTTACCAACATCCTACATGGAGCGCCACAACAGCCGTGACCAAGTTATTACACTAGAAGGAACTCGTGATCCAAATGTACTGTTAGACTTTTTAATGTTAGGTTAGGTTAGGTTAGGTTAGGTTAGGATTTTGTTGTCTTACTATCCATCACTTACTGTTTTCGGTCATTTGAGAAAACATTTACCAACATCCTACATGAGCGCCACAACAGCCGTGACCAAGTTATTACACTAGAAGGAACTCGTGATCCAAATGTACTGTTAGACTTTTTTAAGTTAGGTTAGGTTAGGTTAGGTTAGGTTAGGTAGATTTTGTTGTCTTACTATCCATCACTTACTGTTTTCGGTCAGTTTGAGAAAACATTTACCAACATCCTACATGGAGCGCCACAACAGCCGTGACCAAGTTATTACACTAGAAGGAACTCGTGATCCAAATGTACTGTTAGACTTTTTAATGTTAGGTAGTTAGGTTAGGTTAGGTTAGGTTAGGATTTTGTTGTCTTACTATCCATCACTTACTGTTTTCGGTCAGTTTGAGAAAACATTTACCAACATCCTACATGGAGCGCCACAACAGCCGTGACCAAGTTATTACACTAGAAGGAACTCGTGATCCAAATGTACTGTTAGACTTTTAATGTTAGGTTAGGTTAGGTTATTAGGTTAGGATTTGTTGTCTTACTATCCATCACTTACTGTTTTCGGTCAGTTTGAGAAAACATTTACCAACATCCTACATGGAGCGCCACAACAGCCGTGACCAAGTTATTACACTAGAAGGAACTCGTGATCCAAATGTACTGTTAGACTTTTAATGTTAGTTAGGTTAGGTTAGTAGTTAGGTTAGGATTTTGTTGTCTTACTATCCATCACTTACTGTTTTCGGTCAGTTTGAGAAAACATTTACCAACATCCTACATGAGCGCCACAACAGCCGTGACCAAGTTATTACACTAGAAGGAACTCGTGATCCAAATGTACTGTTAGACTTTTAATGTTAGGTTAGTTAGGTTGGTAGGTTAGTTAGGATTTTGTTGTCTTACTATCCATCACTTACTGTTTTCGGTCAGTTTGAGAAAACATTTACCAACATCCTACATGGAGCGCCACAACAGCCGTGACCAAGTTATCACTAGAAGGAACTCGTGATCCAAATGTACTGTTAGACTTTTAATGTTAGGTTAGGTGTAGTTAGTAGGTTAGGATTTTGTTGTCTTACTATCCATCACTTACTGTTTTCGGTCAGTTTGAGAAAACATTTACCAACATCCTACATGGAGCGCCACAACAGCCGTGACCAAGTTATTACACTAGAAGGAACTCGTGATCCAAATGTACTGTTAGACTTTTTAATTAGGTTAGGTTAGTTAGGTTAGTTAGGTTAGGTTAGGATTTGTTGTCTTACTATCCATCACTTACTGTTTTCGGTCGTTGAGAAAACATTTACCAACATCCTACATGGAGCGCCACAACAGCCGTGACCAAGTTATTACACTAGAAGAACTCGTGATCCAAATGTACTGTTAGACTTTTTAATGTTAGGTTAGGTAGTTAGGTTAGGTTATAGGATTTTGTTGTCTTACTATCCATCACTTACTGTTTTCGGTCAGTTTGAGAAAACATTTACCAACATCCTACATGGAGCGCCACAACAGCCGTGACCAAGTTATTACACTAGAAGGAACTCGTGATCCAAATGTACTGTTAGACTTTTTAATGTTAGGTTAGTGTTAGGTTAGGTTAGGTTAGGTTAGGATTTTGTTGTCTTACTATCCATCACTTACTGTTTTCGGTCAGTTTGAGAAAACATTTACCAACATCCTACATGGAGCGCCACAACAGCCGTGACCAAGTTATTACACTAGAAGGAACTCGTGATCCAAATGTACTTTAGACTTTTTTAATGTTAGGTTAGGTTAGGTTAGGTTAGGTTAAGGATTTTGTTGTCTTACTATCCATCACTTACTGTTTTCGGTCAGTTTGAGAAAACATTTACCAACATCCTACATGGAGCGCCACAACAGCCGTGACCAAGTTATTACACTAGAAGGAACTCGTGATCCAAATGTACTGTTAGACTTTTTAATGTAGTTAGGTTAGTAGTTAGGTTAGGTTAGGTATTAGTTGTGTTTCTAATCCATCACTTACTGTTTTCGGTCAGTTTGAGAAAACATTTACCAACATCCTACATGGAGCGCCACAACAGCCGTGACCAAGTTATTACACTAGAAGGAACTCGTGATCCAAATGTACTGTTAGACTTTTTAATGTTTAGGTTAGGTTAGGTTAGGTTAGGTTAGGTAGATTTTGTTGTCTTACTATCCATCACTTACTGTTTTCGGTCAGTTTGAGAAAACATTTACCAACATCCTACATGGAGCGCCACAACAGCCGTGACCAAGTTATTACACTAGAAGGAACTCGTGATCCAAATGTACTGTTAGACTTTTTAATGTTTAGGTTAGTAGTTAGGTTAGGTTAGTTAGGTTAGTGATTTTGTTGTCTTACTATCCATCACTTACTGTTTTCGGTCAGTTTGAGAAAACATTTACCAACATCCTACATGGAGCGCCACAACAGCCGTGACCAAGTTATTACACTAGAAGGAACTCGTGATCCAAATGTACTGTTAGACTTTTATAATGTTAGGTTTAGGTTAGGTTAGGTTAGGTTAGGATTTTGTTGTCTTACTATCCATCACTTACTGTTTTCGTCAGTTTGAGAAAACATTTACCAACATCCTACATGGAGCGCCACAACAGCCGTGACCAAGTTATTACACTAGAAGGAACTCGTGATCCAAATGTACTGTTAGACTTTTTAATGTGTTAGGTTAGGTTAGTGGTTAGGTATAGGTTAGGATTTTGTTGTCTTACTATCCATCACTTACTGTTTTCGGTCAGTTTGAGAAAACATTTACCAACATCCTACATGGAGCGCCACAACAGCCGTGACCAAGTTATTACACTAGAAGGAACTCGTGATCCAAATGTACTGTTAGACTTTTTAATGTTAGGTTAGGTTAGGTTAGGTTAGGTTAGGATTTTGTTGTCTTACTATCCATCACTTACTGTTTTCGGTCAGTTTGAGAAAACATTTACCAACATCCTACATGGAGCGCCACAACAGCCGTGACCAAGTTATTACACTAGAAGGAACTCGTGATCCAAATGTACTGTTAGACTTTTTAATGTTAGGTTAGGTTAGGTTAGGTTAGGTTAGGATTTTGTTGTCTTACTATCCATCACTTACTGTTTTCGGTCAGTTTGAGAAAACATTTACCAACATCCTACATGGAGCGCCACAACAGCCGTGACCAAGTTATTACACTAGAAGGAACTCGTGATCCAAATGTACTGTTAGACTTTTTAATGTTAGGTTAGGTTAGGTTTAGGTTAGGTTAGTTAGGATTTTGTTGTCTTACTATCCATCACTTACTGTTTTCGGTCAGTTTGAGAAAACATTTACCAACATCCTACATGGAGCGCCACAACAGCCGTGACCAAGTTATTACACTAGAAGGAACTCGTGATCCAAATGTACTGTTAGACTTTTTATTAGGTTAGGTTAGGTTAGGTTAGGTTAGTGGTTAGTTAGGATTTTGTTGTCTTACTATCCATCACTTACTGTTTTCGGTCAGTTTGAGAAAACATTTACCAACATCCTACATGGAGCGCCACAACAGCCGTGACCAAGTTTTACACTAGAAGGAACTCGTGATCCAAATGTACTGTTAGACTTTTTAATGTTAGGTTAGGTTAGGTTAGGTTAGGTTAGGTTAGGATTTTGTTGTCTTACTATCCATCACTTACTGTTTTCGGTCAGTTTGAGAAAACATTTACCAACATCCTACATGGAGCTCCTAATGAGGCCAACAACAGCCGTGACCAAGTTATACAATAGAAGTTAACTCGTGATCCAAATGTACGTTAGACTTTTTAATGTAGGTTAGTGTTGGATTTTGGTTGTCTTAGTCATATTTTTTTGCTACTATGCATCAACATTACTATTCGTCATTTGAGAAACATTAAACCACATCCTACATGACAGCGGCCAACAGCCGTGACCAAGTATACACTAGAAGATCGTGACCAAAATTAGACTTTATGTGGTTAGGTTAGGTATAGTTAGGATTTTTTTTTATATCCTATTATGTTTCGTAGTTGAAAACTTACAACCTACATGGGGCCACAACGGAAAGTTACATAAGACTGTGATCAAAGTATTAATTTAGGGTATGTTAGTAGTTATGTAGATTTGTCTTATCCATATTAGTTCGTCGTGAGAAAATACAACATCTACACCACAACACCGTGACCATTTTCAGAGAACGGATAATTACTGTTGATTTAGTTAGTTAGGTTTGTTAGATTTTTCTATACATCTATGTTCGGTCAGTAGAAAATTACAATATGAGGCCCACACCACCGTTACATAAGATCGTCCAAATACGTATTTTTAAGTAGGTTAGGTTAGATTTTGTTGTCTATACCACTACGTTGGTCTTTGGAAATACACATCCTACATGAGCGCAACAGCGAAAGTTTACACTAGGAATCGGATCAATACTGTTGATTTTAGTATAGTAGTTTTGTTGTAGATTTGTTCTATCTCTCTGTTCGTATGAGAACTTACAATCAGAGCCAAGCCGACAGTTACCTAGGACACAACAGCCGTGACCAAGTTATTACACTAGAAGGAACTCGTGATCCAAATGTACTGTTAGACTTTTTAATGTTAGGTATTAGGTTAGGTTAGGTTAGGTTAGGTTAGTTAGGATTTTGTGTCTTACTATCCATCACTTACTGTTTTCGGTCAGTTTGAGAAAACATTTACCAACATCCTACATGGAGCGCCACAACAGCCGTGACCAAGTTTTTACACTAGAAGGAACTCGTGATCCAAATGTACTGTTAGACTTTTAATGTTAGTTAGGTTAGGTTAGGTGTTAGGTAGTTAGGTTAGGTTAGGTTAGGATTTTGTTGTCTTACTATCCATCACTTACTGTTTTCGGTCAGTTTGAGAAAACA